>CM039479.1:13592338-13671265 GCA_022433065.1 Begonia loranthoides | reverse complement strand
CTATAGGAGTGCACAAATCCTAACACTTTTATCATCATATTTTGCTTGAGGCTTGTATGGAAGTGAATTCTTTTGGAATGGCCTAGAGCTAGACTTTTTGATCTTCCTCTTTCTTTGTCTTTCTATCTTCCAAGTCAATTGACTAACACTATCCATATTTTCAAAGGGTTGAAGCTCGACCAAGTCTCCAATTTCCTTGTGAAGCCCTTTTACAAACCGTGCAATGGTTTGCTCCTTAGGTTTCTCGAAAGCACATCTAATTTTAAGTGTTTCAAACTCAGTTAGATATTCCTCCACCGATTGAGACCTTTGCTTAAGATTTTGGATTTGAAGGAAGAGCTCTTGTTTGTAGTGCATTGGAACAAATCTCTTCTACATTAGGGTCTTCATCATTCTCCAACTTTGTATCTCATCATATCCTTCCTGCCTCTTTTGAGCTTTTATATCTTCCCACCACAACCTTGCATAACCCAAAAGCTCCAATGATACCATTTGTAGTTTGGCTTTCTCAAAATAATCATAACAATCAAAAACTTTATCAACCTTCTCCAACCAATCTAGGAAATCATCCCCATTACATGATCCTTTAAAAGGAGGAATTGATACCTTGACATGTCTCATGTCATCTCTAGCTTTAGACCTCCTCGTGGTAGGCATCTCTTCCACATCGGTTTCCATATAATCTTCATCTTAGCCACTATCCTCTCGACCTCTAGTGTCAATAGTGTTAGCCTAATAGACATTAGGTTATTTGTCTCGATGATGATTGTTTAAGTGTTTAATAAGTTGTTTATTGTGAATATATTGAATCGTGTAAATATGTTAATATTATTCATTAAAAATACCCTTAATACGGATACTAATGTTTACTAACATATTTGCCTAAGTCCATGTAGCTTTTATATTGATCATTGGGACTTAGAAAATTGAAAATGTGCAAAACACGAAGCATAGGTTAATTTCAAAACAAAGGTTGGTAGACCAAAGAGGTTGGAGAGAGCCAAAACAATGAGAGCGGTCAACTAGGGCTGAAGCAGTCAACCAACATGAATATGGATTGCAAACTCTTTTTTCATAATAGTGGGGGTGGTAGATGTAGCGACCCATTTTCCTTTTCTTTAAAACATTGATTTTTTTAAACATGTTTTCTTTGAAAAATAAATACAATTTAAAACATTTTCTAGTAGAGTACATAGTGAAAGACTTTTCATTTTATTAAACATTACTATTAAGAAAACATTCATTCCATATCATAGCATATAACATTCATTCATCTTTATCACAATCCATATTTTTACATTGTGTAGAAAACAGTCATACCATATTTCTTAAAACCTATTCTTAAGATTTTTATACAAGTATCAAAATATAATATGTAAAACATGCTACTTTGAGCCATAACCCAACGGTCAAATCGCCAAGCAACACAAAAAGCTCAACATAGCAATACTCCATCCACTGCATCATTCATATGCCCTCATCTACGAATAGGATCCTTGCCTACATCACAATACATAACTATGAGTCTAACGTTCAGTAAGAGATAAAATAAGTTGTGCTCATGCTATGAAACTTTGAAAACATATACAGTTTCTATATCAATCACATGTAAGCATACAAGTAATCAAGCCATAACATAATAGTATCTCCATATATACACAACATTATCAATCAATATCCTAAATTTTTGTGATGTAGACCAATATGCCAAAAACACACATATCTCTCACATTATGTCCTTTGTGCAGTTTAGAACTTAAGATTATTTCTTCTCAATACCTTAAAGACCAATAAACATCAATCAAATTTCAAGATAGAAACATATTCCTTTAAGCATGCATTTTAGGGTTTTTCTATGATTTTCATCTATCTTTGACCTCTCATAACTTTCACATTTTTTAACCAAAATCATTGAATCCAAAACATATCCTTCCTTAAGATGTCCATAGTAATATATCCAAGTGGCTTAATTCAGAGATATCAGGAAAACAAATAACCAACATCAAATACCAAAGTAATCTAGTTTTAACCTTTCCCTCCATTTCTACTTCATCCTACTATCATACTTCCATATCCTTCTAAAAAATCTTAACAAAACTATGGAGTAACTAACATACCTTGAACTTGGAGAAAAAAGAAAAGAAAACTCTGGAGAAGAGCTTGAGAGAATTCTCTCGTTCATTTTGCCATGTCTAAGTCTTCATGCCCCCTCTTAAATTCTCAAACTCCTCCATTCTCCAACACTAAGCTGGAGGTGGTGTTGTATAGATAAATCCTGGAGTCTACACCCCCAAAGCCCCTAATTAGAATGTGACACCTTGTAAGAATCTAGGTGACCTTTGCTATTTTGGTCGACCACTTCACCTCAGTCGAACAACCGCAAAACAACCTGAAGATAAACTCTAAGTTTTCTTCATTATACCAGTCGTCCACTTTTCTCCAGATAATCAACCACAAATCTCGAACTTTACAATCTGTATACACACTGGTCATTGATTGATCGACCATAACTTTCCAATTTTTACAATCTGTATAGAAGCTGAACAACCACTAAAATATAGGTCAACCATCATACAACTAGAGAGCCCCATTTTTTCATACTGTGCAATAAGTGATGATCAAATCTCTAACTAATCGATCGCTTCCCTTCTAAATCTACCAAAATATGGAATATTCACATTTTCCAGAGGCCATAAACCACCAATAACTATACCAATACTAATATCATTCAATGTAACTTCAATTATCATCAAACCTTACCATCATTATTTTGGGCTCAATATAACAAGAATTCAGGGTGTTACAATCGACCTATGATAGATAGGTCGACCGGTGTGACAGATAGAAGCAAAATTTGGAACACCGAAAGTATAATTGCTATATTCTAATGGTCAAATAGCGGTCGACAGTAACAAGGGTGGTTGAAGGCTCTAGCAGAGTCTATAAAAAGAGGCACTCTAAAATGCAATTTAACCGAGAGAGAATCGTACTAAAATGCTGCCAAATTTTCTATATAATTTCTCATCAATCATTGAGTGTCAAACCTAACTCTCTCACTCCTAAACTTGAGAGATCACATTTCTGAGAGTCAGGTTCTTATTTGTATTTTCTATTTCTTTGTATTTGTACTTAAACGGTCAAGCAAAAGGATGATGCCCCGCGAACAGTCAAAGGAAAGGGTGACCCCCTGTGAATAGTCATTGTAAAGGTTTGATTGACACCGGTGAAGTCAATCATCAATAATCGAGGAGGTTAGTGGATTAAGGATCTCCAAGTTGGGAACTTGGAGCGCGGACATAGGCAGGATTGCCGAATCACGTGAACAAACTCTTTGCATCTTTTTACCTTTTCTCCTTTATATTTGTTATTGTTTGAATGCATATTTTGTCATAAATTACTTAGGGAATAGAGATTATACTATTGTACGAAAAAGTTTAGAACGCTTAATTCACCTCCCTCCCCTATAGGCATGTATATTGATCTCCCAATTGTTATTAGAGTGGGGTTAATTAAACTTTTGTGTGATATTGTGCATATTATATAAATTTATTTATTTGGTTGAATTTCTTGTTATAAATCAGTTGACAAATTATTTGCATATATTTGCTTGAATTCTTTGGTGTATATATTATGGATTTCAATACTCATGTTGAAAGACAATCCATCTCTAGACCTCCTTATTTTGATGGAAATGATTATACATATTGGATATCTATGATGAAAATTTTTGTTCAATCTATAGACTATGATTTATGGCAAATCACCAAAATTGGATTTAATGCTCTAAATTTACCTTTTGAATGTGATAAGCATAAATTAAGCATTAATGCAAAAGCCATGAACATTTTATATTGTGTGAATTTGATATGGTACAAGCATGCGTAAATGCATATGATATTTGGAAAACTTTTGAGGTTACAAATGTAGGTACAACTCCAATTGAAAGTAAAGAAAGCACATCCTTATAAGAAGAGAAAATCGCTAATGTATGCTTCATGGCCAAGGAAAATGAGGTAAATGATTCTTCTAGCAATTTTGATGAAAATGTCGATGATAATGATAGTGAATTACTGATGTATTTGAAGAATTGTATGAACAATTTAACATGCTTAAGCAATAGTATAAATTGTTGAAAAAGGAAAATGAGAATTTGATTAAGAAGCATGTTAGTATTGTTCAATCTTTTGAAAAAGAGCTTAGTGATTTGAAAATTAAGAATGATGAATTGAATGCTTTTATCAAATCAATTGAGAATGAAATTAGCATTTTGAAAATTAAAAATGATAATTTAAATAGTATTGTGCTTAATTGCACAAATGGAAGCAAAAATTTAAATATGCTCATAGGAAAACAAAGAGTTACATTTGATAAAGTCAGGATTGGCTATCAACTCTTTGTTAAAAATAAAAATTATGAAATTTTCTTTCTTTGTCCTACTACTTGTAATACTTTGCATAGAGCATACATCTTTTGTTTTTCCATTGAACTTGAATGTTAATTTGAAATCTAATTTAGGTTCTAAATTTTTATGGCTTTCTAAAGGAACTAAATCTATAACATATGGACCCAAAAAGATTTGGATACCAAGGAAACCATTTTTTTTTTTGTGAAGGTTTGAGGCTCGCCCTCGAAGACTACTGGGTTGGATTGTTTGGAAGGGAGACTCCTCAAAAGGGTTGCCTCAATTATAAATAAAAAGATAAACTACTTTGTGGAGGTAATCAATTTATGAAAATATTTTGGTTTATATTAGTATCATAGATTATAATCATCAATTGATAAAATTGGGTTTGATTTTGATAAAATTTTTGTTATTTTAGCTTAATGAATTGCATATACTCTTGATTTGATTTGAATTGATTGTATCCATATAGGTTAATATTTATACTCTTGATTTGAATTAATTTCATTGTGTGCAAATTGTTTGATATGCTTGAACTTGTTTAATACTTCAATTGGTATCTTAAAATTGGTAGTTTGTTTTATGAAAAAAATGAATGTTTACATCTCATTTGGTATCATATAGCTCAAACTTTGGTAAATCCAACAAGTGGTAATTATTGCTCCCCATTGTTTTGAATTTTAATATTCAAATAAAGGGAGAAGTAGCTTTTAACTTGAATATTTCTTTTATCAAAGATTAAAGGTTTTCATTATTACAATTGGTATAAATTGAATTATTTTTCATGATATACACTTAGAGTTTCTCCCAAACAATTGGTATTCTAAGGGGGAGAGTTAATTTAATTGTTTGATTTGCCTTGATTATCTAAATGCCCCAACTATTTTTTTTTTATGGATGATGTCAAAAGGGGGAGTAAGATTTGGTTGAATTATATGTTGAATTATCTTGTTAATTTGTTTTTGGGAAAATGACAAACCAACTATCGTACTTTACAATCAATGACAAGCCAACCACTAAACTTTTTTTTGCTAACCAATTAACCACTGAACTATGAAAAAAAGTCGCCGCTAACATTGCTGTCAAGTTTGCCATTAAAAGCTTTAATTTTGAGCCGCCGCGGCTCGTCTACTAATCCACCGCAGCTCAATATTTTTTAAAAAAAATAACCTTATAATATTGATGGCCCGCCGCATATCATATACGACCTGTAGCGGGTTGACAATTAACTGTGGTGGTTTAATACTAATCCTCCATGATTTGACTATAAACCGTGATGAATTAATATTGATCCACTGCAGTTCATCGTGCCTCATTCTTTGTTCCTTTGCCCTACTATATAAGACTCGATTGTGCGCTCTGGTGAGTTCACTGCCAATCACGATATCCTCAGTGAACATTCGTACTCTCAGACCTTCGTTCCACACTGTGTAATCAATACCAATGAATTCCAACATAAAGAAAATGACGCTCAAGCGAAATGATAGTCCATCGTAAACTCACCCATAACCACAGGCAGAAACGATGGACTCTGCCCGTGAACTCCATCGGTTTGCAACTGACCTAGTTGGTTAGTTTCACCAGACTATACCAACCACGGTGCAAGATGGAGCACCCACAGCAAAAGGAGCAATTGCCGCGGTGCAAGATGAAGCACCCGTGGCAAAAGGAGCACCCGCGGCTGCTGTGTAAGCTGGAGCATCGGCAGCGGGTGAAGGTGGATGAGCCACGGCAAGCCGTGTTGGCGGAATTGAAGTTGAATCTGAGGTTGAAGCACAACCTCATCCTCAACTGCAACCTCAACAACAACTGGAAGGAGGTGCACTGGTTCGTTTCTAACCCATTGCAGCAGGTTTTCACTCCCCACTCTTCAAGATACCCTACGTGAAGGAACGGTATGAATCTGATGTTAAACACCATTCAATTATTGTTTCTAGAATAGTAGACTTCGAGTCCTTGACTAAGTTAGAAATTGAACAATTGTTTGAGGGGGCTTGCTTAGCCAGTTTGTGCCGATTGGGTGAAAGTTACTGTGAGAGGATTTTGAAAGTGTTTATGAAAATTTGGAACTGTCCACCCAGCCATTAGAGGTTCGGACTTATATGTTTAGACAGAAGTTGAAGCTGAGTCCCCACGATCTTAACGTCATGCTTGGATGTGTGATGGAAGGACTAAGCCATCAGTATTACCATGTGTCTCGAGAGCCAACTTTCATCAGGCAAGGAGAAGGGTAGGAAGCACTTAGATTGTTGCACCGGGATCCCGAGATTGGCACATACAAGAAGCCAAAGTCCAATGAGTTGAATGCCATAGCCCGAGTGATCCACATCATCATGACGTACACCATTTTTTCTCGGGATGGACATCGAGACCATGTTAGCTGCATGGATTTCTATTTTCTCGAGAAGTTGTTCATTAGAAAAAAAAAGTGGACATCGAATATATCATTTTGAGTCACATACACGAGGTGTTGAACAACCTGACCAGAAATATGTCATTCAATTGGCTCATTCAGAGGATTGTTGAGCAGTCTGGGGTACCGATCTTGGAGGATGAACTAAGAATAAAAGAGAAGACCACAGACGACCACAACAGATTGAAAGTAGATTGAATGAGGATTAGCAAAGTTAGAGGGGAATGGGCATGCAATACACCGAAGAAGCAAAGTACAGTGTCTGAATCGCCAACCCCCCCCCCCCCCCCCCCTCAATTGTATGACCTCCACCCTCCTCAATTATATGATCTCCACCCTCCTCAGTGGCTTAGTCTCGAGCCCCCTCGGAGGACTAGCCTCCAGCATCGCCTCTGCAGCATATGGAAGACGATGCTCCGCAGCCGATGACTCCACCCCCTCCTTAGCATCTCATTTTACTTCGATGCCTAAGAAGATGTCTGGTTGGATGTGCAGGATGAGGAGCTCCATCAAATGGCGCTAAACATAATAGAAATGATGGTGGAGCACCTTCAAATGGGGTTGCTCCAAATTTAAAAATGGTGGAGCAACGTCAAATGTGGCTGGTCCAAATGCAAAAAATGAAGGAACGAGCAAAGGAGTGGCATCATGAGATTTTGGTAGCATTTCAGAGAATGGAGCAGCAAACCGCCCCTCCAGCAGCCCCTATAGCAACCTCTCCATCATCCTCTTTAGCAACGAAAGTCACAAACCGCTTGGAAGTTATATACTTTTTATGCAAAGTCTAGTACTTACTTTATTTGTGTGCAACGTAATAACGAGTCTGAAATTTGAAGCAACATTACCCTAAAAGGCCAACTTGCTTGTAATATCCCAAATTTTCGTTGAGCTAAGCACAAGGCTTAGGTGATGATTTTGGGATATTAGGGGTTAAATTGGACGACTTGAATATATTGGTCAATAGAAATACATTTGGAATAAGTTAATTATGATACCCCATTATGTTCATAATAAGTTTAAGGAAGGATTAAGGTTATTATATATTGGATGATGACACTTGGATATAAAAAGGTTGAAGTTATAAGGTTTATTATATTTTGGAATATATTAGATTTAATAAAAGAATAAGGTAGAAGAGGAGTTATAGAATTTATACTTTGAGTTTTAAGGGATAAAATTATGGATAGTTGGACAATTCAAGTGTTAGCCAAAGTGAAAATATATTTGAACATAATTGGATATAATTGGCTATTGTAAGGATATTATAAGGATTAGAAGTTTGTATATAAATGGGTATGGAAATGTGAAGCATATAGTATAAGTTGGTAGTTGATGTAAATGTTTATATATATATATATATATATATATGCATATCATGCATATCATGCATGTATTCTATAATTATATATATATATATATTTATAAGGTTATGGTGCATAAGGATTTGGAGAAGAAGTAGTATAAAGAATGTCACAATTACAATTATCACCTTAAATTATGGTTATAATATATATATATATATATATATATATATATAATTATAGAATACATACATGATATGCATATGTCACGTAAATAAGGAGTAATCTGGAGAAATACATGAATCTTTCATTTGGTATCTACGGTCGATCTTGGAGGTCGATCGACGCAGTAGAAACAGATGAATGAGATATGCGGGCATTCAGCCAAAGGACGGTCGATCATCCTTCATGAAAATCGATCAAGCACAAATCTTAAACATTGTTTGGAGATGAAAAACGTCGCTGGAACTGGAGAGTCTTCAACATCGACGCTTCATTGATGTATGGAACATTAATATTGTCCTCTCTTAATCTTGATAAACGTCTGGATGAATGGCAGTTAATGAGAATAATGTGGAGAGTTGTTAACAGATGTAAAAAGGAGTGACTGTCATCTTTATGTGTCTTGATTTAATGGATGAGTCTAGTAGCCTTCCATCTTCAAGTGTGACACTGAGGAGACGATGTTGGTGGTCTATAAATAGAAGAAAAGAGAGAGCAAGGTGAAGGGAGAGGAAATCTACGTGGAAGCTCTGCCAAAATGGTTGGAGAAAGCTGGCTGTTCTTCTTTTGGAGTTCTTCTTTTGGAGTTCTTCTTCTGGAGTTTTTGGTGAGAAACAAAGGAATGTGCTGCTGAGAGACTCTGGAGAGAAAAAGCCTACGAAAGCTATGTCTAAATGTTGTGAGTTTTGGAGTTTATGAAGAGAAGGGTTTGTGAAGGAGTAGATCGTGGAGAAAGATGTACAGTGAGTTAGAGTGTGAAGCAAGTGGAGTCTGATGGTTTGTACTCTGGACTATTTCAAATAAAGGAAAGATATTGTGTTGAAGGATGAGAGAGAGAAACATATAGGTTGCATAGTTTTGTTCTGTTCTGGAAGAAATGTCGCGGCTGTGATGGAATTAATAGTGAAGGAAAGTGAGGATGTTAAGAGTAAGAAGTTGTTGTGATGATCATGGGAATTAGAGAAAAAATGGTGTAGAATAGAACATGAGCCGAGAAGATAGTAAGGAGGTCTGATGAAAGATGAAGTCGTGATCGAAATATTGTAGAAGAAAATATTTATCATGTGCTAAATTCGTAAAGCTAAGGATATGAGGTAAGGAATAATGCTTGCGTTTTGTCCGAAAGGACCTACATCACAGGAGTAGGATTTTTGTGTAAATTGCTATGTTAGTCTTTAATGATGGATTATCTGGTTAAGTTATATATTACTACGTTAGTTTACTAATAGTTATGATGGAAATGGTTTTATAAGATAATGGTTAATGATATAGGAAAATTACGATAGGTCATACATTATATTTAAATGGTGGATATCATAGGATAATGCTTATACTGTTTAAGACTAAGTTAGAGATAGTATGTAAATGATAGAGAAATTGATATATGACGTTGTAGTGTAATAGGAACGTGTTTAATGTTAATGTCATAGTTGAAGTATGGTATTATTGTTAATTGTTTATAGTATTGTTTGCAATATATGAACTGTTGTGTGTGATATTCATGTAGATATGTTAATAGAATGTACGTCATGTATTGCATGGGCTAATAATGAAGATAAGAATGGTGTTTCAACATGGGTTCAGAAACTGAAGAGGTTGCTCACATATAGAAACAGCTCGTTTGAGTAAGTTCAAAAACTGAAGAGGTTGCTCTTACTCAATGAGTGGTGAGTTCGGAAACTGAAGAGGTTGCTTTCACCTAATTGAAAAATGGTAAACGATTGCGAATGTATATGTAGGTGGGTCCGTTTTTACTAAGTTTGGAGACTAAAGAAGTTGTTCTCATGTAAAAACGAATCCAAGTAGTGAGTTCAGAAAGTGAAGAGGTTGCTCTTACTCAGCTTACAACGATATGTGAAACTAAAGCATATAGAATGGTCATAGAGATTTAGTTGCATGTCATGATTATATTCCTTAATGAGCAATAGGCTCATTATTCCTCATGTGATGTAGGTATCCAAAGGATCAAAGATAATAGCAGTTGATGAGGCATTTATGCGCTGCGGGCTTGGAGGTTGGTTAGGCTAAAAGTTTTTAAGAAGAAATGTAATGTTTGAAAAGAATGACTTTGTTATGGTGTTTTGTTACATTTAGATTTTGAAATGATGTTAAATTCTTTGAGTATTCAAAATACAAGTCTTCCGCTGTTGCAATGTTTTAAAGTTTTAGCGTACGAAATATTTTAAGTGATAAATGGTTTAACGAAAAGGAATTTATTTATGAAATTCTTATTTAAGTTAGTTTTCAAATGAAAAGTCTTTCGCTGTGATTTTAAAAGAAAAAGTTTTTGAAAATCATGAGTTTTAAATTGAAAGAATAAACGGGATGTTACACTGCTACTCCCGCCGTGCTTACCAAGGTGAAGGAGACAGGTGCCTCGGATAGATCGCAGCCTCTGCCACTTAAAACTGTGTAGGTGCTACATCTTCGATTTGGTTATATACGTGTGTCTGCACTTATACATGCCCTGTTATTCTGACGAGCTCTTGTCAATTTTTTTTTGCAGCCATGTCAACTGATGGATATTTGCGAGTATGTTGTTAGAAATACTTTGAAGAACATAGAGATGTGCGCAATTCTTTTGAGAAAGATGGTCCAAGATGAGTACATCATCACTGAGATCATCTTTCCGTAGCAAGTAGGGATGGCAAACACGGTGAGAAGCTTTCTTTGTATCTTAGTTTAGAAGCTTTTATCTCAGTAATCATCCTTGCTTTGCATTCTTTCTATGCAGTGCTATGCGGTGAACGATGAAGAACACTTCAAGGTTCAACATCAAAAATTGCTACTGTCAACAGGGTGGATTCACATAAGTAAACATCTCGCTTTTCCAGTTTGTTGTTCATGTTGCTATAGTTCTAATGCGTGGTTTATATTTCAGTCACACCAAAAGCAGTCATGTTTTATGTCACCCGTTAACTTGTACTCTCATTTCCCTTACCAGCAATTGCTGCTTGAAGCAACCTCGATCATCGTAGCGCCATCTAACAAAGAGTGGTATATATTTTCACTTGTGTAGATTCATATTGCTTTCCACTTATGTGCTGATTGTTCCCTTTGCATTTCAGCCCGCACGACATCTTTCGATATACGAGTGAGGGGTTATGGATCATCATCCGACATTGTGAGAAGAAAGAACAGTTTCACCATCACGATGATGTACCCATGGAGGATCCATTGTACGCCAAAGCGTCCAACGTATACGTGGACCCAGAGTTATATTTGAAATCACTGATTTGTAGCCGAAACATCATTGTAGCACTTTATTTCAAACGTCATTTCACCTTACATTTTTTTGGGCGTGCATCCGGCACATGCATCCTTCCTAATAGGTAGCCCTTAATCGATGAGTGTTACTGTGGGTGCATTTTATCCCGTACCCATTCTTCAACGCATGATCAACAATTTCTTCCATAATTTTATTCAGTGAACTATACTTCTTGCCAAGACCCATGCCAGCGAACATACATTCTGCTTGTGGTGGGCATCTACGCTTACTCTTGGCCATATCCATTTCTTCATCACTACTAGATTCGTATAATGACAGGAGCTCCTCCTTGTCTAGCATTGCTGAGATGGAATGCAACACTATAGCAGCTTCAATTCCAATTGCACGTACCTAATTGGAAAAAAATGTGGAGGTCGGCCCCACTTCAACTTGATAGTTAATAACAGATACCTCAACACTCTGATACACCATTTGGTGTTCAATAAATGCTTTAACTTCACACAAATGTGGTTTACTTTAGCTCTCAGAAATCTCTAGGATTCACTAATCATTGACAAAATATCTGAGAAAATCGCGAGTGTACTATGAATTTGTACAAGGTGGACGAGGCAAGATGAACCACGACGGATCAGTATTAATCCACTGCACTTTATAGTCAAACCATGGCGGATTAGTATTAAATCACCGCAGTTTATTGTCAATCCGCAGCGGGTCGTATATGATCTGCAGCAAGCCATCAATATTATAAGGTTATGTTTTTTAAAAAATATTGAGCCTTTGTGGATTAGTAGACAAGCTGTCGTGGCTCAAAATTAAAGCATTTAACGGCAAACGTAACAGCGATGTTAGTGGTGACTTTTTTCCATAGTTCAATGGTTAATTTGTTAGCAAAAAAATTTTAGTGGTTGACTTGTCATTAATTGCAAAGTACGATGGTATGTTTGTCATTTTCCCTTTGTTTTTAATGATATCTTTGTTTTCTTTCCCTCCATATATTTCTTTTGATAATTCAAAAGGGGGAGAGGAAAATAGATTTAGTAGATTGATTGTTAATTTCTCTCCAATGATTTTTTGATTTGAATAATGACAAAGGGGGAAAAAAATTTTATTAACTTTGTTAGTCCTTCCTATTGAATTCTTTTTTATTTTGACAAGGGGGGAGAGGATAACATAAGTTGTTAAAAAAGAATATTTAGCATAAACTAAAAAGAGAGATATATATTGCATAAACTAAGGGGGAGAGATCAAATTATGCAATACTATATGCACATGCTTAGGTGTAGGAATAAACAACTTATAATATATTGTCATCATAAAATAGGGGAGATTGTTAGTCTAATAGAAATTAGGTT
Source organism: Begonia loranthoides (assembly GCA_022433065.1). Lineage (NCBI taxonomy): Eukaryota > Viridiplantae > Streptophyta > Magnoliopsida > Cucurbitales > Begoniaceae > Begonia > Begonia loranthoides. The sequence continues at coordinate 13,658,346 of CM039479.1, read as the reverse complement.
ATTTGTTTTGATGATGATTGTTTAAGTGTTTAATAAGTTGTTTATTATGAATATATTGAATTGTATGAATATGTTATTACTATTCATTGAAAATACCCTTAATACGGGTATTAATGTTTACTAAAGTGTTTGCCTAAGTCTATATAACTTATATATTGATCATTAGGACTTAAAAGAATGAAAATGTGCAAAAAATAGAACATAGGTCGACTTTGGAACAAAGGGTGGTTAACCAAAGAGTCTAGAGAGAGTCCAAATAGTGAGAGCGGTTAACCAGGGCTGAAGCGGTCGACCAACATGAAGGCAGATTGCAAACTCTGTTTTCATAACTGTGGGGGCGATTGACCTATGATGGATAGGTCGACCAGTGTCACAGATAGAAGTAAAAATTGGACGAACAAAAGCATAACGACAATATTCCTACGGTTGAATAGCGGTCGATCAAAACAAGGGTGGTCGACCACTTTGTTTCAATCGACAGCTCCAGTAGAGTCTATAAAAAAGGCACTTCTAAATGCAATCTAACCAAGAGAGGATCATATCGAAACGTTGCCTAATTTTCTACATGATTTCTCATCAATCATTGAGTTTCAAATCTAACTCTCCCACTCCTAAACTTGAGAGATCACATTTATGAGAGTTATGTTCTTATTTGTATTTTCTATTTCTCTGCATATGTACTTAAATGGTGACACAAAAATAGAAGCCTCAGATGAAGTTAGAAGGCAAAAAGGGTCGACCTTGGAGAAGACGTTGAGTTGGGCAACGAGCTGTAGAGAAATTGGTCGACCTGGTGGTCAGCTTGATGAACGGTGGTCGAGTAACTCAGCAATCTATGAAGAAAGTGGTTAGTCTGGCGATTGACCTTTGCTTTAAAAAACTGCGGCGGTTGAGTATGGTTAGTCGGGATGGTCAACCTTTTTCTTAAGAAATTGTGTATTTTGGACGGCTGCTGAAACAGCGTTCGATCACTTTGAATGTGATGATCGACCAGTTGGCTTGGTGAAGAATTGCTCCTTTACAATTCTTCTATTCCTCCAAAGAACTCCTCCTTGATGAATCAAAAAGGAAAATCTCACCAACAAGAAAGTAAGTTTGATTGCAATCTTCAAACTTCTTCACCAATCGAAATTGGCTAGAAGAATTGCAAGATTCTAAGAGCCAAGTAATTCTCACAACACTTGAGTTTAGTTTTTCAATCGAAGGATCATCAACAATCCAAAAAAGAGAAAAATTTAGTTAAAGCAAAAAGGGATTTTCTATTCATCAAAAACTAAAAAAAAACTACTAATGAGTTTGGTGGGTATGTATAGCCCATCATGAAAGCAATCCTACTAGAAAAAGAATTGGTTTATAGTTATTCTCAACCAACTCTTATCTATCTAATTGAAATTTAAAATAACTTGAATTTAAATAGTTTAGGAAAACTTAAGTAACTTAAATGAAAGCTAAGTAAAGATTTGAATGAATTTGAATTCCACGATTCAAATTCCTTACCCTTCTTTTTTATTGGTAGATTCCTCATCAATATGCCAATTAGGCACATGTGTTGGTATCTCTATATCCAATTCTTTTGGCATGCCTCCATCTTGAATCAAAGGTTGGGCTTCAAGTTGAATTGAGCTCCAAATTTGGGTAGATGAAAACGGCCCCTTAAACAGAAATGTAGTCCACTGTCCGGCAGCCCTTTGGCATAGCAAACAAAGTCCAAATTTAATAAAACAATTATGGAATACTTGAGTTGTCAGCTTCATTTTTTATGAAGAATCCTTTTTTTATTTAAGCTCTGTAAGGTCATCAAAATTTCCAAGTAGTGCTCCAAGGTTAGATTAAAGATTCTGCACTTTGTCACAAGACTTTTAAACTTTTGATTGATCTCCCACCTATACTTCGTCTTAAAGAACTCCACAAGATATTTAGATGTTAAAGAGGGGAATCTCATATCTTGAAAATGTTTTCCCCTTTGATCTCCTACAAAAGAAATACTTAAAGCACCGTTAGAAAAACCCCTTGTTTGATAATAATTTGAGGGAATCCGTGGCATATCAAACGGTCAAGCACAAGGGTGACGCCCCATGAACAGTCAAAGGAAAGGATGACACCCTATGAATAGTCATTGTAAAGGTTTGATTGGAACCCATGAACCCAATCATCACTAACTGGGGAGGTTAGTTGATTAAGGATCTCCAAGTCAAGAACTTCGAGCGCAGACATAGGTGAGATTGTCGAACTGTGTGAACAAAAAGTTTCCATCTTTTTCCCTTATCAACTTTATATTTTCTATTGTTTGAATGCATTTTTAGTCATAAATCACTTTGGGAATAGAGATTATAATATTGCACCAAAAAATTTAGAATCCTAATTCACCCCTCCCCCCCTCTCCTCCCCCCTCCTCTCTATAAGTGTGTATATCGATCCCACAAATAGAAGTACTCATTCTTCTTCTTGGTCTAGGGGTCCTAAGGCCCTTCACATGTTGATTTCTAGGTTCATCCAACCTTTGCTCCAAGTTGGAGAACATGTTTCGCTATTCCTCAAGTTGGCCTTGTATGCTAGACACGGCCTGCTTTATTAATGGCTTATCAGTTGGTTGAGTAGGGGGTGGGTTTGCTTCTCAGTTTGGTTAGTGTTTTCCCCACTTCTTGTCATCATTCTAGAAGTTCAAGTTCACCAATTTTAGAGTATAAAAATAGGAAGAAGGCAATGATACTAAATAATGCACCAAAGGCTGCAAAGGTTGAAAAACCAGTTGGAGGTTGGCAGTTACCACGGTTAGAGAACAAAATACCAAATTCTAGATTATACAACGTGCTCGTTTGTTATCCAATCAGTATGAAAATTGGGCTACGATAAATTTCACAAGAGAAGAGAATGCCCTCCAAAAAGCACACAAAAATTCCAACCAAAGACAGAGATATGTGAATGCAAAGATGACTGCCAGTAAGGGTACCAAAATGGCAGTTAAGTCCAAAAAGGAATAATTACAAACTAATTGTTTCTCATCCAAATTACACGAAATTTGAACCACACACCTTTTTGACTGTGTACAAGTAAACCTCCAAAAATCAAAGTCAAATTCACTCAAACAAAGAACTTATGCAGGAATAGTTGCAAGCTGGTCCAAAAATGCACTGTGGTTGCACCTTTTGACTTCAAATGGACTCCAACAAAGAAGCACTCCAACTTAGGTTGCAGCAGATCTTCTAACCATTCTCTATGGACTTTCACCTCTTGAATGAAGTGGAGGAAGGAATTTGAGTAAGAGATTCACGTCAAGACAAGCCAAGAACAATGGTGAATCAATGGGTGGTCACACACTCTCGATTCTCACCTAGAAAATGGGGGCCAATTGAAGAGAAGGGAACTTCAATTCAAGAAGGTTTTTTTAGCTCAATTCAATTAGTTCATACAACCCTTAGGAGAGTTCAAATACCCCACCAAAAAAGGGTTGCCCTAATGTCACAAATTACATAAATAACCTCAAAACTAAAAATAACCAAAAAGTTCTCGGCTAATCAAGTATAGCCGAGAACAATCTAAACAAACATTATCCAATTAATCAATTAAAATCCAAAAATGATAAACGTGCATTCATACCACCTGCTAAGGAGTTTGGAATGTCTTGGAGAACTTTATCTTACTATGCCTTCAAATGCCTCAAAAAGTAAGCATGGTAGTTTGGATGCATGGATGCTCTCGGGTGCTTGTTGGAAATCCCAAGTGATCACATGCTTTGGGTTTTCCTTATCTTCAAGAGTTGGTTCATTTTCAATCTCTTCTATGGAAGTTCCTCCTACAAAATAAGAAGTCATGAAAAAATTAATGAGTTTCTTGGTCCGAGCTCTAGTGACCGGCCCTTGAGGTGCATCACACACTTTCGGGAGACAATCTCGACATCAATCGAGACCTCCGTTAGATGTCGCGTTCATCATGCTCAGTGACTTTACGACCTTTATCGAAGTCGTAGTGGATGATAACCTTGTGACTTTGTTGAGATTCTAGCATGTGATGACTCTGCAACCTTTGTCGAGGTCCCCCACATTACAAGACCAATGGCTTATCCCCCATAGGTCCTATCACAACTCGGAGGCAATCCTAACAGAAACGCCGAGTTGAACGACTCAATTCTCGAAGAGGACTCAAATTCTTATCCCAAGGCTAGAGTGTCAACAAAAGACTTTCCACAAATAAAGCCCAATACCCAAAGAAATGAGCTAGGATACACAAAGTAATCAACAAGAAGAATAAATAGCATAATAATAACAAAGAGAAGAATACTTTGCAGGAAATAAAATCATTCAACACCATAAAATAAATTCTATAACTAAGGAGAAATAAAACACTCACAGTGAAATATAGACACCTATTACAATGATCAAACCTGGGAAGGAGGGGGTCGTTCGGGTGAATGACTAACTCAATAAGGAAATATAGACTATATATAGTGCATTTAAAACTAGTTTTATCTTTTCTCGTTAAAACAATAATCAAATGAAGTGTCTTGCATGGATTTAAAATCATTTTAAAAAAAATACTTTTATCCCATTTTACCAAAATCAGTTCTATGAGTGTCATCGATGCCACAATGATCAAAATCTTGATATGTACATAGACAACAGAAATAAAAGAAAATAGGTCAACATCGCTTTCATTAAAAAATAACCTCAGTGAAAAAGGAGTCTCACACAAGGCTCCCTCCGACACAGCATCACAGAAAGTGACAATCCAAAAAGCAGACAACACCTCATGAAATAAAAAGAATAAAAGTGACGGCAATTCGAAAACCCAGTATCGTCACGTGAGTGGTTGGCAATCCAAAGACCAGGCAATGACACCACTCATAAATTCAACAACAAAGGGTTATCAGCAATCAGAAGACCAAATAGCAACACAACTCATAAAATGAACAACCAAGGGTTGTTGGCAATTCAAAGACCAGGCAATGACACAACCCGTAAAATCAAAAACCAAGGGTTGCCAATGATTTAAAAATCAGACAATGATACAACCCATAAAATAAACAAAAAAGACTAATCACCTTGGTGTGGTTTAGGGATAAATATGATATGCAATTTCATTAAAACATTCATTGTTCTGTTTAACCTTTTCTTTTTTCTTTCTAATTCTTTCTCATTCTTTCTTCTTCTTTCTTTTCTTTATCATTTAGGGAAAAGTAGGCACGATTATGGGACACACACCACTTACGTCTCACACCTTCGGGAGACAATCTTGACATCAATCAAGACCTCTGTTAAATGTCATGTTCATCATGCACAGTGACCTCGCAACCTTTGTCGAAGTCATGATTGATGATAACCGTGGGACCTTTGTCTAGATGCTAGCACGTGACGACCATGTGACCTTCTTTTAGGCCCCCGCATTACTAGACTAATAGGTTTATCCCCCATAATTTTTGCCTCACCTGGAGGTGGGCCTAACAGAAATGTCAAGTCTCTAATCTCAGAGAGGACTTGATCACTCAACACAAGGCTAAGGTGTCAGCGGAATATTTTGAGATGCTCCATTAACGTAAAACCTTTTTTCGTGTAATTTTTTTTATATACATACATTATAAAAATCATATCTTTAAAATGACACAGTAGAAGACTTAAAAACAATCTCATTGAAATCCAAGTGTAATGAAATCTAGTTAAATATAAATATCTTCAAAACATTTAAACTTAAATCAACTAATTAAAAACATAATAAAAAGCCTTTTTTTCTTTTCATTTTCTTCAAATCCTCACTTTGACAATGTCTTTAGCTTCTCCCATGAGAATTCCTCTTCAACTGCAACTTTTATTTGTTTAGAACAATAGGTTCCTCAATAATTTCATCATTACCTACATCACAAAGTTCAAACTATGAGTCTAACGCTCAATAAGAAAAACATAAATATAATATGAGTTGAAATACAATGTCATAAAAACACGTCTTTTCGTTCTTTCTTTGTTTTTGTTCTTTTCTTTTTCTTTCATTCTTTCATATAGAGAAGAGTGGTGAACTTCAACCAATTCATACCTTGGGAAGAGTAGGCAAGACTATGGGAAACACACTACTGAATCTCGTGAACTTTGGCAAGACAGCATCCCTTACTGAGACCTCCGTTAGTGTTGCGCGCTAAATACACAACCACCTAGTGAACTTTGGCTAAGGCCCGACATTACCAGACTAACAGGTTGTAGCACCTTGTTTTCCTTTACTTAAAACGTTCATGAAATGAAATATTGTAAATAAAATTCTTTAAACCGTTGTACTTTTACAAATCATGTACATGAATTGAAAACCATATACATTTTCCTTTTTCCTTTCCCGTTTAGCCCATCCAGCACAAGATCCACAATGAGTAAATCTTCTATTAGTTGCTTCTTTACATTTTACCATGCTTACTTACATCATAAGTCATTATCTATAAACCTAATGCTTAGTAAGAAATGAGATGCATTATGAACAAGAAATACAGTTTATAAAATATTTCCATTTCAGTTTTCTTTTCCTTTTTCTTAACATTCTTTTACTTAAGGAAGAGCGATGAATTTCGATCAATGGTGAACTTTAGCCGTTACCCTTTCCTTTTACCATTTAGGGATTGAGTGGTGAACATTGACCAACTCAAACCCTTCTTTACTTACATTCATTTTCATTTCCATTTTCATATGCAAAACATGTATATATAAAAACCTTTTTGTAACTTTTCTTAAAAATCATGATGCATGCACATGTATGCATGCATTCATCAATCTATTTCTTAACATATCATCAACATGATCAAGCACATTATCAATTCAACATATTTTTAAGTCCTAAACATATTCTATACATGATTCCTATCACAAATATCACATTTAAGCACAACAATTAGCATTCAATTCAAGCAACAAATCCTCAAACAATCATCAACATAACCAATAAAACTTAACCTCTATCAAACACCATATCCACATCAAATCCTCAAATGAATTTTATCATGTACAAGTACTCATATCTAACACAATAACATATCCTCAAATAATAAAACCCAAATTCTTGTGGTGTAGCTTGAAGGCAAATGCAAACAATCATTTCTTACCTTAATTTCCTTGGAGAAGTTGAGAAACTACAAACTTCCTAGGGTTTCTTCCTTTCCAAATGCTTCTTCTTCCAAGCTTTCTTCTTCCTTCTCCTCTTCTCCCACACATTCTTTCTCCTTTTTTTCTTCTCATCTCCCCCTTCTTTCTTTGCAAGTTCTCTCTCTCAAGTTCTTTCGCAATCTACCTCACTTCGAAGGAAATAACCTTTTTATTCTCCCTCTTCAGCCATCCAAGGAGGAGTGGCATACCAACAGCAATGAAGTGTTGAGTCATCCATCCATTTCCTCACTTAAATCATGTCACATATGTTGTTTTTCAGGCAACTCTACACATTCCTAGTCGACCACAATCAATTTCTGGGTGACCACAAATCAGCTTGAGAGCACAAATTACAATCTATTCTTGATCTGGGCGACCACAAATTTCATTCTGGGTGACCACAAATCCTTGGGTGACAACAAATCTCACTCTGGGCAACAACAAATCCCTAGGCAACCACAAATCTCACTCTAGGCGACCACAAATCCCTAGGCAACCACAAATCTCACTCTAGGCGATCGCAAATCTTCCAGAGAGCAACTCAAGTAAAACCTTCACTGTAACCTCCATTCCTATTTCATCATCAATTCATTCTTAATATCAACTAATCCATATCTTTAAACATAATTATATGAATAAATTCTGGGATATTAAATAGGCTTATCCCCCATAAAACCAACCTTTGGGACAACCTATCATCAACCCTTTGTATTCTTCTTTACATATCTTAAATTTTATTTCTATCTTTCTTACATGAAACCATATACATGAAAACTATTTTTGTTACTCTCTTGAAAAACATGATGCATGAGACATACGCGTTGTCACATCAAAACCCCCAATCCCCTTAGAAATCGCGTCGTGAACTGGATTCTCCACCTAGAGAACAATCACACAACTCATAACTCACAGCGGACGCTCACCAATCACGCACACATGCGCTCACACAATTGGCCACATAAATAAAAAAAATTAACACACACAAGAAAGTTGTACACTTTTATTTTTTTACAAAACTGTATCCAAATTTATTTTACAAACATGAGCCGAATTAAAATAGGAATATCAAAATAAAAACCCAAATTATACCACTAGGCCTATGTTATGCTAATCATCCATCCAACTGATCTTTACTTTTCTGCTCCATAGCTGCTATCACTTGTTCATGAAAAACATCATAAAGAACTGTGTGTTTTTTTAGCTCATTGAGAATTCTAATCTGAGGATCCAATAAACCGACAAATATCACAACTAACTATATACTAAGCCCAACATAATTAGTCCTTACATCCATAACTTCCAATGTTTAACTTTTGATGAACTCTTATGATCACACATCTTAGAATCTATGTTTTATCTAGATCTTTTGATATTTCTAATTAATATCTTAACCAAGTGATGCACCTCTTTATATAAGAAGTGTTTAGTGCATATGTAGAAATGCTTAGGCTTATAATTTAGATAATTATAGCATACATTTCCCAATATTCTCATGTGCAATTATTCTTCATGTACATTCTAATCCTCATACATATTTAATTATTAAATACTTCAATCACAAACCTCATGAGCTATTCCAAATAAGCTCCATCAATCTGTATATAATACTTATTCTATTTGGTCTATCTATCAACGTCCCTATTTAGACATTTCCAATTAATGTATAATTCCTAAACCATCTCTTATGTATTTCTATGGTTTATCTATTACCAATACTAGACATCTCTAATGTGTCTAATCTCAAGCTATCTAGACATTTACAAGGTATGTCTAATGCTGAATCAACTCTAGATATTTCTAATTAATGTTTATCTCATTCTATCTAGACAATTCTATTTAATATCTATCACAAACTATCTAGATATTTTTATTTAATATCTATCACCAATGATCTTTCTATATGAAGGAATTCTTCAATATGTTGCACATACAGATGCCTAGACTTATGATACAACAAATCATAATCTAGATGCCATTACAATCCATTTAACTACATCATCCCATGACCCACAATTACGTAATAAATATGAAATGCATATCACAACTCTCTTTTCACAATAATGCAATGATACTGTTAATCAGTGCAATGCTCTATTTTAAATTAAATGGTTATATCATTTAACATGTACCATTTTATTAACATATACATGAATGTCAGCATATCCATGAATGTAAATATTTATGTGACTATCAACATGAATGACCATACACCATCATATATAAAATCGCACATGACCATGAAACCCCACTATACTGGCCACTATCTCTAATAAGTGCGTCCATGAATATAATAAACCTCCAGAGTGCTAGAGACTTTTAACCTAAGGGGGACCCACAATCACTCTCCTTCTATTTCTCATTTTACATACATTACATAATACATAGCCTAGCGAGGCATAGTAGGTTCCTCTGTGACCAATAGTACCACTCGGATAATATTTTCATACGTATAAATACTTCCATGATGCATGATTTGGTATCATCTCTATGCATACATTGAATGCATATAATACATACTCATAATGCATGTAACAAGAATCATGCAAATCTTGTTACTAAACATACAATAATGATATATTAAACAATCTCATACATCTATCTGGACATGTTCTATCTATGTTAGAATCATCTCCAAAAATAGCATATACAATAGGTAAACAAATGGTTAAAAACCTAAGAAAAATATTCAAAAAATACTATTTTCGGTTGACCTCCCTCTCAACCACGGTCGTCCACTCATATGTATTTTCAACACAAAACATGACAAAACACCTATTGTGGTCGAACGCAAAATTCATAGTTTCCACTCTACGTTGTGGTTGTCCATTTTTGGTCGTCCACTCCCTTTAATTTTCACATTTGTTCGATCGCACTACAACTCTAGTCTACCACAATTGGTCTAGATTTCCAAAAACTCTCAATTTTCTTTATCTCCCTCATACCAAATCCATTCAAAACCATTCCAACTTAATATCCACCCATCCTAGGATCATCAAATAGAAAACTTAATCTATTTAAACTCATTCATAACCATTATAATGGCCTAACCACCAAAATAGATATTTTAATCTATTTAACTTAACCCAAACCAATCAAATATTGATAATGAATATCAATATCTATTTCATTAATTCAACAATTCTATTTATCAAATTAAACCACTCTCATACCTTCAATTAACTCTCAAAACAACATTGGATATTACTATTTAATCCAATCATTCAAACTTCTTAATTTAAAGCATTTAATATTGCCTGTAGTTTAGTAATTCTATAGGTTGAAATCTTTAACCTTTTAACACCTCAATTTCGTAGTTATATTTAACCATACAACCAATCATAACTAACATCACCAAAGATTTGTCACATGAAATCGTATTTGACTAACATCATCAAAACATACACATGTATTTCACATATATTTCCAACTTCTTCTACCTAAACTATGCAATATTTAACATAGTTTATAAAACACTTGGGTTAAGGTTCTTACCTCTTGAAGGTCAATTAATCTTCTCTTTCTCCTCTTGATTTTAGGCTCAAAAAGATCCTCTTGGAGAGAGGAACACTTTTCCTTGATGGGTTGAGGGTCAATTCTTCCTGCTTCACCTCTTTCTTCTTCCATCTCCTTTTTTCTCCTCTCTTTTTTCTCTTCGACCCTGTCTGGCTCAGCATGAAATGGCTAAATCTTAGCCATTTCTCCATTTCCTAGAGAGTTCATAGTGTTAAATGACCCTTTGTCCTTTTTGTCCTTTGATTTTTACCATTTTACCCTTAATTCTATGGAAATTCACCAAAATACCATGGTTAATTATCCTGAACCACTCTTAAATTAAACGAATCACTCTATATTAGTTCTAAACTAATTCTCATGATTATTGTAATTAATAATGATTAATTAACCTTAATCATCTACTAATTACACCTTATCACACACTTAGTCACTAATCCTTAAGTGACACATATCATAACCCTATTAATTATCCAATTTAATTACATGGTCACATATGTCAATGTATTGGAAATATTTCTTCTTTTATATACTTCTCCAAATCCCCACTCTAAAGTAACATTTAAGGGCATATCCCAAAAACAATGTAGTTGTTTTGGACTTATCCAACTTCAAACTTACATAACATTTATTGCATACATCCAAATCCCTTCAATCCAAAACTATACACTTTTTTTATGTATCTACTTTATGACCTTAAAATGGTTTGAATTAATAATTACAATAGCTTGTCCAATTAGGCCCAAATAGTTACTATGCTCATTTATATCTTAATGAGCATACATCCAATTGATCCAATCTCATCACTATTTCATTATATAAGGTATCTACTATTATACGTATTTTTAGTTTGGAAAAATATCATCAATTGGTTAGTCAATTTTTTCTTCAAAGTCATCTCCTCAGTTATAATCACTTAATAATATTTAATCATAGTAAATATGATTATTAGAGTAAATTCTTCATCTGGATCATCACATGTGTGATACATAATAACAATCTTACCTATCATAATATGCATGAACATAACACTTAACATTCTTATAGTCAACACAGTAAGCATATCCTCAGTTAACAGCCTTTAGGCATCATGACCAATAACATAAACAGTAACATCAAGTAGTAAATATATGCTCGACCAACATAATATCAGTCAACATATTCATAACATAATAGCTAGTCAAACATCTCTTATGTAATCTATAAATATGAAGCAAGGATCACATAACATATCCTTAATCAATAGCTCGTAGCTATCATGGAACAATTATCATAACATAAAATACCCTAGTCTCTTTGTGATGTAGACCAAAGGCCAAGCGCATGCAAACATCACTTACTTGAAGTCTTTAATGAAAAGTCTGACTATTCAATGATTCTCTAACATGCTGGATTTTCCTTAAAATAAACAAAGAGTCAGTTAACAAAAGGATAAACCTCTAACATTATACAATGTTCATAGTCTAAGAAACGGTTTTGAAATCCTTATAGTACATACCTAAGATCAGAAACTTGAAGAAAAATTCACCCGAGAACTTGAGAGAAAGATCCTCATGTCCTCGCAACTCTAGGGTGATAAGGATTTTCACCCAACCCTACAATTTATAGATCATCTAACTGAGAATCCCATGAAGAAAATCCCGTGGAAATCATATATTAATCTTATTTTTTCCTAAACTGTCCAAGAATCAAGTTTCAGCTCATGGATATTCTAGAAAACAAACTTGTTTAAATCTGTCTACAACAACTGCGGACATGTTAGCTACCGTTGCAATCACTCTCTTCTTCTTTTTTGTCCAATAGTAATTTGACATGTTAGCCTTTATACATACGTTTGAAGTCGTTAATGTTACTACGGTCACAAATCCCTCTGTAGATGCCAATGCTTCCGCATATACTTCATTACGTGTATTTTTCGTTGCTTCCGACGATGACGTTTCACTCCATCTTTTTTATCTTCCGCAAACAGCTCCCTTTCCACAGGTGCGTATGATTCTGCACCTTCACTGATAGCCATGACTCTTTAATCCAAACGACAACTCTCCTTCTTTTTAATATGCGATCGTAGACACGTTCGCTATCACAAAAATGATTCATTAACATAAAACGATGACATTTACTTTTATTTTACTTAAATCTTTCTACGCAACATTCTTCTTTTCCACCAGGAATCTTTCCTTTTCCAACGATTGACATTCCATCCTCTAAGTCAATCCAAACAATCCTTCATCCTCCCCCATCCATGGGGCATCATTCCTTTCCTTGAAAGCATCTTTTTCCATTTTTTATCTCAGCCGTTCCTTCAGCTCATCCAATGGTTATCATTTCATCCGTTTTTCCATTAAATGTTCCTACATCAAAACTAAATTATCCCATCTGTGGATACCCACACATCTGCAGGTTCCAACCCTTCCACGAATGCCTAAGTTCTCGCAAATTCTAACACTTTCACAGTGTCCACCAATAATGCTTGCCACGTATACCATTTCCTAAGGCAGATAGTCCCTTTTGAGGATTAGAACACTCCTGTGAATTCCATTTCATCTACGGACACTGATCACTCTCTACCCATTTTGAATCCAACAACCAATCCTTCATCCGCTTTTCTTCATCCAAGGGTCTAGCCTTCATCCAACCTTTTTCACAGACACCCCTTCGCAACAGCTTCTTGATTTCCTTGATAAATTCTATATCTTTATAAAATAAAATTCTTTATTCTAACTTTCCTAATTTCATAACTTATTTAATATTTCTAATATTTTTAATCCTTCGTTAAAATTGTCCAATTGTGACAATAATTAATTTTGAATTTTACAATGTCAAAATACACAAAATTAAACGAATAAATTTCCCAGGACAAAAAAGCCCAAAAATCCAAAGAAATTTGCAAAGGTACACAAAGTGATCAACAAGGGAATACATAGCATAATAATAATAAAGAAAAGAATAATGTGCAAAGAATGAAACCATTCAACACCATAAAATAAATTCTACAACTAAGGACAGATAAAAGTTCTTTGTAAAATACAAACACCCATTACAGTGGTCAAACCTTCGAATGCGGAGGTCATTGGGGCAGAAAGAATAAAAGTGACGGCGATCCAAAATCCTGGCAACATCATGTGAGTGGCCGGCAATCTAAAGACCGGGCAACAACACAACTCTTAAAATCTAAAGCAAAGGTTGTCGGTGATCCGCTGATCAAACAATGACACAACTTGTAAAATCAACAACCAAGGGTTGCCAGCGATTCAAAGACCAAGCAACAACACAACCTATAAAAACCACAAACAAGGGTTGCCATAGATTTGAAGACCAAGAAGTGACACAACCTATAAAATCAACAACTAAGAGTTGCGGGCAATCAGAAAACTCGGCAGCAACATGACCTGTAAAATCAACAAAAATGACTAAATACCCTAAGCAAGTTTAGAGATTTAAAACCCAAGGAGCGCGTCATCACCGCCCTATTACACATTGACTTTAGGAATTCAAAACCCAAGGACACATCATCAATTCTCTATTACTTATTTTTGTGTGCAAACAACACAACCTTCATGCAACAAAAGATGTCTAGGGACATTTACCTCTTTCTGTTTTGGTTGTGGTGCCCCAATACAACTTAAAGCAATGGTGGTTTGTCCAATAGCTATGCATACATATAATTAAAATGAAATGAAGTACCGTACATGCATAAGGTAAATGTGTAAAACAATGACATATAAATAAAAATGGACGTGCTAGAGACAAGGTCTCATCAAGTTTTCATAAGTGGCAACCCACAAAATAATAATTAAAAAATCATGATGCAATGCAGTACAATATAAAAATCTTAGCCTTGTGATGACAAAAGCCCTAGCCCACCAGCCGCACGAGCTAACTAAAACAGGCACCAGGACAGGGGACACCGTCAAAATCTAAAATCAAACCAACAATAAAACCTCGAATCAAAACTCGGAACAAAACATGAGTTTGAAATAGGGATTAAAAATCAAACTGGAAGAACTAACAAGACCTCCCAGCTCAAATCAAGGAACGACAAGTACCATTCCATCGAACTAAGAAGTCACACCAACCGAAAACAAGACATGACTGAGGAAGCAAAGTGAAGATAACTAAACTAAAACCCTACAAAATCACACTGTGCAGTCAACCATGACATAACAGGGGTTAACCAGACACTTCTATAGTCAACTTAAAAGACCAACCAATCGACAAGATACGGTTGAGGTTGACGAGATACCAATACATCCCACCCAAACAGTATAACAATCGACAAAGTCCAACTATGGCCAAACAGAGAACAAGCAGCGGTCACCTCGGAGCAGTCAACAAAACACATCACCTGTTATCCAAGACTTAACAACAATCAATAAGAAACAACTACAGCCAACTGAGACCAAGTAGAAATTGATGAATCATCCTACGGTCAAATAGGACCATATAGGAAACCAAATCAGAAGGGAAGAAACATGGTCACAAAGTTCTTCGAGGCATGTAACGCCGAGCGACGAAATTTGATCCAAAAATGGCTATTTCGATCATCTGAACCATACAAGGGACAACCAACCCAAGTGTGAATGCCCCGCATGGACATCTACACCTCTACGGATATTTGGCATGGACATTTGTACTCCTACAGACGTTTGTGCTTCCATGAAAGTCCAACTCCTCATCAAAATGCAGATGCTGGGCACGTCTAACATCCCCCCAAAAAGTTCCAAAAGACAGTAATAGTCGATCGGACCGACAATAGTAGTAGATAGGGGACGACGTTATCAGTGTGAAATCTTGAGGAAAATGCACCTATTTTACTGATTCTCATCTGGAATCGACTCAATCTCCTACCTAAACTTTAAATCCACGACAACAATATAGAAACAACCAAAGGATTCTAGTTTCCCAAGCTCGATTTCGAGACAGACACAAAATGAAAACTTCAAACAAAAAAAGGGGGTTAGAAATCGATGTACTGGCGAAGTTCCTTCACAAAAAGTCAGAGATCGGAACACAACAAACACGATCCTAGCATCGGAAACCCTTCGCACTCCAATTGGTTCCATCTCCCTCTCTCCCACTTTCGCTATGTGTGGCAACATGGAAGAAAGGAAGGCTTCCTTCCATACAAATAAATAAGAAGAATTTTTATTAATTTATTTAACATATATAATATATGTTATTATATACATTAAATAAATCTTAACAATCCTAATCCTACAAAAAATCCAAACTACGATAATACAAACTTACCACAAAAGGAACCTTAACAACGACCTGATAGCCGACAAGGTTTTGTAATATTTAAACTCTAGCACGGCTCTACACAACTGCCGCTACTCAACGCACAAAACTCTAAAGGATTTAACCAAGATACTAGATAAGACATTGCAAGTCTAGAACTTAACACTGACATTCACGAAGGCAATCGGGCATTGGTTAAACCGAAGGGTTAGATCGAGAATGCAAGATGACTAACAACAGAAAAGAAAAATGCCACGAGAATGCTCTAGTGAACCAATGACTGGCAGCATCAGAACAATGATTCAAATCCAGGAGGATGAGCGACAAAGCTTACCAAACAGCTAGAGAATCCACTTCTCCAATGTAACAGACCCCTGACCAACACGAACATGTGATATGCTATGATGGAAAATAAAACTAAGCCCAAAGAGGCAACTCCACGCCCCAAAGCTGTAACACCCTATAGCATAAATCCTTTTTATTAGCATTTTTTTAAAATCCATTTAAATTGTGCCTTCAAAATAATATAACGGAAGTCTTAAAAGAACTCTTATTTAAATTTCAAATGTAGTAAAACCCAATATAAAATAAATTTAAATATTTGTAAAATATTTAACTTAAATTCAAATATTTAAAAGCACAATTAAAATAAAATATCTTTATTTTTCAATCTACTTTTCATAAATCTTCACCCACAGATCAACTTCGCTCCAACGCCTTAGCCTCACTTATGAGAGTACCCCTCCAACCACCCCTGTCATTCGTTCACTTCGTCAAGTTCCTTAGTAAATTCATCCCCATCCACAACACAAAGCTCACCTATGAACCTAACGCTCCATAAAAGATGCATATATAACATGAATATGAGATGCAACATATAAAAATAGTGTCTTTTTGAATCATCATTCTTTTTTTTATCTTCCACTTAATAGTCCAGTTGTTATGGATAATTCAATCTAGGGGAGAGAGTGGCACCATTATATCCACCTCATGCGGGACAGGCAAATCAAATCTCGTCCACAACGACTATTTACGTTTATTCAGTCTGTCTTTCAATTTTCCTTAATGAAAATATTTTTCATGATGCATGAAACATACACGTGACACATAATAACAATCTTACCCAATGTAACATGCATGAACATAAAACTTAATATCTGTACACTCAACACAATAAGCATATCCTCAATCAACATCTTCAAAATAAATAGTAAACAACAAGTAGTAAGCATATCTTCGATCAACATCTCAAACATAACAGTAAACATAACTTCAATCAACAACCCCTAAGCATCACAACAGAAAATCATCATAACAATACCTTATCCTAGCACTTTGTGATGTAGGCAAAGGTCAAATACAAGAAAACATTTCTTACCTAGAATTCTTATTGAAGTTTGTTCAATCACAATATTAAACCTTTGTTCTAACACATTTTTTTCCCTTGAGATTAATAAAAAAAATCAGGTTTAAAAGAATGGAAATAATTAACTACTTTATTTCAAAGACTTAGGACCAGCTCCCATGATTTTTCTTTTTGTCTATCATCATTGTTGCCTATCTCATTCTATAAAGTCATAACTGTAGAAAACATACCTTCAAAGAGATTTAAACAAAATTCATGGACTTCACAGCTCATGGCTGATTATGGTTTCACCCCACCATTGTCTTTATAAATAGTCAATCTAAAAATCTTGTGGAAGAAAAATCCTGTGAAAAATGCATCTAGATTATTGTTTTCTTATCAGCAGTCCAAGAATATAATCATAGCTTGAAAAATCTAGGAACAATACATTTTGAATTTGTCCCATATAGCTATAGCAGAGGTGCAAGCTTCAGCTATGGATATACGCTTGCCTTTCTCTTCAATAACAATCCATTTTACACTTACTTTCATAGGCACCAACGCGTCCATGAACAACAACGCTTCTGTGAACACCAATGCTCTTGCGGATACAACCATTTTCGTGGACACCTCATTTTATGAATCCTTTTTAAACAATCCGCCAATCAATATCCATCTTGTACACATCCTTTTGCAAACACCTCTCTCCCACAGACATCAATGCTTCTGCAGACATCAACATTTCTATGAACACCTCATCCTATGGATCCCTCTTAAACTATCCACTAATCACTATCTGCCACATACACTTTCTTTTGTGGATACCTCTTTCCTACAGACACGAATGCTTCTGCGGACATCAACTTTTTGTGGACACCTCATCCTGCATATCCCTTTTAAACTGTTTGTCAATCGCTATCCACCACGTACACCTCATTTTATGAATATCTCTCTCCCACGAACACCAAAACTTTCACGGACGCCAACATTTTAGCAGACACCTCATCGTTCAGATCCTTCTTAAGCTATCGACCAATCACTATCTATCACATATACATTTCCTTTGTGGACATCTCATTTCCGCTAAGGGTGTGCAAACCCAACTGGAATCGACGAACTGAACTAGAATCGGTCAATTTGGGTCAGTTCAGTTCAATTTTGCACACCAAAAAATCAAAATTTGGATTAACTTGGTAAAAATCAGGTTTTGCGGTTCAGTTTTTGGTTTTTGTTTCTCAAAACCGACAAACCAACACTAAACCAAATGTGAGCCAGTATTTTTAGGGCTTTTGCAGTTTTACCTATTTTGTATTGTTCTATACTTCTGTTCTCCCGAGTCTCGTTCTGTGTTCACTGTTCGAGTTCGAGTGGTGTTCCGTGTTCGTTTGTCTTCGTCGGTTTCATGGTCGAAAGGGGGTTCGTTTTCGTCGGTTTTTCTGTGTCGCTCGTCGCTCTATTCCAAACTTCCAGTCACTTGGATCTGCTCTAGTTGTTTCTCAACTCCAATTGCTTGTTGCTATCCTCGACAGTCCTCTCTTGCTCCAGTGTCGATTTTCTCTCAAGTAATAATGTTGACCCTCAATTTGCCCTCAATTTGAAATCTGATTTTGATTGCTATTTGCTGTGATGATTTGGAGTGAGAATTCATTATAAATTTTTAATTTTGAGTGAGAATTCATTATGAATAATGTTTACCCTTAATCTGCCGATTAATTTTATAAATTTAGGAACAATTTTTGTGATTATTTACGTTTTTGAGGAATTCTAAATTGAAATGTCTTCAGTTTGGGTGGCAAATTTTCATTTGTTGGGTTTTTATCTTGAGTTTGCTCATGGTTACTCAAAGCAAAGGCTTTGGAATAAAAATCGAAACAAGGCAGCTAGGACTCTTGATTGTTTGAATCTCTGCTTCAAACAAGTGGGGGCGGGTGAACTGCAATGTTCTCAGTGATAAGGAACTAGCAAACTCTGTAGTGTTTGTTTTTATAATTTTTATTTTGATATTTGAATAAAAATAATAATAAGGCAAAACCGAACCAAACCGAACTAGGTTTTGAACACCTCTAACTTCTGCTGACAAGAATGCTTATGCAAATACGAACTCTTCCATGAACATCTCACTTCCATGTATATATCTTCACCCTGTCTACCAATCTCCATTAACCACATATTCATTTCCTTTGCAGACATCTCACTTCTGCAAACAAAAATACTTCTACAGATATCAACTCCTCCACATTGTCGTGCCATGTATACATTTCCTTCGTAGATATCTTACTTCCGCAGACAAGAATGCTTTTACAGATACCAACTCCTTCACATTGTCACCAATAACAGTCTATCACATACACATTTCCTACACAGACATCTCACTTTCGCAGACACAAATGCTTCTTGCGGACCTATTTCAATCCGCTAGCACCCTTTCGCCTACCCTTTATGCATTATTCTTTCTTACTTCTTTCCACATCCAACTTTTCTAATTCCTTAATTTGTTTAATAAATCTTATATTTTTAAATATAATCTTTCACTTCAGCTTTTCTTATTCCGTAACTTACTGAATAAATCCTAAATTTTTTGTTTAAAATATAATTCTTCACCCCAACTTTCCTAACTCCGTAACTTAGGTAATAAATCTCAAATTTTTATTAAAAATATAATTCTTTACTACACAATATATAAATTTTTAATTATGACATCATTCATTCCATTAATATTCTTAAATATTCTGTCACACATGAAATTATAGATGAAATTTTTTTGGGTGTTACAAGAGCAAAATAATGTCGAACGAAAATGTATGAGACGAAATGCAAACTATGAGGACATATACACGTGAATGAACCTCGTACGAAACAACACCTATAACTAGGATCTTAGATCCCCAAAACTAACAAAGACCTCCCGAACAACATGGACAAAGTCAAGTTAGAGGTCGGAAGTAAGCTATGAAAAAATCAGACCTCTTGGGAATTGAGACCTACAAATTTCCCAGTCAACTGACAATATGGACCTAGCCGAGCAGTGACACTAACTTAGTCGACCAATAGAAATTTCCACCTGGCTTTAACTCCAACAACTATCTACATAACTCCCAAGAAAAGATTAATTGAGATAATGTGTAACCCAAAGGAAAAAAATGATGTCCCACTCTTTCACCAATACACAAAACCCCTATTAGATAAGGACCCTTAACAGCTTTCATCTCATGAGAAATCTTGGAAGGATTAAAAACACACCATCCTAACAAAGGAACAACCTAGAGCGCATAAAACTGACATAGACAGGAACAAATTGAGACCTACAAATGCAGGAAGGATCTCAATTAAAAAAATAGTGTCGAGTATGAACGGGTTTTCCACAGCTCACCATCATACCCAACGCAAGGAAAGAACAACAGGTTTAAATCGAACAGCCTTCCGACAGAATGACAAAGGTGCAAGGGTCAAACCACTATGATCACCCAATATACCAATGCATAAGAACCCTAAGGAACAACGAAAACTAATGAGACCGACTTCAAGACGAACATTCGGATTCTGAATAACCAGAAATATTCTTATTCCATTAGTTAGAGTCCTCATATAGAACGAGCGGGACTGTCATAGAGGATGAGTGCGTGACCATCACAGCAACACCACCTCTTTCTAAGCAGATTCAAAATAAGCCCCGATCAAGGAATCCATTGTTGTTGTCGTTCCTCCAAAAAAAACCCATCGAACAACTCTAGTTATCAGACCAAATATTTCTAACTAACAAAGCAAAGGTCTAGACTGACACCAAGACGCATAGGAAAAGATCCAATTTAGAAACCTTATCTAACATTTTTTGAACTAAGAGAACAAATACTAACAACTACCACCGAGATCTATGAACAGAAAGTCCTAACCCAGACTAACAAGTTTCAAACAAGGGAAGAAAATTTTAGAATTTTAGAAAAGGACATGGACTTGGGACCACATCCTAAACGAAATTCTAAAACTACACAAGCCCACACAAAAACCCACAAACTCATAATTCGAAAAAATTTATCTTAACGATCCACAGAGCACACACATTGCTTGTGCGGATTTGAAAAGATAGGGTCATCCTCTAGCAGATGACCACAAGATGCTTTCCCAGTAGCATATTGACTCACTTGAAATTTTTTTGACTAGGTAGTAGAAAAACTTCATGCACAGGGGACGAACGTCTAAAATATTACACTATTAATTTCTCAAGTGATTACTCCTAGGAATAGTGGAACCATGCTCTAATACCAAATGTATTTCTATCACGAACAGAAGGAAAGCCCAATAGAAATGTCAAGTCGAACAATCTGATCATCATAGAGGACCTGATCACTCAGCCAAAGGCTAGGGTGTCAGTGAAAGATTTAGCGCAAATAAAGTCCAATACCCAAAGAAATGGTCGAGATCTGCAAAGTGATCAATAAGAGGAATAAATAGCGTAATAACAACAAAGAGAATAATACTTTGAAGAAATTAAACCATTCAATACTATAAAATAAATTCTACAACTAAGGAGAAATAAAAGTCTCACCATGAAATACAAACATCCGCTACAGCGATCAAACCTAGAAAAAAGAGGGTCGTTGGGGTGAGTTACTAACTCAGTAAGAAAATCTATATTATATGCAATGCATGTAAAACTGATATTATGTTTTCTCATCAAAATCATGATCAAATAGAGTGTCATGTAAGAATTTAAAATCATTTAAAATATTTTTTTTTCCATTTTAGTAAAATAAGCTTCATGGATCATCGATGCAACAACGATAAAAATTTTGCTATATACTATAATAGAAAATAAATCAACATTGTCTTTCATTCAAAAACAACCTCAGTTAAAAAAGCGTGTCTTGCAACTACCCTTTTGGCACATGATCACAAAAAAACGATGATAAGAAGACCAGACATTACTTAGTTGTCTCAATGATTGACCGAATCCTGACCTACTATCATTTAAATAAGAATTTTTCTTCTCGCATTATTCTTCGTTATGCAAATGGTCAGACTCTATGTTTGAGTGTGGTTGATAACTAGAATTGTTTTTATTCAGACATGTCATTGTAGTTAAAAATAAGGATACATGAAATTTTCAATTAAATTTATTGATATGTGAACTATTTAAAATTGGGAAAATGACAAATTAATAATCATCGTTTGCGGTCAATGACAAGTAAACCACTATCCTTTATTTTCTAACAAATTAACCACTGACGTATGGGAAAATGACAAAACCAACATCGGTGTCACATTTGCTATTAACAAACTGATGTTGAGCAGCGACGGTTCATAGACAAACTGCCATAGCTCCATGGTTTTCCAAGAGACCGCTGCGGTGTGATACCAAACCCAGCAGTCTCTTGAGACGTCGCCACGGTCTTTTGAGACACCACGCCAGTGTCACCATTAATCGACAACTGGCCTCAGTCTTTGAACTCAGTCGGTATACATAACCCCTGCGGTCCTAGGGCTCGGCCATTTGCACAGCGAACAAACAACAAAATACTCTCGGTGAACAACAAGGTCAGACATTCGATCACAATGTATTCACAAGCAAAGAAATTGGCGTTCAAGCATGTGAAGTCAATGATGGAAGCTGTTCAAACCGCGGTGGTGGAAGATGTTGAACCCGTGGTAGTGGAAGATGTTCAAACCGCGGCGGTGCAACATGAAAAAATCACCGAGGATGGAGAAACCATTGCACACTCTGAATGGAAACTTGAACCCTAGCCTGAACAACAACAAGCCGGAGGCTCATTGGTCCAGTTCAAACTTGTTACAACGGGTTTCCAGTCTAAACTATTCAGGACATCGTATGCCAAAACATGGTATGAAGATGATATACAACACCGTGCAATTATTGTTTCGAAAATAGTAGATTTGGACTCCTTGGCAGGAATGATAATTAAACAATTGGTTGAAGATGCTGGGTTAGACGAGTTGTGCCGGATGAGGGGTAGTTACCGCGAGAGGATTATTAGAATGGTTTACGCAAATTTGGAACTGTCCACCCACCCATTAGAGGTGCGGACGTACATTTTTGGACGGGAGTTAAGGTTGACTCCCAATGATCTAAATATAATGCTTGGATGTGTACTAGATGGGATTCACCATTCATCAAGCGAGGAAGCGGTGCTTAGATTGTTGCATTGGGATCCCGAGGTTGCCGAGTACAACAAGCCAAAGGGGCAAGGAGCTTAATGCCATAGCTCGATTGATCCACCTGATCACGACATACACGATTTGCCTTGGGATGGGCATCAAGACTATGTTAGTTGCATGGATCTCTATTTGCTTGAGTAGGTGTTCACCAGGAAAAAGGTGGACATCGGATACATCATCTTGAGCCACATGCACGAGGTGCTCAACAACCCAGCCAAGAACCTGCCATACAACTGGCTCATCCAGAACATTGTTGAGTAGTATGGGGTACCCATCTCGGAGAAAGAGCCGAGAATTGAAGAGTCGGCCATTGATGTGTACAAAAAATTGAAAGTGGACCGAATGGGTATCACCCAAGTGGGAGGGAAATGGGTTCGTAAGACCAAGAAGAAGCCAGCACCTCCACCCCCCTCAGAGTGTTAGCATTTAGCCCCCTTAGCGAAACAGCCCCTCCTTAGACATCTCACTTTACTTCGATGCCTGATGAGACATCCGCCTAGATGAGTAGGATGGAGGACCTCCATAATATGGCGCTTACGAGAATGCAAATGATGGAGGAGCACCTTCAAATGCAACAGGTCCTAATACAAAGTGGGGAGGAGTGAGCAGAAGAGAGGCATATGCGAGCAGAAGGGAGGCACCATGAGCTAGTGGCAGCACTTCAGAGACGTAAGAGCCAATCAGCCCATACAACAACCTCTCCATCATCCTTTGAAGCAATAGAAGTCACATACCCCTTGTAAGTTATTTACTTTGTACGCAAAGTCTAATCTTTACTTTATTTGTGTTTGACGTAATGACGTGTTGTTGATTTGCAGCACCGGTGCCGTAAGCCACCAAACTAATCAGCCAGGTGTGCCTGCCAAGGTACAGGAGACTAGTGAGTCAGAGCCTCGGCCCCTTAGAACTGTGCGCATGGTACGTCTTTCATTTGGTTATGTATGTGTGTTCGTTCATGTTCATGCTTTGTTAGTTTGACAGCCTTTTGCCATTTTTGTTGCAGTCTCGGGATTTGATGGACATCTTCAAGAAGTATGTTACGCCAAATACTCTGAACAACGTGGAGTTCTTAGGGTAAAGCTTCTCACCAATGATTACGTTGTCGCTAATATCAACTTCCAGGATCAAGTCGGGACGCCAGATACGGTGAGAAGCTTTCTTTGTATCTTAGTGTATAAGATTTTATCTTGGTACTCATCCGAACGTATATGCAGTGCTATGGGGTCAATGACGAAGACATATTCGCGTTTCAACAAGAAAAAGGTCTAATGACATTAGGGTGGATTCACGTAAGTAACCATCTTGCTTTTCCGGCTTATAATTGATGTTCACTAAGATCATCTAATACGTTCTTTACATTTCAGACACACCCAAAGCAGGGGTTGTTTATGTCATCCGTTGACCTCCACACTCAATATGCTTACCAGCAATTGATGCCGGAAGCAATCTCCATCATCGTAGCTCCCACTAACAAAGAGCGGTATGTATTTTCCCGTGTGTAAATTCATAATATTGTTTTTCGTGTATTTTACCGGCAATTGTTCCCTTTGCATTACAACCCATACGACATCTTGCGTTGTACGAGTGAGGAGGTGAGGGTGATCCGAGAGTGCACTTATCTGGTTCAATTTCACGAGCACAACGATCAACCTATGAGGTTCCGTTGTTTGACACAACATCGAATGTATTCAATGACGCGCAATGGTCTTTTGCAATCAAAGATTTGCGGCCAAAATAGACCAGAAAGAAGAAGGCAGCGTAGGAATTTATGTTTATGTACACTTTGTTGTAATTTGTTTACATTTACGTTGTAATTTATGTTTAGTTGCCTTTGTTGTAAAATATATGTACGTTGAATTATATGTTTGGCTTAAAGATTATATGTTGGATAAAAGAAGAATAGTAGAAATGATGAATTATATGTTTGGATGATACTGGATGAATTATATGTTTGGATGATACTAGATGAATTATATGTTTGGATGATATTGGAACTACTTGGGATTTTGTGCAGGATGTATGAGATTAGCTTTGGGGGAGTAAAGAAACAAGGGAGACTTTGGCAAAATTTTTATAAATTGGGATGAGGATACATGAAAAGTAAATTCTACATGACGTAAATCAAGTAGATAATTATAGACAAGTGTATGGAGAAACTTAAGTGAATTCAGGGCAACAATTTCAGCAAGCCGCAGCGGTTTGTGGACAGGCCGTTGCAACTTGCTCACAAGCCGTCGCAGCGGTGTCTTGAGATGCTGCGGCAGTTTGTTATGCAAGATGTTGTGGCTTGCTCACAAGCCGTGGTGGTTTGTTATGCAAGCCGCGGTGCGTGTGAGCAAGCCGCAGCAGCGCTGCACAAACCATAGCAACTTGTCATGGTACTTGTAATCAATTTTCATGCATCCTCCACAACCAAATGTATAGAACCAATATATCAATTGAAATTGATGAAACGAAACAAATTTAAATTTATGAAACTAATTCATATTTAACAATTCAAAATTTACAAATATAGCGTACAGTATAATCACATATATATAAAATCTAATCTATCAAACCAATGTATCACAGAAGGCTAAGGTCCATATTTGTCTATGTTTGTGTTTGTGGACCTTGCGCATCATACTCCTGCATAACACATTGCAAATAAAATTATCATAGTTCAAATAACACTTGAAAACGTAAACGTGACAATGGGCTCACCTGTGTCTCAGGAACTCTGTTGGGAACTGTCTCAACTACTCTCTTGGGGACTATCTCCGAAACTATGGAAGGAATTGTCTCGGGAGCTGTCTGAGGGTCTATGAAACCCATAAATGTGTCATCCGACCTTCCTCTGCCTCCTCTACCTCTGCCTCTACCTCTATCGCCTCTACTGGCCCCTGCACTGGAATCGCCTCAAGCTTCGCATGTGCGGGAATTGTGCCCCACACCCCCACACCGAGCACAGGTCATGTTTATATGTCTTCTGGGCAGCACTGTCCGGCTTGTGGCCTCATCCACATCCCGTATTCTACGTTTTCTAGGCCTTCTGGGAAGCCTATAAAATAGCGGTGGGATAGTTGGATCAATATGCGTCATAAGAGGCCACTCGATTTGTCCATTCACGGGGCGAACAAAGTGGGAGTACATCGCCATGTATTTTTCCCGGTGATAGCACACATGTACAAATTCCTCAGGAGATCTCCTCGTGAAGTGAATGCACGGGACTGCATGGACACACGGGATGCCGGTCAACTCCCACTGGTAACAGGTACAAGTACGTCTATCCAAATCGACAGACTAGGCAACTCCTGAAAACTTGGGGCTCCAATTTCGACCGACAAGTTGTAGTTTGGCAAGCTAATTGCTGATCTACGGACACAAAAGGTCCACCGAGTGTGCCATCTTTTCATTTTTATTCACGATCCTACCCATAATGCCCTTTCGTATGATCTCGAACATACTTAGAATCGGTTTGTCTCGGGCTTGTAAGATGCAGTGTCTGAAAACTAGGGACTCCAATTGCGACCTGCAAGTTGTAGTTTGGCAAGTCGATTCTTGACCTACGGACACAAAAAGTCCATCGAGCACACCAGCTTTTAGCTTTTTTTAATGATCCTTGCCATGATGCCTTTTCGTATGATCTTGATCATACTACGAATCAGTTTGTCCTAGGCAGGTAGGATGCAGGCGTTGAAGGACACACTTAGGTTGTGGAAGCTTATGTCGCACTTTGGGATTGAACAGAAGGCATGTTTGGCCCAACATCTCACATCTATTCCTCATAGATAGTTGTGGACTGCAGGGTCAAGAAAAAATAGCTTCGCGATCTCTCTCTCAAAGTGCCTCTCTGTTGTGGCTCTAGATGCGGCCCATATTGCATCCTTGAACAACTTACCTTTAAATTATTTTTAAAAATTGCCATAGAGGTGTCGAATGCAAAAACGATGGTTCGCTTGCCCTGCCATCTCTCTGACAGTTGGCACTAGCCCCTACAAAGATTCATGGTATGAGTGAAACATTGGTACAAAATGCATAACATAAACACAGAAGGCAAAAGCAATCAACCACACCTTTTGTCGGTCAGAAATGATTGTCCATTCATTGCCAGATAAGGTGTTTAGATCATCGAGCAACAATTCCAAAAACCAGCTCCATGAAGCTCTATTTTTTGCTTCAACCAGTGCTACAACAATCGGATACATACCATCATTCTTGTCGATGGTGACAGCAGTGAGCAACTGGCCCGGAGTCGTTCCCTCCAAGTGGCAACCGTCCAAACAAATAACCAGTCTACCACAGTTCAGTACGGCCATCTTGCATGCAGCCAAACACATGTACATCCTTTTAAATGCGCTCATGTCCAGGTCAACCCACACCAAGCTTCCAAGATTAGACATCCGAATCTCCTTAGCATAGGACCATATGAGCTTGTATTGCTCCTTATCATCCCCTTCGTTAATTTTTTTTTGCCACATTTCTTGCCCTTCTAGCAAGGCTGGGTGTGATGTTGATATTAAAGTCCTTCGTAACTGTCTCAATAGAAAGGTCTTAGTCAGCCTGACTTTTAAATCTGTCTAAGTAATGTGTTGTCTCCCATTTGGCATTGGCATGGCGGCTTTCCATCTTTCTCGAGCAAGTGTGAACGTCATTGTAGAACTTTATTTGAAACGTCATTTCACCTTGCATTTTTTAGGTGTGTAGCCTCCACGTGCATCCTTCCTAGCAGACAGCCCTCAACCGATGAGCGTCACTGTGGGTGAATTTTATCTCGTACCCATTCTTCAACGCATGATCGACAATTTCTTCTCTATTTTTTTTCAATGAACTATACTTTTTGTTAAGGTCCATATCAACGAAGGTGCATTGTGCTTGTGGTAGGTGTCTAGGCCAACTCTCAGCAATGTTAATGTCTTTGTCATTACTGGATTGGCATAATGAACGGAGGTCCTCCTCATCCTCCTTGTGTAGAGTTGCTGAGACAAAATACAATACAATTGCAGTTTCATTTCTAATTCCACATACCTCATCCTCATTGGCCAAAAATGTGGTTGTGGGCCCCACTTCAACTTGACAGTTAATAACAGATTCTTCAACACTCAAAGACGTCATTTCTTTTCAACAAATTCTGTCGTTCACTCTAGCTCTCAAAAATCTCTAGGGTTCGCTAATTGCTGACAAAATGTCTGAGAATATCACGAGAAGTTCACTAGGTACTTATACAATTCGAAGCCGAGGCCAGAAACCGATGCCGATTAATGAGGACATCGCCGCAATGTCTCAAGAGACCGTCGTAGTGTGATACCAAACCGCGGTAGTCTCTTGAGACACTGCAGTGGTTCCTGGATTAATCTTTGTGGTGTCTCAAGAGACCACGGTGTCTCAAGAGACTGCTGCGGTCTCTTGAGACACTGCTGCAGCTCCTGGGTGAATTGCATCAGTTCAGGCCAAAATTGCCCTTCTTTTCTAGAAAACCACGGAGCTGCAGCAGTTTGTAAATGAACCACCGCAGTTCCACATCAGCACGTTAACAGCAAACGTGACAGCGATGTTGGCTTTGTCATTTTTTCATACGTCAGTGGTTAATTTGTTAGAAAAAAAATAGTGGTTGACTTATCATTAATAGCAAACGATGATGATTAATTTGTTATTTTCCCTTTAAAATTTTAGAAAAAAAATCTGAAACTACAAGTAAAAGAATAAAAATAGTACTAAACAATAAAAATTGAAAGTGTATTTTATTTTATGGTAAATGACAAATAAACCATCGTGGTTTGAGGTTAATGACAAGTCAACCACTATGGTATTTTTTTTTTAACAAATTAACCACTCACGTATGTTAAAATAACAAATTCAATATCACGTAGACGTTTAACGTTAAAATGCCAACGTCCGAATGCCGGAACGACCCGCTCCGTCGTTTTGAAGAATTCAGAACGCCCAATGCGGGGCGTTCTGAATTTCTGAAGAATTTAAAATGCCCAACGCGGGGCGTTCTGAATTTCTGAAGAATTCATAACGATTTTGCGGCGTCTCATCTTCGCGGTCTGTCCATTTCTGTTTTTACACACAGTGAATTTTGCGGTCTCTTATGGCTAGAGACTGCGAGAAATAGCAGTCCCTGTAGGAAGGGATCGTGAAATTCGCAATCCCTGGAGCAACTAGGGACCGCAAAATTCGCGGTCCTTGGAGCAATGAGGGACAACGAAATTTGCGGTCCCTGGAGAAACCAGGGACCGCAAAAATCGCGTTCCCTCGCAATCCCTTGAGCAACTAGGGACCGTAAAATTTGCGGTCCCTAGAGCAACGAGGGACCGCAAATTTCGCGGTCCCTGGAGAAACCAGGGATCGCAAAAATCGCAGTCCCTAGAGCAACGAGGGACAGCAAAATTCGCGGTCCCTGGAGGGAGAGAGAGAGAGAGAGGCCGCATAATTGTGCAGCCTATCAAACGTAAGAGAGAGAGAGAGCCTCTCTCTCTCTCTCTCTCACTTTTGATAGGCTGCACAATTATGCGGCCTCTCTCTCTCTCTCTTTCTCTAGGGACCACAAATTTACGGTCCCTCGTTGCTCTAGGGACCGTGATTTTTGCAATCCCTGGTTTGTCCAGGGACCGTGAAATTCGCGGTCCTTCATTACTCCAAGGATCGCGAATTTCGCAATCCCTTCTTCTAGGGACTGCGATTTCTCGCAGTCTCTAGCCATAAAAGACCGCAAAATTCACTGTGTCTGAAAACAGAAATGGACAGACAGCGAAGATGAGACGCCGCGAAATCGTTCTGAATTCTTCAGAAATTCAGAACGCCTCGCATTGGGCGTTCTGAATTCTTCAGAAATTCAGAACGCCCCACGTTGGGCGTTCTAAATTCTTCAGAAATTTAGAATGCCCGGCGTTGGGCGTTCTGAATTCTTTAAAATGCCGAAACAGGTCGTTCCGGGGTTCGGATGTTGGCATTTTAACGTTAAACATCTACGTGATGTTGAATTTATTATTTTAACATATGTGAGTGGTTAATTTGTAAAAAAAAATATCAGAATAATTGACTTGTCATTGATTTTAAATCACGATGATTAATTTGTCATTATCCTTTATTTTAAAATAATATGAAAAGAATAAACTTTTTTTTATTAAAATAACAAAAAGAAATTTCAAAACTTCGTGATGTCATCGACTATTTAATGTCATCGATAAATTGGACATAACAATTTCTCGACATTGACAGTCTGTGGAACAGACAAAGTACTATGATAAACACGTGCTTTAAATGCATTAAAAACTTCATGAAATGAAATGGTCCTCACATTTGTAAAGCAATTTGCCAAAAATGATGGGGTCCACATCAATTTTCCAACGTGGACAACGCTTCTTTCTAAAAAAATATCAGGATTCTAATTCATGAATTTGTCAACACACAACTGTCATTTTATGTTCTTTATCTTTTATGTTTTATAACACGAGAAATTTGAGCGAGTTAAAACTATTAGGATAATCAAAAAAATTGAGAAATTAACAAAAACATCACTGGATTACTAATAATTTAACTATTGAATAATTTTTGTTAACAACTTAAATATTAAACTATGAATTATTTATGGAACAAACATTATGATTACGTTTTTCATTTAAAAACGTTGTCATTCGCTGCGGAATGTTATCTTTCCATTAAATATATTTAAAATATTACTTTTTGCGCGAAATGATTACTTTGCAGTGCAAAAAGAATACGTTCCACAAAGAAACAATTACTTTTCGCTGTTGAAAAAAAACGTTATGCGGACGAACGACAAAGTTCTGCTACGAAAAGATTACATTCTGCAAATGAAAGATTACTTTTCTCTGTGAAAAGTGAGACATTGCGGATGAGCACTGGACGACAATGACAGACTAGGAAGAGGAAAGAGAAGAGGGTGATGAGAACTGGACGACGTTGATGGATCAGGAAGAGTCATGTCAACGTTCAACAATATTTTTAGAAAACTAATAACGTGGTGAGGTAACAATGGTGTTTGCGTCGTCCATTTATCATAGTTCAATATTTAAGTTGTTAGCAAAAATTTTTCAGTGGTTGACTTATTATTAACCTCATATAAATAACACAATTTTCACGCATCAAGAGGTGTCTAGGGACAACTTACCCGTTGTTTTTGTTGTGGGGCCTCAATACAATCTAAAGCAACATAAATTTTTCCAATATCTATGGATGCATATAAATAAAATGAAATGAAGTACCATGCATGCATAAGGTAAAGGTGTAAAACAGTGTGCATATACGTAAAAATACACGTGTTGGCAATTAAGCCTCGTCAACTTTTCGCATGTGGCAACCCACAAAATAATAGTTTGAAAATCATGATGCAATGCAGTACAATATAAAAATCCCTACCTCCTGACGAAAAAAGCCCTAACTGACCGGCAGCACGCGCCCTTAGAAAAAAGAACCAAAACTTGGGACACCATCGAAACCTAAAACCAAACCAATGTCAAAACCCTAAATCAACACTGGGAACAAGATTCGAAATTCAACTAGAAGACCTAACACTAGACCTCTCGGCTCAAATCGAGGAACGACAAGTTCCATCCCAATGAACAAAAAAGTCATGCCGCCCAAAAACAATACATGGCTGAGGAAGACAAGTGATAATCACTAAACTAAACCCTACAAAATCACATCATGCAGTCGACCAAGACATAACAGCACTCGATAAGGCACATAAGCATTCAACTAGAAAGATCAGCTGGTCAACAAGACAAGACTGTGGTTGACGAGATGACACTACGATTGACCGAAATAGTACAACAATCAACGAAATGAAATTGTGGCCAAACGGAAAACAAGCAGCGATCAAAAGACAGCTACAATCGACGAAGCACGACTATAGTTAACTAGGACCACTAAGTATCGACAAGACATGATGGAAATAAACTT
Source organism: Begonia loranthoides (assembly GCA_022433065.1). Classification (NCBI taxonomy): domain Eukaryota; kingdom Viridiplantae; phylum Streptophyta; class Magnoliopsida; order Cucurbitales; family Begoniaceae; genus Begonia; species Begonia loranthoides. Next base: position 13,626,063 of record CM039479.1, on the reverse strand, counting down.
GAACCTCACAGCGATCGACTACACACGTCAGGAGCTATCCAAAACTTAACAATGGTCGACGAGACACAGCTGCAATCAACTGAGACCAAGCAGCAGTCAACGAATTATCCTGCGACCAACCAGGACCATGCAGGAACCTAAACGGGAAGAGAATGAACCATGGTTACGAAGTTTGCCAAGGCCTGTAGCATCGAGCGATGAAATTTTAACCAAAAGGGCTGTCGCGGTCATCAAGACCATACAACAAATGACTAGCACAAGCGCGGACACCTCGCTTGGACTTAAACAAAAAAAAAACAGGATTAGAAAATGACGTACTCTTGAAGTTTCTTCACAAAAGTCAAAGATTGAGACGATATGAATGTAAATCTGACAGAAAAACGACGAGGTTTGTGTGCCGATATCCCACCCTCTCTCTTCTTTGCCTCTTTCCTCTACCAAAGAGGAAGAAAGTTCTTCCTCTTAAAGGAAGGGATAGATAAGATAAAAATAAAATTTTTAATTTAATTATTTTATTTAATATATATATAATATAAATTAATATATTATAAATATTAAATAAAATCTTTATATCTTAACTTGGTAATTCTCGATAAAACTTGGAACTCAAGCTACGATGTAGGAACTTAACGAACATAATCGCGTAACTTCAAGCCGCAGGGGAACACGAAATTCACTAGTTGATCATTTGATTGAATCTCTCATATGTGGCCAAAGACTTACCACACACGACAATGATCTAGTTAATACAAAAAAATTGACCTCGATTAAAACAAAATATTTACTTACAAAAATATAAAATTCAAAATTACAGATTTTACAGATCCAACCTTTAGGACAACTTATCCTTCACTCCTTGTACATCAAGTTCTATTTCAATCTTTCATATATGAAAACATATGTATGAAAATCATTTTCGTTGTTTTCTGGAAAACATGATATATGAGAATGAATGCAACATTTCATGTATTTTAACGTAATCACTAAAACATCAAAACATTTCCTCAAATATCAATATCATCCTAATAATACAAAAAAAAATGACATATCCTCAAGTATCACTATTAACCTAGCATCTTGTAATATAGGTCAAAATGATCATACACATGTAAACATTACTTACCTAGAAACCTTAGCACACTTGCCACAGTTTTTCTCAATTTTACTTCTTCAAACCTTTTTCCCAGAGTACAGAAAACTACTTTTATCTTTTTTTTTTTTTTTACTTTCAATCCTCATATCAATTAAATATATTTTCATTAAATATGACGTGGAAATAGCATAAATTATCTATTAAGCTGAGGTGTCAGACTTCCAGCTAAATATTTTATCTAAATTAGCAAAGAAGATGCTTAGTCATTCTATAAAATTATGTTCTCCAACCATTAAAAGTTGACGTCTTTCAACTTCCTGCTCACTAGCATGATCACTGTGAAAACCTAGGTATCCACTATGGATATCTATCTCCCACTCATTTATCAAATGTCTACACGATTGTTTCACGTGATAAAATAAATGTTTGGACATCAGTATGCTTGCGAAATCCTACGCTTCCACCGTAGATATTCGCTTTACATATAATTTTCCACAAGCAACAACATTTTCGTTGTCACGTGTCCTTGCTGAAACTAATTATCTACGAACACTTATTCATTTGTAGATGCCATAGCTTCCACTACAGATCTCCGCTCACATTGTCTACCAATCATAATCTACCATGTCATCCTGCAAACACCACCACTTCAAATGTAGATATTCGTCCCTCAAACATAAGTCACCAATCACTAAACATCGTGTTATCGTGCGAACACATGTTTCTTTCCGCAATTAAGTATCTGCGGATCCATCTCGTGCATGAATACATGCTCATCTGAAACCAAGTATTTGTGACCGCTATAGATATCCGCTTCACTCATATTCACCACGTTTACATTCTTTAACATAGAGATTCTTCATTCGATGGATATCAAATTTTACAAAATAAACATTTGAAATCAATATTAATTTATCATCAAAAACTTAATATCACTTATAATGTAACATATTATACAAAATCTCTGAGAATTATACTAACAATAATGGTTTTCACCCAGATTAGAACAAAGTGAAGAAACGTTTTCAATCCTTCATAGCCAACAACCTCATCCATGGTGGTTTGCTAGTAATGTAGATGACAATGACTCAAAGTGGCTCTATCTTATGTGTTAACACTAACTTCCCCTCTTGCGATGATATTTCAAGTTGTTAGAAATCGAACGATAACTAAAAAAAGAAATTAGAATATGGGATATTAGAATTTATGTGGAAAAATCTTTTTGGGAAAAAAAAGAAGCTCAAAGGATAATATCACTAAAAAGATAAAAATAAAATCAGGAATTTTGCTATTCTCGCATACATGAATTTATAGAGAAAAAAAAACTCTAAATGAGATCTACAATGTGAGTCCATCAACCCAGCCCAATAGAATTCGAGTCACACCAAACTCTAACAATCTCCACTTTAACATTAATTTTATGAAAGAAATCCATACTACATGCTCGTCAGCTAGACCCAAAAAAAAATGATTTCAAAATCCTGAATTATGACAATCTTCATCTAGAAATGAATTCTGCTGCAATGAGCCAATTTTAAAATCTTCAAATCTTCCTCTTCCATAAAACCCTACAAGGAGATCTTGCAATAAGGACCCACCTATCTGTCCCGAAGAAAGATACAGATAACCAAACTATAAAAATTCTTAAAGGTAAATTAAGCAACTGATGCTAATCAGATTTAAGAAACACTTAAACTATTATGATGACATCATCAAATCCCACTAAATGTAATCCAAATTTATGATATCATATCTAACCTATTGACCTTCCATATCAAATTTGTTCATCAAAATCCTTTATAATTCTACCATCGTTATCCTACCACAACAAAATATTAAATCTCATTATAAAAGTAGAAGATCTACTTCAAATATCTTATCGCGTCAAAAACATATTTTTCAACAAAATATTTACCATAAAAAAGTCATTGGCTTCAATAAAATATATAGCTCAAAAATTGAAGTAGAAAATCATGAATACCAGAAGATTCAAAAAAAGGAAATTAACACCACAGACCCTATAGTTTGGGGTCAGCAACATCACAAACCCTATAGAAAATTTGCAGACAACTAAATCCCTGAACTCTAGAAAAAGAACGACGCAAACGTTGCAGTCACGTTTCCCATCAAGGCAGCAACAACAGATGTCCCTCAACTTACAACAAATGTCCCTCGATCCACAACGGACATCTCTCGTCAAAAACAGATGTCCCTCTTCCCATATCGGATGTCACTCATCTTGAAATGGACATTCCTCAACTTGAGACAGCGTTGTTCTTACCATAACAGATGTCCCTAGTCTCACAACGGATGTCCCTATACTCTAAAATGGACGTCCATCTTTAGTCGAGGGACATCCTTATTTGGGGGAAGCCCAAAATTCATCCTATGGGGGATGCCCTAAATCTATCCTCTGCGTCCATTCCGATCAAGGGACATCTGTCCCTCGATCCCATAGATAAGACGAACGTCTCTCGCGTGTTGTTGCTACCTTAGACATCTCCGTTTGATGGGAAACATGACTGTGACATCGACTTCATTTTTTTTTTCATGGTTTAAGATTTTAGTTGTCCGTAAATTTTCTTCAGAGTTTAACTTGTTGTTGACCCCAAACTGATGGACTACGGATCCATTCTATCATTAATCAAGCTTCCAACATTATCATGGAGGTATTCAAGGTCAAGCACAAGTTGAAGTTCAAGTTTAAACATAGAATATTTGATAGACTTTCCAAAACTGTCTACTTTCTGACCTTTGACGAGTATTTGACAATTTTTCCATTTAGAACGATGTCATATCAAAAACCATGTTTCATGAAGATTGTAGATAACTTCTTAAGCTTTCTAGAATGGGTGAGATTATTGAATTTGTAATTTGTTTGCTTTGTCAAAATCCCATGGAACAGAGAGAAAATATTATGAAAAGCCCAAGTGCCCAAACTTGGAGACCAAGGAAGTCTATACATGGAAACCATCCAAGTGGCCGAGCACCAAAAAGGAATAGCTACAAAAATACATCAAGGCTTGGAGAAGAAGAAAGGAAGATTGAATTAAATAATCTTTTAGTTAATTTACCTAGGAACTACTAAGTAAAGAATCGAAAAAGCTTATACTATGAGCCAATTTAGTGATATTATTCTTATTTAGTTATTTACTATTCTTAATTTGTAATGGCTATTAAAAGGCCACCTCAATTAGTTATTTAGACAGTGAAAATTGATAATAGAAAGATTTTATTTATTTCAAAATTGAAGTGATTCCTCTTTCAACCCTTTGATGTGTTACAACCAAATATTACCTTATGTGTGTTACAACACAAGATTGGGCTCACTTGTAAGTTGAGTGAGTTCTCTTATTGGTATCCACATTCTTACTCCTTGGAGGAAGAGTGTGTGAAGTGGTGTCCAACTTTCTAAAGGAGCTTCATCGACAAATCATCCATACAAGAGCATTACTCACAAATACTTACTATTTCTGGCCACTTGAGTTCTCTCAAGTATATTTCCTAATTCATGGAGGTTATTTCCATTATTCTTGAAGGGTTTTTTCTTCATATAGTCAAGAAGCCATGTTCCAAATTTCATACAAAAAGCTTCCAAATCAAGGGAGATATGACTTCTCAAAGTTGAAGTTTCCATAAAGGTGAATTGCGACAAATTAAGGGAATCTGAAGGACCGGTCGATCACCTTCACAGAAGCCAAATGATCACTCGCCAAATCACTAGCCATGTATTGTTTTTGCACGTTGATGATCGACCGCCTCAATCAACCTCAAATTCTCGGCTGATCAAAATTGCATATTCTCAATCGATCTCCACCTGCGTACTCCATCACTTGATCGACCGCCTTGCCCATTGTTCTCCGAACATCGATTGATCATTCCTTCAGTCAAGCAACTACTTACAGATTGCTTTCAATATTTGTTCCAATGTTTACAGGTTATATTTCTTACCTCTTCCGCTGGTGCATCATTTGGTATCAAAGCAAAAATTCCTAGTAATTTATGATATCCTTTTTTCAACATAATGGCAAGGAGTTGCGGTTACATTACGAGCAAGAAATAGTTGGAAGCATCTATCTCTACTTTTGGTTGTTTGGATTTTTCCGAAAATTATTTGGATTTGGAAGTCGAGGTACAAAAGATTATTCAAAGAGCTATTTTTTTGGAGAAGATCTTGGTACAAATTATTTCTTCAAAGCTTAGAGGAAGAATTTCAAGATGGTGGGACAAACTAATCACAAACCGAAGAGAAGACGGAGGAGAAGACGTCAAAACATAGAGTTCAATGAAGAGATTGTTTAGACGAAAGTATGCTCCAACGTTTATCAAAATCTTCCCATCCTTACCACCAATCACAAGATATGAAAAACCTTCCAAAAGTCGACAATCTCAATTCGATAAATTTAACACCATGTTTGAAGGAATAATGCAACGACTTGAAACAAGTATATATCAAGCACTCCAACTTTACAAGCACAAGGTCATGATGTGTTATTAGAAGAAATACTTGAGGCAAAAGAGCAAAATGATGAAGACATTACAACACCTCAAGAGGGACTATCACTATCTTTGGAATCTCAAATAAAGGAGGAGGATTGTCTAGAAGAGCAAGTACCTGAAACTATAGGGGATCAAGATGACTCCTTGATGACAACAACACAAGAAAAACAAACTTTCGATATACAATACTCCAACAAGAACAAGGTTTGGTCTTTATTCATTGATGAGAGAATTTGTACTAACATGACTTCAATGATTTTGGTTAAAGGAAGTTGCTTGGAGATATTAATGCATAACATCCCTTACAAATTTCAGTGGCACATTGACAAGGATCACAATGTTCATGGCCAATGTCTAAACAAGAAAGAGGTGTGTCCTTTAATCAAAGATGAAAGAAATTGCACAAATATGCCTTCCATGGATTTTAAAGAAAATTTGAGTAGGTTGCTAGACAAAGAAGACATCAAGGTAAACAAGGCAACTTTGATTGATTTTTTTGGAAGTTTTACTAACAAAGTGCTTTGTGATATGATGCCAACAAATACAAGCCATTTGTTTTTGGAAATACCGAGACTTTATGATAAGTGGCCTACGCATAACAAGTGTTCCAATTATTACTCGTTTATGGAATGTGAGGCATTGAAAGGAACTCGGTTAAAGACTACTATGTTTATGATCAAGAGGTATGCTCCCTTAGTTACATTGAATACTTGGATTCTTGAAATTGGTTAGATTGAGGGTTCACATGATATGAGTACTAAGTTACCAATGGGAGATGGCAATCGTTATGAGAAAGTTGTTCCCTTTAATGTTGGTAGAAGTACATTTATTGATATGCATATTGGATTGCTATTGATCTTGTTTAATTTTGATGATGAACTTAATTACTATTTTAAGGCTTGAAGAATATACTGTATTATGAGGAAATCCTTGATATTTGATGATGTAGATATTGATTTGATTTTTGGCAAGACCCTTATGGCAATAAAGATGATAAAGATTTTATTGAATTTTGTTACTATTTTGGGATTAGTGGAACATGTTACATCTTGAGGAAGATTTTTTTAATTGTTGATATTGATTGGATTCTTGGGCAACACTTTTATGGCAATAAGGATGATGATGGCTTTCTTAAGTTTGATGATTGTTTATCTCATGGTTTCCATTACTACTTGCCTAATTGTACATCATTGTTTAAGAATAAATTGTTTGATTATTTTCCTTACATGATCAAGTGCAAAAGGGAAAAGACAAAACTAGTGGTCAATACTTCAATTCAAAGATTATGTTTCCAAGAATGGCAAACCTTGTGTATCACTTCATGGGGCTTGAACAACACTCATAAGGAAAGTATTTATTGGGGTCCTAATAAGCCATGTCAAGGAAAAAGAAACTCAAGATTCTATGAAGGCATTGTTATTTGGCCACACATACTCAAAGGTATTCTCAAAGTTATATTTATGGTAGTTATTGAATTACAAAGAGGTTTCTACACTACTTCTAAGTCATTGTTCAAATGTAGAATTTGGTTTGTGAACATCTTACTATTATTGGCCTACTACATAAAGCAAGATTTGTTCCCTTATTTCATTCATAAAGATTTTGAAGCCGCTGCAAATCTCAAAGTCCATGACGCATCCCCTTATCTTGTGAAAGAAGATTATGAAGGAATTACTTTATGGCCACATCTACTTAAAGGTGTTCTTAAGTTCTTATTTATGATAATTATTAATGTGGTCTACATTATTCCGAACTTGAAGGCAAAGAATGGGAATCTAGTATCCAAGTTATTGTTCAAGCATGAAAAAATGTTTATGGAAATCTTAATATTATCAGCTTGCTACATCAAACAATACTTGCTTTCTTATTGCATTCATAAGGAGTTTGAAGACCTTGCAAGTTTCATAAGACATAATGCATCCCTATGTTTGTATGAGGACTATGGAAGAAAATGATATGATTCGAGGTCAAATCCTTTTCAACCCGAAAAGGATGATGGATTACTGATCCATTCTATCATTAATAAAACTTCCAACATTATCATGGAGGTAGTCAAGGTTAAGCACAAGTGGAAGTTCAAGTTCAAACATAGAATATTTGATGGACTTTCCAAAACTGTCTACTTTCTGAGCTTCATTACGTTTTTGATGGTTTTGGCATTTAGAATGATGTCATATCAAAAAGCATGCTTCTCAAAGATTGTAGCTGACTTCTTAAGCTTTCTAGAATGGGCTAGATTGTTAAATTTTGAGTTTTTTTGCTTTATTAAAAGTCCACAGAACAAAGAGAAAATATTATGGAAAGTCCAACTGTCCAAGCTTGGAGACCAAGGAAGTCTATACATGGAAACCATCCAAATGGCTGAGCACCAAGAAGGAATAGCTGCCAAAATACATCAAGGCTTGGAGAAAAAGAAAGAAAGATTGAATTAAATCATCTTTTAGTTATTTACCTAGTAACTTCTAGGTAAATAATCAAATAAGCTTATACTATGAGCCGATTTAGTGATACTAGTCTTATTTTGTTATTTACTATTCTTAGTTTATAATTGGCTATTAAAAGTCTACCTTATATAATTATTTAGATAATGAAGATTGATAATAGAAGTTTTTTTGCTTATTTCAAAATTGGAGTGATTCATCTTTCAACCCTTTAGCGTGTTACAACCAAATGTTACCTTGTGTGTGTTACATCACAAGATTAGGCTCACTTGTAAGTTGAGTGAGTTCTCTTATTGACATCTGCATTCTTACTTCTTAGAGGAAGAGTATGTGAAGTGGTGTTCAACTTTTGAAAGGAGCTTCATCAACAAATCATCCATACGGGAGCATTATTCACAACTACTTACTATTTCTAGCCACTTGAGTTTTCTCAAGTATATTTCCTAACCTGTGAGGGTTCTTTTCATTATTCTTGAAGGGATTCTTTCTTCATACAGTCAAGAAGTCGTGTTCCAAATTTCATACAAAAAGCTTCCAAATTGAAGGAGATATGACTTTTCAAATTTAAATTAGGAAATTTGAAGGACTGGTCAATTACCTTCACAGAAGCCAACAGACCGCTCGCCAAATTGCTAGCCACTATATTGTTTTTGCACATTGATAGTAGACTGCCTCAATCAACCTCAAATTCGTGGCTGATAAAATTGCTTATTGTTGGTCGATCTCCGTCTGCGTTCTCCATCACTCGATCGACTGCCTTGCCTGTTGTTCTCCAAATACCGATTGATCATTCCTTCAATCAAGCAACTACTCACATATTGCTTTCCATATTTCTTTTAATGTTTACAGGTTATATTTCTTACCCCTTCCACTGGTCCATCACAAAGTATATGGTCTGTGGTGTTAATTTCCCTTCAAAAAAATATCCAACAAATTCATATATTTTATGATAATAAATTAACCTCAAAATCAAATCAAATCAAATCGCCAGAATAATTGCATATATTACAAAATTCAAACCTTATTTGAATTTCATCTAAAAACAATCCCCAAGATTGAGATATTCCCGTGATTACAAATCTATCATAAATTAAATCTTTCAAAAATCTTCCAAAAATCTCAAAGATTTTCAATAATTTTTATCTCTGGAAAAAATTTAATTTTGCTAAGACACTCTCGCTGCAACCCCAATCAAACAACTTTACAGCGAGAACAGAGAACAATGATACAGATCTTTGGCAATTGACTTTTAATAGAAAACCCACTGATGATGAATCTATTGCTCAGAGGGACAACAGTTTCGGGTGTAACACCTAGAAAATTTTCACGTATAATTTTTTTGCGGAATGTGACATTTTGGAATTTAAATGGAATTAATAAAGTTACAATTGAATTTATTCACCTAATGAAGGGTTATAATTTAATGAAAAATGAATATTTTATTTTATTAAGTATATTTATGATTAGGAAAGTTGGGTGTGTAAAACTGAAGATTAAATTGGTCGAGTATGTGGTTTATCTGCAGAAGTGTTAGTGACCATGGAAAAGTTAGCATTCTCAGCGGAAGTGTTGACATCCATGAATACTTGGCTAAGAAAGGACATGAGGCCATACATGTGTGGCAAACAATGTAGGTGAATATCTGCAGTTGAAGTGGTGGTGTCCGCGAATAAGGTGGAATTGACGAAATGAGATTTATCTATGGAAGGACATGTTAACGTGGCAAATTGTTATTGGTGGACAAGTTGAACAAACATTCACAGCGAAAAAGTTGGTATCTGCATATAAGGTGAAATCTGCAAAATGAGATTTGTTTATGGAAAAATATGTGAACGTGACATATTGTTATTAACAGACAAGGTGAGCGAATATCCATAGTGGAAGCGTTGGTGTTCGTACGTGAGGTGGAATCTATGAAATAAGGTTTGTCGACATAAAGATATGTGAACGTGGCATATTGTGTTTGGAAGACAATGTGAGTGGACCCACAGTGGAAGCGTTAGTATCTATTGAATTAAAGTTGATAGGTGAACATGGCGGATGGAGATTGGTAGACAGTGCAAATATCCACAGCTGATATCCGCAATGGAAGCACACGTGTTCACAATGAAAGCACACGCACTTGTAGCAACTCTATGGGACACTTCAAAACACGATTGTCCGTGGAATTTTTGGACTACGAATATGCTTTTAGACAACAAATACATTATCATATTGCAAATATATTTTTCGGACTGATTTCTAAAAAGGAAAGTTGGGTGCGAAACCTTAATCATCCATGCATTAAGAGGCGTGAGAGTTTGCACTGTTCTTCTCAAGCTCTCTAGAGGTAAGCATACTACAAATTAGGGCTTCATAATTTCGATTCATTCATTGTTCATAGGATGAACTACAATGATAAACAAAGTAATGACGAGAATCATAGGAGCTTAAAGTAAATTTTTGAAGCAGTGTCGTTTATAAATTTCTATTATTTTTATTAACTCAGTCTTTATTCATGTCAAAGAAAATAAATGTGTTGGAAAAAAGTTAGAGCGAAGATTAGATTGGGTTATGAGTGTAAAGACTACAATAAAAATCCTATGTAAGTGATGTTGCATGCGCTTGGCCCTATGACCTACATCACAAAATTCTAGAGTATTTTTACTTGTGTTTTAGTTTTGTTTGTAAAGATGTTGATCGATGATGTGTTACTATGATATTAGACATTGATTGAGGATGTATTATTGTTTTTATTGTTACCTTGATTTCTTTTATTAGATATATGTGATGATAGAATATCATAAAGAGTTTGGAGACGTATGGTTATTTTGTTTACTAGAGTGTATTGGATGATAGAATGACGTAAGAAATTTGGCGACGTACTGTTATTTCGTTTTACATGTGATATTAGACTAGAATGATATTAGGGTATTATGCTTCATATGATATGAACACATGTGCATTACATGCATCATGAAAACATATTTATTTTAGGGATAAAAAATTATTTTCATGCATATGTTCTCATGTAAGAAAGACCGAAAATGGAATGAAATATATGTAAGAGGCTTTAGCGATTCAACACCTATGATTTGAGGCTTTTGTAGACTTATTTCCCAATGCTTTGTAGCTTTAATAGGCTTGTCTCCCAATGATTTGAGGATTTAGAGTCATTTCCCAATGTTGATGAAAGAAAAGAACAAAAGAAAAGAATGAAAGAAAAAAAAAGGAAAGAATACTGAAAGTACATGTTTTTACGAATTTCATCTCATGCCCATGATTTTATATGCATATATCACTCAGCTCTAGGCTCATAGATAAACTTTTTGATGTAGGTGAGAAAAACTTTGATGATACCTTTAATGATGGAAATATGTGAAGGTTGCAGTTGAAGGAGTACTTTCATTAGCGAGATTGCAGTCTTATTAGAGCGATATTGAACCATGGGTGAAGCCTCGGAAAAAAATTTTGATATGAAAAACTTTTATTAAATTATGTCTTTAAATGTTTGGATTTAAGTTAAGTTATTTTACAAGGATTTATTTTTATTTTCCTATTGTGGAGAAAATAAAAAAGACTGCATACAAGCTAGAGTTACTATCTACAGTGGAAGGATTTCACAACATCTTCCACGTGTCAATGTTAAGGAAATACGTTCATGACTCCTATCAAGTAGTGATGCAAGAGGATATCGAAGTTCAACCAGCATTCAGTTACGAGGAAAATTCAGTGCGAATTTTAGATTCAAAGGCTAAAGAACTTTGGCATAAACAAATTCTATTGGTAAAAGTGTTATGGTGAAATCAAATACAAGAGGAAGCAACTTGGGAGCGTCACCAAGAGATAGTAATAAAGTATCCAAAACTATTTTGTGATACAAATTTAGAGGAAAAAATTTAATTAACGGGCGAAGAATGAAAAATTTGCGCGTATAATTTTATGTGTAATATGACATTTTAGAATTTAAATGGAATGAATAATGTCACAATTGGAAATTTATATATTTGCCTAATGAATGCATATATTTTAATGAAAACTGTATATTTTATTTTATTAAGTATGTTTTGAATTAGGAAAGTTGGGTGTGTCAAATTGGAGGTCGGACTGATCGCACATGTGGTTGTATCTGAGGAAAAGTCATTGACCGCAGAATTGTTGGTATTGACAGTTGAAGTATTGGCATCCACAAATACTTGGTTAAGGAAGGACACGTGGCTACACATAAGTGGCAAACAATGTAGGCAGATATCCATAGTGGAAGCGTTAGTGTCCACGGATGAGATGGAATCTGTGGATGTGAGGTGGAATTTAAAATGAGGTTTTTCTCGAAAAGACATGTTAACATGGAAAATTGTTATTGGTGGACAAGGTGGGTGGACATCAACAAAAGCATTGGTGTCCACGAATGAGGTGGAATCTACGGAATGAAAATTGTCCACAGAATGATATGTGAACGTGGAAGATTGTTATTGGTGGACAAAGTGAGTGGATATTCACAGCAGAATCATTAGAGACTACAGATGAGGTGGAATCAATGGAATGAGGTTTGTTCGCGAAAAGATACGTGAACATGGTAGATTGTGATTTCCAGACAATGTGAGCGGATTTTTGCAGCAGAAGCATTGGTGTTCGCAAAAGCGATAGTGTTTGCGGAAGTAAGGTGGATAGGTGAACATGGTATATGGAGACTAGCAGACAATGCGGATATCCACAATAGAAGCACACATGTCTATGACAAAAGCACAGGCTCTCGCAACAACTATACGAGAAACTTCAAAACATGATTGCCTGCAAAATTTTTGGACTGCGAATATATTTTTTGACAGCAAATATATTTTCAAACTATTGATTTCTAAAAAGGAAGATTGGAGCAAAGAGCGTTTTCATTATTCCTCTTAAGTTCTCTGAAGGTATGCCTGTATGACTGATGCACGCCTAGAGAGGAGAGGTGAATTAGGCGTTTTAACTTTTTCATTGCGATATTGTTATCTCTAATCCCTAGGTGATTTATAACAAATATTAAATCAAACAATAACAAATATAAAGAGAGATAAGACAAAGAGAGAGCAAACATGTTTGTTCACGTGGTTCAGCAACCCGGCCTAACCACGCTCTAAGTTCCTGACATGGAGATCCTTAATCACTTAACCTCCCTAGTTAGTGATGATTAACTTCACGTGTAACGAACTGGTTTTTATTCACTTTGAAAATGTGTTAAATTTTAAAACTTTTCTTTCTTCTAAAATATAATCAGAGTTCTTTTTCTAAAAAGCTGGACCGTTAAAACCCTTCTGTAAACTCGTTATAAAAATCGTTATAAGTAGTGACAAACCATAGTTATAAAACATTTTCTTCAAATATAGCAGAAGCGTTAGAAATTCTTTAAGGAATATTAAACAAATAATTACGTTTTTACAAATTACTTTTCTCTTTTACTTCCCTCAGCCTAGCCAGCCACAAGTTTCTCCCGTGCAAATCCTTTATCAACTGCTTCTTTATCTGTTCGCTCGCGTGCACCTACACCTTTAATAAACTGTGAGCCCGAGGCCCACTAAGAAATGAGATATGCAGTATGATCATGCTTCTCTTTAATTCTTTTGGAATGAGTCCGCCCCAAACCAATCTTTTCTTTATGTTTCGTTCATTCATTCAAACTCGTACGTCGAGTAGGAGATTGAAGGAACCCATGTGTGACGGTATAGTTATACCGGCTTCTAACCTCCTGTGTGTAGCTAATCTCGTTCCCAACAAGGGATGGGCATAAATTCTAGCTACCAGATTAGATATGCACTACCCGTCCGTCCCACAACTCTCCATTATTCATTCATTTCATTTCATTCATTCATTTTCCTCACTCAAAGCATATGAGTACCAACCCCAAAGGTGGCACTTCCTACTTGTTTCTATTAATATGATGCATGTCAATGCAATTGCTAACATTACAACTATAAGCCATTCAATCCATTCATCAAGAAAATGATAGCAAAATAGCAAATAATAACAGTATAGATATGGTTAGCAATTTAAAGGAAATAATAACAAGACAGATAGGCAATTTAAAGGAAACAATAAATATTGTCATGCTTGGCAATTTAGATAAAGCGGTAACGATATAGACATGCTTAACAATTTAAAGGAACCGATAATGAAGGCATGCTTAACAATTCCAAAGATATAATAATAATACCATAGGTGTGCTTAGCAATTAAAAAGGCAATAATGTAAGCATGTTTGGCAATTCTAAAGAAACATTACTAATCTGGCATGGTCGACAATTTAGAAGAAACAATAATGATATGGACGTGCTTGGCAAGTTAAGAGGAAATAATAACAAAGTAGACATGCTCAGTAGTTCAAGGAAGAGCATTAACAATGTAAACGTGCTTAGAAATTTAAAGGAAACGAAACACTATGTTAATAACCTAAACATGCTCAGAGATTAAAGTAACAACGTGCAAACAACATAAATGATATGCTAACGTCCTAAACATGCTTAGAGATTAAACTAATAACGAGTGAATAGCATAGGCATACCAAGTAAAGCAGCATAGTATAAGGGCAAATAAACATTCAAAGACTCTGCTAATGGTGTAGGGCCTCCACAGGCCAAAGACTCTACTCAATTTCTTACCTCGAAGCTTAACGTGCATTCATACTTTAATCTTTATCCTTCTTTTCCTTTTCAATACCTTCATAATTAAAAACATTTACTTAGTAATATTCACAACTTATTAATTTCATTCTTTTCTTATCTTTAATTACATAATAAATCTAGGAACCTGTTAATGCCTAAAACAAAACATAACCATTCCAATATCCATGTTTAACTAATTAGCAACACATTTTGCAGCAACCTAACCCAAATCCAACAAATATAAACATTGAAGCAGTAATTCATTCCCACCAACAACTTCACAGTTCCACATTATAACTGCAAGCAATAATCTTCTAACAACAATCATCCAACAGAAACATACATCAAAGCTGTAACTAAACAGGTTTATTTCCAAGCAACATAACACTTCTATACTTACCAACATCCAACAATAGTTAAAGCAAAGTTCACGAATCATTCAACACATGGAAGAACACACCCAAGTCTTAACAGAGCATGGACCTAAGCTTTAACATCATTAACTTTTCCTACAAATTATCCAACATAATAGAGCACATATTTAAACTATCCTCACAAAACCAATGACAGATTAACAAACCCATTCATAGAGAACATAACTAGTTTACATAGAATCAGTAGCAATAACCAAATGAAGGGCAATTCCCAATCGCAGAGTACATACGTATATCAAAGCACCAAATGATCCAAACAAATTCCCTTCAAAACAACAAGCCAATTACAGAGTCCAAAATCTACAGAGAAGTTTGAATACCTGAATTTAAAGAAGCCGCAGAGTAGCTCCTTCTTCTTGTTTTCTTTCTCTCCCTCTTTTTCTCCTTCAGAATGCCATGGTCTCCTCTTCTCTGTATTCCCTTTCTCTCCTCTCCCTCTGCATTTCTATGCCTTCCAGAGAGGCACATCGTGCCATGCTCCTGCCACACTTCGCCATGCCCTGCCATCACCACTCCTCTACACATGTCCAAATTGTCGTCTGCTACAGAGCACGGATCAGCAAGGGTGAATTGGCACTTATTGAACCGAAAGTTGGACCACGAATCCTCGACCGCTCTAGCACGGACCATCGCCCATGCCATCGCTGAGCCAACCATTCCTCCGCCATCACCATCCAACTTGTCGATCACTTCCTCATTGTCGTCGCCATTCCATTGTCGCCGATCACCAGAAAACAGTAGAGCGTCGGGGCACACCCCAACCCGACGCCAAACCGTCTCTCCAACCCACGAAGCCTGACGCCCTGAGCTTGAGTTGCGACCCCATCAGCACCCCGCAGCTCGCCACACACCAAACGATGCATGACCCATCCATCCCAAGCCGAACCTGAGCTCGCCGTTCTCTCTCAATGTGTCTCCCTCACCTCCTGGCTCACTCCCTCTCCTCGGGTTCTCCTTCAGCGAAGATTGGCCTGGGCCATTCTTTTCCTTTTAACATACTAGAACGGTTCACAATGACCTAGTTCAGCCAATCCCCTCTCATTTTAAATCCCCAAACATTATATTTAATTCATTAAATTAACATTTATTTTAATTACCTAAATCTTTATTTTATTTATTTAATTAATCCTTACTTATCATCAAATAAATTCTCATACATTATAATCTAACGAATACATTCTTAGTAATACCCCGCTAATTATCCAATTAATCCAAATATTCCCAATTACTTTCCAATTATCCATATTAAATTCTGATATAAAAAGTCAGGGTATTACATCATGGGTGTTAATCACTTAAGCCTTTCCTTTTGACAATTCTCAAGGTGTCACCCTTTCGATCACGATTTGAGTATAAGAAAATGTAAAACAAAAAATTCCTAACTCTCCTAAATACAAGTTCTCAAGTTTGGGAGTTGAAGAGTTGGGCTTGACACTCCATTTGCTGAGAAAACTCGAGTAAAAATTTTGGCAATGTTTCGGTATAGTTCTTTATTGGTAGCTCTTCAATTCGGAGTGCCTTTATTTATAAAACTACTTTACTGATCAACCATCCTTTGTTTGGCCGACCGCCTCCCAACTGTTGAAATGTAACTGTTGCATTCTAGAGTCAAATCGGTCGACTACTTTGTCCACCGGTCGACTGCTTTTAGGTATATCAAAAAACTGGCCCGAATCTATTTGATTTCGGTCGACCACTTCTTCACTGGTCGACCGCTTTCTAGCATTTGAAGATTTCTCGAGCAATCTGTCTTCTTCTGGTTGACTACCTCTTTACAATCGGTCAACCGCTAATGCAACGTTTTGTCTCTGCTTCAAACTGGTCGATTTCCTACAGTGCATTAGTCGATCTATACTCTGTGTATTCCACTCTTTGAGGTTTTTAAGTCCAAATGATGTATCATTTAGCAACATGGACTTAACCAAAGATATTAGTACATACAAATACCTTTGTTAAGGGATATTTCCAATGAAGATCATTATAGAAATAAACATAAAACAACTAAGCATATTCAAATGATAAACAACTTATAATTCAATTAAAATATTCATCATTAAAGCAATTAAGCCTAATGTCTATTAGGGTAACAATCTTCCCCTTTTTGATGATGACAATATATTATAAGTTGTTTATTTCTTTCCCTAAGCATGTGCATAAAGTATTACATAATTTGATCTATATCTCTTAGTTTATGCAATATATAACTCTCTTTTTAGTTTATGCTAAACATGTTTTTCTAACAACTTATATTAACCTCTGCTCCTTTGTTAAAATAAAAAAGTAACCAATGGGGAGGTCTAAAACAAAGTCAAAAAAATTTCTTCTCCTTTGTCATTAGTCAAAACATAGAAATCATTGGAAGTAACTTAACACTCAATCTACTTAATCAATTTTACTCTCCCCTATTGAATTATCAACAAGAATATATGGAGGGAAAACAACAAAGATATCATCAAATCAAATCAACAATTTAATTCAACATATGATTCAAAACAAATATTATTCTCCCTTTTGATATTTTCCATAAAAAAATAGTGGGGGTTTTACTCAAAACAAATCATCCAACTAACTTAACTATCCTCCTTAATCAATATACAAAAACAAGTTCGTGGGGAAATTCAAAGTATCAAACAAAATAATTCAATCAATTAATTCTACCCATTTGGCATTAAACAAACGTAACAATTGGGGGGTCATCCATCAAAACAAATCAATTACACTTCTCCTCTTTAGAATAATAATTGTTGGGAGAAACAACTGTATACCTAGAAAAAAAAATAATTCAATTTACCACTTGTAATAATAAAAACATTTAAACTTTGATAAAATGAATATTTCAAGTTAAAACTTCTTCTCCCCTATTTTAATATTAAAATTCAACTCAATAGGGATCTATTAAAAACACTTGTCAGATTATCAAAAAAAAAATTTGAGCTGTATGATACCTATTGTTAAAATCCAAATTTAATCAATGGATACCAATTTTAATAACCAAAATCAAAATAGCTCATTTCATTAAAACCAAATCCAACCAAAACAATCCAAAAATAAAATTTTATGATACCAAAAATTGGATTGATACTAATTGAAAGAATAAGAACCAATTGAAGGAAAAAAAAATCTAAGCCATATGATACCAAAAAAAAAGTATGCAAACAATACAATCATAAGTATAAATTTTAACCTATGAAGCACAATCAAGGAAGTCTCACACTATCCCAAATAAAAAAACACTCATTTAAAGTGGAAGAACTTCCAACCTAAAACTTAGGCTTAATTGTCTTTATTAGGAACCTAAATCTTTTTGGGTCTTTGAGTTTTAGGCTTCGTTCCTTTAGGAACCCAAGCTAATTTAGAGCTAATCATTTTGTCATTAGATTTCAATGGACAACAAAATGATTTATGCTCTATATAATTACAAGTATTACAACTAAAAGGGCTAACAAAGAAGTTCTCATAATTTTTCTTTTTAGCAAAAGGTTAATAGCCAATTTCAGCTTTATCAAATGTTACCCTTTACTTTCCTAATAGCATGTTAAAGTTTTTGTTGCCATTAGTGAATTTAAGCACAATAAAGTTCAAATCATCATTTTTCACTTTCAATTCACTAATATCAAACTCAAGAGATTTAATAGTAGCACTTGAAATCTGATATATGATTTTTAATTCAACAATTTGATTTTCAAAAGATTTAGTCATCACAACATGCTTTTCAATCAAATTTTCATTCTCCTTTTTCAACAAATTCTATTTTCATTTAAGCATATTGAATTTATCAAATAATTCATTAAAGACATTCAACAATTTATCATTATCATCAATATCATTATCTAAATCGCTAGATAAATTGTGTACCTTTTTTTCCCTTGGCCATGAGCAAAAGTTGGAGACTTCTTCAATCTCGGAAGAAGAATTCTCATCACTATCGTCCCATGTGGCCTTGAAAGCTTTCTTCTTAGGGGACTTTGTCTTCTTCTTTGCTTTGGGACACTCATATGTAGTGTGTCTGGGTTTTCATCACCCAAAGCAAACTATCACTTTCTCCCCTTTATTCTTCTTTCATTGAAGAAACTTATTGAATTTTCGGGTTATGAATCTTATGTCCTCATCTTCATCATCTTCCTCGGAATCCACTTGAGTGCTTGAGGAGGTTTTGAAGGCAATGATCCTTGATTTGTAGATTTCCTTCTCTTGTCGCTCCTCCTTTTGGTTGCTCATCAACGTGATCCTATGCATCATGAGGAAATTGATGAATTCCTCCATCTTTAATACCTTGAGATCATTTGCCTCTTAGATTGCCGTCACCTTGGGTTGCCACATCCCTGGTAAGCACTTAAGAATTTTCCTAACTAACTCTTTGTTGGGATAAACTCTTCCAAACACTTTTAAACCATTAGTAAGGTTAGTAAAATGAGGAAACATTTGGCTAATGGTTTCATCCTTTTCCATGGCAAACAAATCATAATTATGAATAAGCGTGCTCAATTTATTGTCTTTAACTTTATTAGTGTCTTCATGTGTAATTTCAAGCAATTTTCAAATATCATAGGCACTATTGCATGTTTGTATTTTATTTAACTCATCTCTATTCAAAGCACATTATAATAAATTTATAGCCTCAGCATTTATGCATAAATTCCGTTTATCAAGCTCACTATACTCATTATACAATTTGGGAACATCAATACCATTTTCAATTTTAGTAGGAATATATGGTTCAATTTCAATCACATTCCACAAGTCATAATCTATAGATTGAACAAAGATTTTTATTCTAGACTTCTAATAAAAATAATCATTTTCATCAAAATAAGGAGGTCTAGTGTAACACCTCGACTTTTTTTTTAAGTGGATAATTAATTATCGGGGTATTACCAAAGACGTATTCCGTCATATTATGATTTAATGGAATTTATTGGATGATAATTATGATTAATTTGGAAGGAGAATTATTAAGGGACCTTAAATTAAAATGTTAGAAAGTGTGATTAATTAGAGATTAAATGATGATTAATTGGGGAATTGGATTAAGGATAATTAAAGTTGGGATTTAATTGAAAGATAGAAATAAAAGGAAATTGAAATAGAAAATTTAAATAAGGGAGGGAGATAACCGGTTCAGTTGGTGTGACTTTTGCTGGTCCGGTTTGAAATAAATAGGGGGAGATATTGGTTTGCTGGTTCAATTAGAAATTAAAAGAAGGAAATTGGAGTTGGCCTTTGGCCTTTGAAGTTGAGACCTGAGAGAAGAGAGGCGAGAGAGATCAATGGAGATCACGGGAGGCAAACGGCAAGGCTCGGGTGAGTGACGCGTCGGGAGAGCAGCTATCGGCGACGATGCGGGGATGACTTCCACGGACGGCGACGAGTTAACAGTGAGCGGGTCGCGAGCTACCTAGGGCTCGAAATCTGAGTTCGGCGATTCAACAATTCGGCGAATGCTTTGGGCGAGGTAAGTTCAGACAATCTTCCTCCTTCGTTGCGTTCTATTGTTCGATTGTTGGCTGGAGACGTTGACAGGGAACGATTGCCGATGGCAAGAACGACTGGGCAGGGGATTTTGGTTCGCTGTAGCTGCTGGTTTGGTTTGTCTGCGGTTTGGATAGAACCAGTCCACTGGTTCCTAGTGATGAACAACAGAGGAGTGTGGTTCAGTTACAAGGATTGAACGACGAGTTTTGGCCAAAAAATCTGGTGTGGTTGGATCGTGGGATAACTGCCTCGGGTTGTTTTACTTTTCAAATTTTCCATTTGTGTTTATATTCAGGAGAGGCAGAGAGAAAGGGCAGAAATGAAGAAGAATTTCTCTGGGTGAGCTGGGTGCTCACTGGATCAGGTGTTGGAGCTGCTGGAGTCAGAGAGTTGTCCCTGCCTTGAGTCTTCAGTGATGGTAAGGCTTGGGTGTGATAACCAATTTCTATGATAGTGATACCCTGTAATATTTCTTAGTTTTTGACTCCTGCCTGCTTGTTACGGTCGTGAATGAGTATGATTTTTGCTGCTCTATTCGATTACCGTTACTGCTATTTTTAGTCATTAATAAACCTATTTTTTGTTGCTATACTCGAATACCGTTACTGCTGTTTTTAGTCATTAATTAACCTATTTTTCGCTGCTATGTTCAGATATACTCGCTGCTGTTTTAGTCATTAATAAGCCTATATTTGCTGCTATTTTTAGTAGCTAATATGCCTATCATCGCTGCTGTTTGTAATCATTGTCTGATTCCATCCATTTAAATTACAAACGTTGAGCATGTGTTTAACTAACACAATTAATCCAAGCGACGACTCTTTACTCAAGCTGTTAGTCATCGTTGATCCAATAAAATTGATATGTCTTGTTACTCTAAGCATGTTAACTTGTTGTTTTCTCTCCTGTTTTGTGCTCGTTGTTATACAGTTGAAGTCGTTAAAATCATTGGGCATGTGTACTTTACTTGCATCTTATTAATCGTTCACTTAGGAGGAGAAATTGGTTGTTAATGTGTAGAGCCCTTCTGCGTATATTTTCTCACTGTTTAACTCATTGCTTAGCGCTGATATTAGAAGCATGATATTTGACTTCAATATTAATATATGCATAACTCCCTTTGGTATTGCACTTTCTAACACTCGTACAATCGTATATTTAGAATTTTCCTTGCTTTTCTTATGTTCTGATGCATGTTTAATCATTGTTCAGTTGCCCGTATCTAATTAGGTGTGCTTTAATTATATTTGCTAGTTTTCCATTTATTTAGCTTGTTCTTAGCTCTTTGGCAGTTTTGCTGTTAGTTGATATCCTTGGTCGATTCTACTATTGTTGGTTTTCCTTAGTTCCCTATAATTGATTATTGTAGGTTCTGTAGATTTTGATTAAATGTTAATGTTCTACAATTAACTAAAAATGTTCTGTAACTAATACAACTAGAAGAAATGGTAATTCAAGCATGTAAATTAATTGAGCACGTTAAATACATCAACCTAATCGACTTAGTTAACTTAGGTAACCCAGTTATTTAATATAAGCATGTGAATGAACGTAGGTTATGAACCTCTCAAACTGGCTATTCGTTCTTTAATGTATTATTGTGATTGTTGTATTGTATGGTTTGTCTATTTCCTTGTATGTATGTATAGGGTAGTCTCATGACGATAGAAACAATTAGGAACACCACCACGAGGTGGCCACACGCCTTGAGTGAGGAAAAGCACTAATATTTCCCTTATTGAGATCACAAGACTAATTAACGTAATTAATTAGAAATCATAGGATTCCTCAAACTCCATGCTCCACGTACGAGCTATTTCTAAAATACGTAACTAAAAGATTGGTTTGGGGCGGACCCATTCCAAAGAATTAAAGAGCGGCATCTCATATGAATAAACTCATTCTCTTACTGAGCCTTTAGGTTCACGTCTCACTTGCAGTGTAGATACACGTACGTGCGGAGTCCTCGAGCAACTAAAAAAGCAATTGATGAGGGATTTGCACTAGCAAGCTTGTGGTTGGCCAGGTTATGAGAAGTGAGAGATAATTAAGTTGTAATTTAATTTAATTTCTAAATTGTAATTAAGTGTTTAGTTTATTTCCTTTAAATTATTTATGCTTCCGCAACGTTTTAAGTGTTTCTAATGACCTGGCTTGCACTCTGATATGTTTTTCTCAAAATTTAATGTATTTTTAAATGTATGAAAAATTCGGGTCGTTACATCTAGCCAATGATTGCTCTTCAACACGAGTATTGAAATTCATAATAATTTTATACAACCAAGGAATTCAATTGAATTTATCTAAATAATTTTCAACAAAAAATTGAATCAAATAGATGCAAATCAAAACAAATTTATATCAATATGCGCAATATCACTGTAACACCCCGACTTTTTAAGTGAGATAATTATCGGGGTATTACCAGGGACATGTTCGTTAGATGATATTATAATTTATGGGAATTAACGTAATTAAAATAAAATATATAATAATTAAATTCAATTGTAATCTGTATGTGATTAATTGGAGTAATATTTGTAAGTGGGGTTTGTTGTTAAATAACTGAACCAATTCAATTGGAGAACCGGTTTAGCATTCCTCATTTCGTCTGGCCTTCGACCATTTGACGAATGAGAAAATGGGTGATATTAAGATGTAAATTTGGATTATAGTGGGATTTAATTAAATTGTATTAATTTGAATTAAAAAAGGTGGGAATGTGAAAATTAGGGTTAAGTATTATTTAGTTTTGAAGAGAGGAAATACACAGAGAGCTCGAAGAGAGAGGCCAAGAGAAGGGGTGAATCGGCGATCGATGACGCGATGGGGAAGGATGGATCGAGAGCGGTGAACGACAGCGTCTGTGGTCGGCGACGCGACCTGCAGGCTCGGCTCGAGTTCGTTCCGGTCAGGCGAGCGACGGCGAGTAGCGAATGGAGAGTCGGGCTTCGCTGTTCTGTTCGGCGCTGAGCACGGGTTGCCGGATTTGCGACGATCTGTCGATTTCCGGTCATGCTTGGCGATGGCGATGCAGTGGATGGCAACGGAAAGGGCTAGCGAATGATGAGCCTACGGTTCCAGCGGCAGTTCGATGTGCAGGGATTCAGGTACCCCAACCCGAGAGCTTCAACCCATGACCCATGATTCGACCAGGGTACGCCCAACTCGGTCTGTCTCAGCTCGGGTTGGATGGCCTTCGATTTCCTCAGGCAACCTAACCTTCTGAACTGCAATCTAGATGGATTAGTGTTCTGGATGGATTTTGAATGTTTGATTTGTGTTTGACGCCTTGTTGGGCCTGGGTTTGACCTCTGTTTTTGGATGGAGGCTGACAGTGATCTTGAGTTATGTTCTAGACTGTTTTAGTTAGTTGAAATGTTCAATTAGTTGGATACAAAACTACTGAATGGATGGTCTTGTGGAATGGAATAATCTGTAACGTGGGATAAATGTTTTGTAATATGGTTGGATGGTTTTAGGGTTTTAAAAGATTATAAAATCTTATACAATGGACAATATTTCCTTGTTACCTAATAATAGTTAGTGTTGGTTGAGTTGATGAAAATATGCATATGTTGCTAGATGGTCCTACTATTGTCAACATTGAAGAACCAAATTTATGTTCCGAGAATTGGGCCCTGGAATTGGATGTTGGATGCAAATTACTAAGCTATTGGACGATAAATAATCGAGGTAAGGATTAAGGAGTGTTTTTTTTTTTTGCCATTGAGGCCCTACACCACAAGTATGAGTGTGTGAGTTTAAGTGTTAATGTTCTTAAATGTTTGCTGCTATATGTTAAGTATGTTGTTAGTCTCTTGAAATGCTTACTGTTAATTGCTTAAGTGATAGCTCCTCGTACGATTTATTAGTTCCTTTGTGATGATTTCTGCTAGTAGTTAATAGTTGGTTTAGTTTTCGTGAATGACTCTCTGTTACATTTCCTTCGATGTTAGCTTGTGATTAGTGAAATGTAGACTTTGTTGTTCTGTGATGTTTCCTGCGTTATAGATTGTTAGTGCTATGATTGTAGAGTTTATTGACTGATGAATGAATGTGGTGAAATGTAGAGTAGTTATGATGAAATAGAAAATGAGTTAGCCTTAATGAATGGATTCCTTTTTGTTAGTCTGCTGTGTACCTTTTGTTAGAATGTGTGTGATAAGAATGTAGTTTAATTTAGGATTTTTATGTTAGTTGTTAGTATGATTAATGCTCTGTGTATTGGTGTAATGACTCCCTGTTATATGAATTGCTTAGTCAATTGGTCAGCATGTTAACTGTTTAGCTTATAATAAACTAGTGTAATTAAATTGTTTAGCAATTGTGAAGTGTATTAATTGGCTAGCTGATTAATCAATATCTAAGCCTCGTGCATGTCAACCTTAAGTAATAAACATGTTAATTAAATATGAATAATAAGTGAGCATGATGATTAACTAGGATATTTATTTAGCATGATAAATGTAGTTAACTGTTAAGCATAATTAGTTGACTGTTAAATCAATTAGAAAAGCATGTGGGATAGATATGAAATATTAGATTTAAACTAATTAAACTTGAGCATGCAATTAATTAGGTTGTGCATGTCATGTTAACTAGTTGATAATTAATAATGAACACTTGAGTATGATAATAATTTAATAAGCATAGTAAGCATGATTAAACGAATTACTTGACCGAATGGGCATGTAAACTAATTAAGATAACTTGAACATTAACGAACTAGTGCGAGAAGCAAAAGTAATTGCTTGAGTATGTGTAATTAGTTGGTAATGGTTGTTTATAACATGTTTAAATCATTTAGATAATAAGAGTAGGAAGCATGTAAATGGACTAAGAAATCAACTAGAAGAATGAACATGTTAATTGATAATATTGTATCCTATTAATTTAAGTGTCACTTCCTTGTTAAGTTCATTGTATATTGTTTTAATTGGGTGTTCAAGGGATATTACTTGCCTTGAGTGTGCTTTCAATCCCTATTATCCTTTTATATGCACTTTTAGATTCAGTTACTTATATTGAATGCGCATTTCAAATTTATAATCAATGCTTTACTTTACTAAATGATAGAATGATAAAGAAGAAGAAAAGAGAATGAAGTAACGTGAATGAGTTAAGGGTTCAATGACTAAGTGAACGAATGTTTTACAATTACTTTTATCAATGTCTTCTTGGTATTGCTTACGATCTAGATTTAGATTTTACGTCACTTAACATGTTAGTTTCTCTAAACCAAAGTTTGATTTGTTAATTAGGATAAAAGCATGTAATAAAGTCAAGAGCATGTTAATTTACTTTGATAGCTAACTAGAGCAATCACCTAGAATGATAAATGTAGAAAGCATGAAAATGGACTAGGAAATTAACTAGAAGAATTAATACATTGATTTATAGTATTTTGTTTTAATAGTTCAAACATGCCTTGTTTAAATTCATTATGTGTTGGGTGTGCTATTCCACTTGGTTGGTTATTTTCATGTTAAATGTGCTTTAAATTCCAGTTACTTCTATTTTAATGTGCACGTTCATTTACTATTATTATTTATATGTGCGTTCATTACAGTTTGCTTTCAATTACTTATGTGCGTCCTTTAATTATTGAAGTTATGTTATATGCATCATGCATCATGCTAGGTTGAGAATGTATGTTCATGCATCATGTAATAGAAACAAAGTAGGGAGTACTCCCACGGGGGTGATGCTCACATGCATGGTGAGGAAAGTAAAATGATAATGAAAAGACGAAGGAAATGAAAGGAAAGAAAAGGGAGTTGGGGGCGGATGGGTAGCGGTTCTAGTCTGTAACTAGCCGAAGCCCCTCCCTCATAGGGTACGGGAGTTCTAGTTGTAAGTAAAGGTTAGATTCGATCACTATTCCATCATAAAGGAAATCCTCCAATTTCCAGCTCGAAGTACGAGTAAAGAAAGAAATGAAAGGAAGAAAGAAAGCAAAGAAAGAAAGAAACCAAAGAAAGAAAGAAAGAAAGCAAAGAAAGAAAGAAAGGAAAGAAAGAAAGAAAGAAAGAAAATGTAAATGAAAGAATTGGTTTGGGTGGCCCCCATTCCAAATGAACTAAAGAGAGGCATTTCATAATTGCATTTCCCTTTTTCCTTACTAAGTCTTTTTAGACTTATAGTTGCTTGTGGTGTAGATGTAGGTACTGTACGTAGAGGAATACTTGAACTAGGAGTAGCAAAAGATAAAGAACATACAATAGCAAGCAGGGATGATGGGTTTGCACGCTCGAGGGATGCTCACGGCTGGCTAGACATAAAAAGGGTAAAAGAAAAACTGTTTTAATTAAGTAGTAATAAATCGTATTTAAATGATTTGGTTTCTTTAATTGAATTGTATTCATGCTTTCACAACGTTTTATATTAATGATTTTGATTTCACGCTTCCGCATAAGTTTTAATAAATGTGATTTTATATTGAGTTTTACGAAAGAGTTAGTAGCGATCCAATTAGACGCACTCTGATTTACTTTCAAAAAGAAAATTCAAATTTTTACGTATTTTAAAGGATTTACGAAAATCCGGGTCGTTACAATCACACAAAAAGATTAGTTAACCCTGCTATGATACCAATTGTAGGACCGATGCACGTCTCAAGAAGGGGTGATTTAGGTATTCTAAATTTTTCATACGATATTGTTATCTCTAATTCCTAAGTGATTTATAACAAATATTAAATCAAATAATAACAAATATAAAGAGAGAGATAATGGAAAGAGAGAGCAAATATGTTTGTTCACGCGGTTCGGCAACCCAACCTACATCCACGTTCCAAGTTCTTGACTTGAAGATCCACAATCACCTAAACTCCTTGGTTAGTGATGGTTGACTTCACAAGTGTCAATCAAACCTTTATACTAACTCTTCTAAGGGTGTCACTCTTTCCTTTTGACTATTCTCTGGCCGTCACCCTTTTGATCACAGTTTGAGTACAAGAAAATGTAAAATTAAAATTCCTAACTCTTCCAAATACAAGTTCTCAAGTTTGGGAGTTGGAGAGTTACGCTTGACACTCAATTTACTGAGAGAACTCGAGTAGAAATTTTGGCAACGTTTCGGTATAGTTCTCTCTTGGTTGCTCTTTCATTCAGAGTGCCTTCATTTATAAAACTACTTTACCAGTCGACCACCCTATGTTCGGTCAACCACCTCCCAACCGTTGGAATGTTAATGTTGCATTGTACAGTCAAATTGATCGACAACTTGGTCCACCGGTAGACTGCTTTTAGGCATAGCAGAAAACTGGCTCGAATCTGTTTGATTTCGGTCAACAACTTCTTCACCGATCGATCACTTTCTAGCATTTGAAGATTTCTCGAGCAATCTATCTTATTCCGATCGACCACCTCTTTATAACTGGTCGACCACTTGTGCAATGTTTTGCTTTTGCTTCAAAGTGGTTGACCTCCTATAGTGCATTAGTCTTCCTATACTCTGTGTATTCCACTCTTTGAGGTTTCTAAGTCCAAATGGTATATCATTTAGCTACATGGAGTTAACCAAAGATATAAGTACATGTAAATGCCCTTGTTAAGGGGTATTCCAATGAAGATCATTATAGAAATAAAGATAAAATAATTAGGTATATTCAAATGGTAAACAACTTATAATTCAAGTAAAACATTCACCATCAAAACAATTAAGCCTAATGTCTATTAGGCTAACAATGCCTACTAGAAATTAGGGTTTCGTAGTTTGGATTCGTTCGTTATTCATAAGATGGATTACGATGATGAACGAAATAATGATGAGAATCATGGGAGCATAAACTATGTTTTTGAAGCAGTGTAGTTAATAAATTTATATTCTTTTTATTAACTCGATCCTTATTCATCTCAAGAAAAATAAATGTGTCGAAAACAAGTTAAAGCAAATGTTAGATTGGATTGTGAGCGAACAAGCTTTACTAAGAATATCAAGTAAGTGATGTTGCATGTGTTTGATCTTTGACTTATACCACAAAGTATTAGGGTACTTTTTACTTGTGTTTCTATTTTATTTGTAAAGACGTTGATCGAGAATGTGTTTACGTGATATTCGACGTTGATCGATGATATGATACTATTTTTATTGTTGTTTTGATTTATTTGATTAGATATATGTGATGATAGAATATCATAATGACTATGGAGACATATGGCTCTTTTGTTTACTAGAATATATAGGAAGAGAGAATGACATAAGAATATTGGAGACGTACTATTGTTTTGTTTTGCATATGATATTAGACTTGACTAATATTAGGATATTATGATTCATATGATATGATCGCATGTGCATTACATACATTATGAAAACGTATTTATTTTAAAAATCGAAAATAATATTTATACATATATTTTCATGTAAGAAAGATCAAAGATGAAATGAAATATCAATAAGAGGCTTTGACGATTTAACCCCAATAATTTGAGGCTTTGGTAGATTTATTCCCAATGATTTGAGACTTTAGTGGCTTATCCTTCAATGATTTGAGGCTTTGGTTTCGTATCCCAATGTTAATGAAAGGAAAAAAAAAATGAAAGAAAAAAAAAGGAATCCCAATGTTAATGAAAGGAAAAAAAAAAATGAAAGAAAAAAAAAGGACTGAAAGTACATGTATTTTACAAATTGCATTTTATGCTCATAATTTATATTCATCTCTTAGTAAGCTCTAGATTCATAAATAAACTTTGTGATATAAGTGAAGAAATTTTTTATGATACCTTTGATGACGAAAATATGTGAAGGATGCAACTAAAAGAGTACTCTCATAGGCTAGGTTGCGGCGTCATTGGAGGGATATTGACCTGTGGGTGAAAATTTGATAAATATAAATTGATATGAAAGACTTTTATTCAATTATATCTTTAAATGATTGGATTTAAGTTAATATTTTATAAGGAATTATGTTTATTTTATGTTGGTTTTTAAATACGTTAGAATTTTTAAATTAGACTTTTTATAAAAGACTTTCGCTATTTGTTTTATTTTCAAAAACATGTTTGTATTCATGTATTTTCAAAGATATGAATAGATTTTAAAAAAAGTGGCAAGAAAAACAATTTACACTACAGGGCATTATGCTGGCAAACTCAAAATAGGGGAAAATTCGAGCTTTCACTACTGTGAGATAATAGTTTCTGATAGCAGTTAAACGGTAGAGAAAAACAAATCTTATGACAAAACGAATGGCATGTGAAATAATTTTTCTTTTTTTTTTTTTGTCTTTTCTTTTCTAAAAAACTGTAATGTTTTTTTTTTTAAATTACAAAAATATTGTTTGATGCAGAACAACAGAAAAAAATCGATGTTTCAACGAATTTCAAAACCCAAATTCTATAATCTATTTCTCAACTAAAGTCTGATATCGTTTGTTAGAAATCAAATAACAACAAAAAAGAGAAAATACAATGTGAGACACCAGAATTTACGTAGAAAAACGCTTTAAAAAAAAACCACGAGCAGAAGATAATATCACTAAAAAGATTGAAATACAATCGCGAGTTTTACGACTCTAACTTACATGAATTTATTAAAAAAATAAAATATTAAATTAAATTTACAGTGAAACATCATCGCCCTAGCCTAATAGAGTTTCGGACCCACGGAACTGAAACGCTGCAGTACTTTGGTGTGGCTTTCCGGCGCTTCACAGCTTCAATTCTACAGCTGCGAGAGGGCTAAACATGCCCAAATTCATGGAATTTGGACGATGGTTTGTTTGCCTAGTTCTCGAGCTAGGATCGCAGCAGACGATCAAAGAAAGCTGAAGTTTTGTTCAGCAGGTCAAATCTTTATTCGGGTCGCAACCTTCCGGCAGGCCCCCAGACCAGGTCCGTTTCTGGCGAAATATCCCATCCGGAATCGCCGCCGAAAGAAATTCCACAACCAAGAAAAAGAATAATAGAGTTTTGGTAGGTAATAAACTGGATTCCGAGAATTCAGATTCCAATTTAACTCCATCGACGGCCGTGATCTCGGAGAAACCGTTGCCGAAGCAACGTGGCCGGAAACCGAGCCAAGGACGGGAAGCACCAATTGACCAAGAGAAGCAGAACGGCAACGCCGGGAAAAGCTGAACCACCGTTTCTACTCTCTCCGAGCGGTCGTTCCAAATGTTTCTTAAATGGACAATGCCTCATTACTCTCCAACGCAATCTCCTACATAATAAACGAGCTCTAAACCAAAATGGAAGAACTCGAATCGCAGCTCCAATGGACGAACAAGGTGAAACTAGACACACTGGACGCCACTGATAATCAAAGCGCCACAACTTCCACTGTAGATCAATCGAGGGCAAACAGTACAGAACCATCAAAGTTCGAAGTGGACGTCAAGATGGTGCGCGCCGACGCCATGGTTAGCGTTCAATTGAACAATCTGAACCACCCAGCAGCTAGGCTGATGACTGCCCTGAGAGACCTACAGTTTCAAATCCACCATGGAAGTATTTCTTCCATAAATGACTCTTCAAGACCTTGTCGTTAAAGTTCCTGTAGGAGCAAGGTCCGAGGATCTCAAACGTGCCATTTTTGACGATTAAAGCTTTAATTTCATGGGTTTTTGTCGTTTAAGCAAATTAGCTCAACGAGATCTCACTTTCTGCAAGTTTTACCTACATATTTTTTTGGTTTCTTTGTTTAAAGCCTCAAAATTATTGTAATTATGCAGATGATGTTCCAAAAAAAGTTTCCTTTTTCAATGAAAGGAAGACGTTGCAAATAGCTTAGTTGTGTCATTTAAGGTTGGCTAATTAACGTAGCAGATCTTATAATAACTAAAATCTTGTACTATTGAAAATTCTCGCCGGCGACCTCGCAATCACGTTTTCCATCCAAATTCGTTGACGTTAATATCTTTATTTCGTTGACTTCAAGGACCGTCGAACAGAGACGAAGAAAGTCAATTATCGATGAATGAGGGACGTCCCTCTTGCACGTTGGAAGAGGGACAGTCATTGGAACGATCATCGGGCGATGGCGGATGATCTTCATTCGTCGTTGGATCAAGGAAGGACATCCCGCTCCAACTCGATGGTCAGGATTGAACTATCAATTTCCAAAAGCGATGGCGGACGATCTTCCATGGCCGTTGGATCGAAGGAGGGATATCCCTTATAGGGATTGATGGCCATGATTGAATTTGTCATTTTCCAAAGGCGACAGCGAAAAATCGTCCACGACCGTTGGATCGAGCAAGAGATTTATTATGGCCTTAACGACGCCATTATGAAGAAACACTGTCATTTAGCGTTCAGAGAAAGACCCTTGATCACAAACAGACGTCCCTCGTATTAAGAAGAACGTCTACTATGGCCTGAACGATGTCGTCGTAAGACGAGAGACGTCCATTGTGAGACTAGCGACATCTATAATTGGCAGAATGACATCGTCTTGGGGCGAGGGACGTCCATTATGTATGAGAGACGTCCGAAACAGGTCGAGGGATGTCCATTGTGGAAGAGGGATGTCCATTTTAATTGAGAGAATTCGCACGTTTTAAAAACGAGTGTGCCTTGCAAGTGACCTTTCAAAGTTAAAGAATTTGGAGTCCATCCTGACCATCCATTCCAATACAGGGACATCCCTCACTCGATTCAACGACCATGAATTGTCGTCGCAATCACCTTTGGAAAATGATAGATTCAATCTTGGCCGTCAATCTCGATAAGGGACGTCCCTTGCTCGATCCAACGGCCATGGACGATCGTCTGCCATTTTCTTTGGTAATAGCAGATTCAATCATAGCCGTCAATCCCTATAAGGGATGTCCCTCCCTTGATCCAATGGCCATGGACGATTGTCCACCATCGTCTATGGAAATTGACAGATTCAATCATGGTCGTTAATCCCGAGCGGGGGACGTCCTTCCTCGATCCGATGGCAAATGATGATCGTCCGCCATCGCCCGATAATCTTTCCAACGACCGTCCGTCTTCCAACGGGCATGAGGGATGTCCCTCGTCCGCCAATAATTGACGTCCTTCGTCTCCATTCAATGGTCCTTGGCCTCAACGAAATGGAGGCGTTAACTTCGACAGATTTGGATGGAAAATGTGACTGCGAGGTCGCCAGCGAAAATTTTTCATAGTATAGAGTTTTAGTTGTTAGCAAAATTTTTTCAAAATTTGATTTGTCATTGATTCCAAACTGTAGGGTCTGCAATGTTAATTTTCTTTTAAAAATTATGCCACTTCGTGATAAAAGCTACAATCCCAGAAAATGTAAGGTTTATTTATTCCCTTTTTTAAAGAAAAATTTAACTAGATCGCTTAAAATTTGATCTCTTAGAGGGAAGTCTTTAGATTGTTTGGCAACAACAATCAAATAAAATTCTTATTACAACTCCAAAGTTTAGTGCTTTAGGCAATGGGACATAGAAAAAGAAAAGTTAAAAAAGGGAGGCACGTTTATTTAATGTTAGACTATGTTGGCAAGTGACCCCCTTTAAAGTAAATAGATAAAAAGGAAAATTCATAGATAATGCCTAGTGGTATGTCTATTGTAAATTGTTGTATCGCTTTGTACACAATTATTAATATAATGTTCTGGTATTTCATAATTGGAGAATATAGGAGTCATGAAAAAATAGGTTAACCTTAGACCCTACCACCACAGACCAACAACATGCCACAAAGAAAAAAAGACAAATGTGTTTTTAAATGCCCTTTTATTTGATTTTTATCATTAAATGTTTTAATTATCTTAATAATTAAACTACATTATTGAGTTTCAGTTCGTAGATTTATAATAAACAAAAGTATTTGTGATTGTTTCAAACAAAATAAAACCAAAATATACAATAGAATTATGGCTATAATTGTAAGAGGTTAGCATTGTAAAATCAGTCATCTTTAAATTTAAATAATTTCACATAAATTTTTTTCATTATTGGAGGTCAATTTATTTGTGTTAAGTCATATTTTATCCTGATTCATTTATGTGCATATGTGTTTAAATTTTTTAGTCAAATAGTCCAACTCATAGAATTTTAAGTTCTTGCATAATTGGATCGATGTTATTGCGGGGTTAGTTTCGTAATGATTAAATTTTTATCAAAATAGAATTTAAAGTATTTATTTAATATATAATATTATATATTATATATTTTAAATAAATTTTTTGTGACAAAAGGAAAGAAGTCCTTCTTTCTTTCTGCGGCA
>CM039479.1:13568179-13592016 GCA_022433065.1 Begonia loranthoides | reverse complement strand
GAGAGAGAGAGAGAGAGAGAGAGAGAGAGAGAGAGAGAGAGAGAGAGAGAGAGAGAGGCTAAACCTGTGTTCGTGACACTTGATGTACAAGTTTTGTGATTGTTCTCCTAGTGTTGATTTCTACTTCTCGTTTTTTCCTTTGAAATTTTGTAAATGTTAAATTCATATTCAAGCTTGGAAAACTCATAATCTTTGGTTATTTCTACATTATTTCAGTTGATCTTAACTTTATGTAGGGTTTTGGATTGATTGGAGGTGGAAATTGTTGAAAAGGTCGGATTTTTTTTCAGATTCCATCTCCAGAGCATCGGCTCCATGCGCCCGCGTTAGATGCTAGTTCGAAAGTCCATGTTTGGATTTCTGTTGCGAGCATTTGCGGCATCAGATCAAGCATCCATGCTTTAGAACGCCTCAAACGTTTGCACTAGATTGCATCTTTGGACTAGGCATTCACGCTAGTCATCCGTGCCTGGACCTTAGGCACCTGCAATGGTTGTTTGCACCTGGACCCTCGGTGTCCACTGTTTGGCCTGGACGACCATTTTTGAGTTCTAGTTGTCTATTGTGAAGTTCGAACATCCATGGGGAATCCCAGGAGTCTACACCAATGTGTGTATGGGGGAATTTTTTCAACTCGGTGCTATGAGCCTCGGCAAAGTTTGAGACTATTTATCGTTTCCATTTTTAGGGTTCTAGTCTCAATTTAGAACCCTAATACTTATTCCTAGTATTTTGATTGAGATTTGGACGTCGTCTATGTTCTAGGTTTTGATGATTTTATGAATTTCATTGTGTACACCTGATAGCGTGTAATATCTCAAATCTTCGTTGAGCTGAAGGCATAGTTTACATGTTAATTTTGGGGATATTAGGAATTAAGTTGGACAAGTAAAGATATTAGTAAAAAAAAGATACATTTGGAATATGTGAATTATGATATCTCATTAGGTTCATAGTTAGATTATAAGAAGACTTTAAGTCAATTGGAGATACTTAAGGTTATATTGGCGATATCAATTGGATTGATCGTCAATGAAGGTAGTAAGAAAAAATATATTTGGACGTATTTAGATGTTGTAAGGGATGGGAGATAGTTTATAATAGGGTTAAAGATATATAATTTATTGGATTTAATTAAGGATAAGGTGAAAAATGAATAGTGAAACATGTGGTGTATGATGATATTTGGATAATTGGATAAGTGATTTATTAATTATTAGAGTAATGTATATATATATATTGTCACGATATGAGATTTAAGTTGTAAGGAATAACGAAATAATAAGAAAAATTAAACGTAATTCATAGATTGGAATAGGCGCCCGATCGAGGGGGTCGATCGACAAGGTGCCAATCGACCGGCGTCATCAACATGAGTGAAAATGGGTAAATTCTGAATGAAAACGCTGTGGCTGTTTATGGCGGTCGATTGACTTGATGGAGATCAGCCGGTGTGATCATCCGCCAATTAATAAAGAATATTCTGGAGAGTTTTAACCAATGAGAGATGAAACGATTCATGTCTGGAACGTCTAGAAATCAAGTAGAACGTCGTATGAAATGTCTAAGTGTAGAAAGAGTTAATGGTCATTTATAGACTTTGTCCCATGGCCTTCTGTCTTCACGGATGGACGTTGAATAATTGTGGTTGCTTATAAATGGGGGCGTGGACAGTGTGTTTTCAGTGGATGAGAAATATGTAAGGTTACTCTGTCCAAATTGAGAGAAAGTTGGCGTGAGGTGTTTTGCTTCAGGTATTTATAAGAATAGGAACAAAGAAGAGGGTTGTTTCCAGGAGAAAAACAGTGAGTGTGTTAATTATATCTGTGAAGCTCTGGAAAGTTGGAAGAGAGTGAGAAGCTATCCGTGGGAGTGAGTTGCTAGCTTTTGGTAAACAAATCTTACTTTTGTTAATCTTCATGGTTCTTTTATCATTAAGAGATGTTGGGTAACAATGGATTGTTTTCTATATTTAAATGGGTATGAGTGATAATTGTTTTGAGTGGAGTAGAAATGAATTTTGGTTATTGTATGGAAGTATATATTCTAGCTTAGGATAGTGCAAAATATTCATAAAGGTGTTAGATTAGTCATTGGGTATAAGTTGAATGGTGGAGGATAATGATATATTTTAATATTAGTTTTAGAATAATGAAAAAATATTAAGGGAGAATTATTTGAAAGTATAAAACATGGATATCGATCTGTTTATACTATTATAGTTTAAGATGAAAGTGTTGAATGCTAAGGTTAGATTTTGGATGGACTCTTTGGCATGAGAGTTTGAGAAATAGATGAGAAGTTTAGGAAATAAATGATAAATTTAGAAAATAGTATAAAGAATATTGTCCTATATATTAGTTGTAGAATTAATATTAATTTGATATGTGTTAATAATAGATAGGTTTTGTGAAGGAAACTTAAAGTGTTAAACCATTAAAGGTAAGAATTTTGGGTACGTGCTATTGCATGTGCTTTGTCCGAAAGGACCTACATCTTAGGGAATTAAGGTTTTGTTTGATGTTTGTTTACTAAATGCATAAGTTATGTTACTGTATGGAAATGTATGTTGTTTGCTTGCATGTTTATTAGATTTAAGTTTATTTCCTTAGATAGGACGGATCATGTTTTAAGGATATGATTAAGGAACACGTTAGATAAGATTGTATAAACATGATAACGTTAAGACTTGATCATAAAGTACACGAAAATGAAATGCACATAAATAGTTGTGGACCGGTTGGATACGCACAGCACAGAAATCAAGATAAGTAAATGATTGTGGTTCAATTGGATACGCCCGACACAGATGTTCATATGGTCCTGTTTGACACGCTCGATATATAAACAGTAAATATATGTTTATATGGTCCGGTTTGATACGTCCGGTATATAAACATTAAATAGATGTTTATATGGTATGGTTTGATACGTCCGGCATATAAATAGTAAACAGATGTTTATATGGTCCGGTTTGATACGTCTGGCATATAAACAAATGAAATAACGATAAAAGACATGAACAGTAAAAGAAAAATGAAATAGAAAACCTTATGCTATGTTATAGAATTTGTATGTGAAATTCATGTTTTACGTTTATATCATGTACTAAGCGTTATACTCATAGTTAGGTCTCGTTGATGTAGGTAAGGAGCCGATGAATGGATAAAGCTGTTAAAGAACGTAGCTGGTGGAGTATTATTGTGTGGACGTTTGTGCTATTGACGACATTGACATGTGGTTATAGCTTACGGAAGGGAATAAATGTTTTAAAAGGCTTTTAAGTGTTTTATGATTTCAAATAAATGTTTTAAGTTAATGTGTTTATTTAAATGTTTATTTAAACAATGGATTTGGTTTAAATTGTAAAAGAGTTCTGTTGTATGTTTTATAAGATTAAGACTTCCGCTGTTTATTACTCTGGTATTCTATTATGCAATGGTTTTAAAAAAAATTATACGGAAAAGTTTACGAGATGTTACATAGCGTATTCTAGCTGGTCAATAAGGCTTTTGTCGTCATTGAGATTGGGATTTTAAACTGTACTGCATTGCATTATGATTTTTAAAATTCTATTTTGTAGGTTGCCACATATGATAAGGATTATTCGACAACATGTCTGTTTTTATATATATGTATGTATGATTTTACACGTTTACTTTATGGGTGCATGGTTATCATTGTTGCTCTACTATTTTATTCTGGAAAAATCTTCTTAATGATTTGAACAGCAGCAGTGTCAAAGTATCACAAAACTATCTCAATTCATCTTCTGATGAGTGAAGATGTTTTGTTTGCATATTGTAGATAATAGGGTTTCAATGATATGTCCTTGGTCTTCAAATCCCTAAAGTAAATGAGTAATAAGGTGATGATAATGTGCTCTTTGAGTTTCGAATCCCTAAATCTAGTTAAGATATATTTGTCATTTGATTTTACAAATTGTGTCATCTCTGACCTTTGTTCGCTAACAACCTTGTTTGTTTATACGATTTTATGCGTTGTGTCGCTGCCTGATCTTTGGATCACCGACAACTCATTTTTCTTTCTTCTAACTCACGAGGTGTTGCTTGGTTTTCGGATCACTATCTTTCTATGATAGTGCCTTGAAGAGGTCATTGTGCAACCCTCCTTTTTCATTAAGACTATTTTTCTTAAATGCAAAAGCAATGTAGGCTCATTTTTATTATAGTCGTCTATGTATACAACAATGTTTTGGCACTTGCCTAATCGATGGCTCGGGAAGCCTGTTTTGTTAAAATTAAATCTTCTGCCGTTAATTACAATATAGTAAAGTTAAGGGTTTAGCAATTTGATTCCTTTTCAAGATAGATCGTTTCCTGTTCTGCGTTTCGGGATGTAACAAGCATGATATTAAATGTAGATGTGTAATGAATGGATACGAATATCTTGAGTCATAATGTAAATAAAAGTTTTTCGTTCTTGTGATAACGGTCAGATTATTTCAACTTTAAATGGGACAAGATTTATTTAATTTAATTAATTAATCACACCTTTTAGTAGTAATAAGTTTGTCCATGGAGTGCCAATATATAAAATAAACTAGTGGGCATTACTTTGACACACCACAACAAAAAAAAAGGAAAATTAACAAAACAAAACCCTAGATTTTAGAATCATCAACACGTTAAACATTGAAGAAATTTTGTGGATAACTAAAATCTCTAACAATGGGAAAAGAACGATGCAAAATTTGCAGTCGCATTTTTCATCAATACAGACGTCTTTCAATACTAAATGATGTTGTTTCTCAACATCAATGGATGCCCTCTAGCATCCGCAGATGTTCATCAATGCTAAATGATGCCATAAGTGGAGGGACGTCCATTGTGGGTTAAGGGATATCTGTCGTAAGTGGAGAGACGTCTATCTTAAGTTGAGGGATGTCCGTTGTGGGATGAAGGACGTTCGTCTTAAATCGAGAGATGTCTGTTGTGGGACGAAGGATGTTCGTCTTAAGTCGAGGGCCGTCTATTGTGAGACGAGGGACATCTATCTTAAGTCGAGAGACTTCCGTTGTAGGACAAGGGATGTCTGTCGTAAGTGGAGAGAGTCTGCTCCCATTTAAAAATGTGTGTCTTACACGTGACCCCCTTCAACATAACATCCACCAGCGTCTTTGGAGGATGGTTTAACTCCACCATGGTCATCCATCCTTGTTGAGGGACGTCCGTTCTTGGATCCAACGAACATTATTATTCATTTTCCAGTGTCTCTCTTCCCATTCTAGACATCCATCATCATTGAAGGACATCTGTCTCTTCATCTAGAGGCCAACAAGGATGTCCTTCGGCCTTAAGATGGCTCCATGGACACCCCTCCCTCCTTGTAGATTAAGCTTGGATGTTCCTCGTCGTTGAAGGACGTTTGTTGTTGATCCTTAGACGATCCTTGACGTTAACATGACTGCGATGTTTGCCTCAACATTTTTTGATGAAAAACATGAACTACGAGGTTTGTGTCGTTCTTTTCTCATAGTTCGAGAATTTTGTAGTCTGCGAAATTTTTTCAAGGTTTGGCGTGTTGCTGACCCCAAAATCAAGAGTTTATTTTGTTAATTTCTCGAAAAAGAAGAAGAAGAAGAAGAAGAAGAAACATTAAACAAAACCATTCCTTTTCCAAAATCCTAAGAGAGACAGCCCGAAGGAATTAAAGAACAGATAGTAGGGAGCGTTGAAGAATTAAACTAAAACTGTCAGCATTTTAGGGCATTATTTTAATGAGACTTTGAAGGGTAAAATGGCAACCAAATTAAAAGTATTACCTATAGATTTTGATGCCCCAGATGTCTACTTTCTAATAGTTCAAGTTTCAAGTCATTTGGGATTCTCTAGAAGACGTTATGACATTTTTAGTACCAATGGTTAGAAATTGTAGTGATATTTCATATTCTGTTTTAAGTATGTTTATTACTTTAATTATTGTGCGAATTTTAAGAGTCATATTTGAGTTTACAAATATTATATTGTGCTCATTTGAGAAAAATATAGAGAAATACAAATATTGAAGAAGGTTTAGAGTATTGATTTTTTTTCTCTCCAAAACAAACACTCTATTTGTTATCAAATTGGTATTAGAGCATGTCAAACTATGGGAGCATGTCAAACTATGGGAGCACACCGTTGGGACAAATGCCGCTACCACGAGTCACCAAGATGAACTATGACAATTGGAGCATTCAAATGTGTGCATTGCTTGGTGCAAAAGATGCGTGGAAAGTAGTCGAAACTAGTTTCACGAAAACCATTGGCGCCTAAACAGCAAATGAACTAAAAGCATTTAAAGAAACATGAATGAAGGACAAGAGCGCTCTCTATCTCTTGTTTCAAGCGGTAGATGAGTCAAGTTTTGAGAAGATTGCTGGTGCATCAACTTCGAAGGAATCATGGGACACTTTGCAAAAAGTGTACAAGGGTGTTGACCGAGTTAAACAAGTGCAACTTCAAACTCTTCGTGGTGAATTGGAGGCCATGAAGATGAAGGAGTCGAAAGACATATCAACCTATATCACGCTGTGCAAACGGTGGTGAATCAACTTTAACACAGTGGAGAAACCCTTATGGATGCATGGGTCGCAGAGAAAATTCTTTGGTCATTGACCTAGAATTTTGAGAATGTTATATGTGCAATCGAAGAATCGAAGAATTTTGAATAGATGACCATCGATGAATTTGCAGGCTCTCTTGAGGCACATGAACAAAGGAAGCAGAAGAAGACACAAGAAGTCTTGAAGGAGGCCTTACAAACGAAGACAACTATCAAGGAGGATAAGGCAATATATGTACAACACAACCAAGAAAGAGGACGCGGTCATCGAGGTCATGGTTTTGGTCACTGCGGAGGCCGCAATCGCGAAAATAATCACGAAGAGAAGGGCAAGACCAGCCAACAAAACTGGCATGGAGGAGGACATGGTGGTGGAAGAGGTGGCTAGTAGAATCATTCAACTGCAAAGTGTTACAACTGCG
Source organism: Begonia loranthoides (assembly GCA_022433065.1). NCBI lineage: Eukaryota > Viridiplantae > Streptophyta > Magnoliopsida > Cucurbitales > Begoniaceae > Begonia > Begonia loranthoides. The sequence goes on along the minus strand of CM039479.1, from coordinate 13,585,027 downwards.
GCAAGTATGGACACTACACAAAGGACTACTACTCTTAGAAGGAGGAAAAAAACGTGAATTCATCGCGAAAGATGATGGCGTTCTCATGATGGCCAAAAAGGACACCAATCCGGATAGCGACACGATGTGGTGTCTCGACACTGGCTCTAGCAACATATGTGTGGCCACAAACATCTCTTTGTTGATATGCAAAAGATTAAAGACAGATACTTGTTTTTTGGAGATGCATCGAAGGTCCAAGTCAAAGGCCAAGAAAAAATACGTTTTTCAAAAAATGATGAAAATGAAGGAACAATGGAAGATGTCTATTATGTACTTGACTTGAAGAGTAACATTCTTACCATGGGTCAATTATTGGAGAAGGGATATTCGGTCTTCATGAAAGAACGTACAAGAAAGGTGTTTGCAAGTAAATATGGAGGACTAAACCATGACTATGACATTTATGGTTTGGGCACTTACATTATAGTGGCCTAAAAGAGTTATCAAAGAAGAAAATGGTCCATGGGCTACCGAACATGGACTACACTAAGAAATTTTGCGAGGAATGCGTACTCGGCAAACAAGCAAGGAGTACAATTCAAAATAAGGCAGAATATTGTGCAAGGAGATCTCTCGAGTTGGTACACACTGACATATACGGCTCAATCACATCGAAGTCTTTTAGTGAGAGGAGGTATTTTATTACTTTAATTGACGATTATACAATGAAGACTTGGCTTTATTTCTTGAAGAAAAAATCGGAAACATTCGAGGTGTTTAAAAAATTCAAGGTGCTAGTGGAGAAGACGATCGGTCTTTACATCAAGGCCTTACGATCTGATCGAGGTGTAGAGTACATGTCAACCACTTTCACAAGCTATTGCGAGGAACAAGGAATCAAAATATTCTTGACCACACCTTACTCACCTCAACAAAATGGTGTAGCCGAAAGAAAAAATTGAACAGTTCTTGATATGCTTTAGTCGATGTTGAAGAGCAAAGAAATGCCGAAGGAGTTTTCGGCTGAAGTAGTGGAATGTGTCGTATATATTCAAAATCGATGTCCACATGCGATATTGGCAAATCAAACACCACAAAAAGTTTGGAGCGGCCATAAACCAATCGTATCACATTTTAAGTGTTTGGTAGTGTAGCCTACGCGCACATACTGAACCAAAGAAGAACCAAACTTGATGATAAAAGCAAGAAATATTTGTTCATCGGTTATGACGAGAAGACAAAGACTTTCAAGCTGTTTGACCCAATTGACAAAAAGATGTTGGTTAGCCGAGATGTACAAATGAATGAAGAAATGATATAGGATTGGAAGAACCAAAAGAAGACAACATAAGTTGAAGGAGAACCATCAACCACTACACCAATAAAGACACCGACAATCTCTCAAGCATCCGACGATGAAGGAGAGCCGAGACAACCAAGGATGCAGAGTCTACAAGATCTATACGACTCGACGAACGAAGTGCATTTGGTTTGCTTATTAGCATACGCAAAGAATATTGCTTTTGAGGAGGCCGTGAGAGGTAAGAGGTGGAAAGCTGTGATGGATGAAGAGATAAAGGCAATCAAAAGAAATGAAACATGGGACTTGGTGGAGTTACCAAAAGGATGTCGACCCATAGGAGTAAAATGGGTGTACAAGAAAAAAGATGAATGTCAAAGGAGAGATTGAAAGATACAAAGCACGCCTAGTTGCAAAAGGCTATACACAAAAAGAGGGGATCGACTATGATGAAGTTTTTGCTTTGGTTACAAGAATGGAGACAATTCGACTTCTTATATCTCAAGCGGCACAATTCAAGTGGTTAATCTATCAAATGAACATGAAGTCCATTTTCTAAACGAAGTGCTTGAAGAATAAGTCTATGTTGAGCAACCTCCCAAATTCATGAAAGTTGAAAAGGAGAGCAAAGTCTTGAAGTTAAAGAAGGCACTATATGGGCTAAAGCAAGCCCCTCGAGCATGGAACACTCAAATTGCACCTACTTCAAGAAGAACGGATTCATACAATGTCCCAATGAACATGTGTTGTACGCGAAGAAAGAAGTAGAGAACTTTTTGTTTGTTGCTCTTTATGTTGATGATCTTATCTTCATGGGGAACAACAAGAATATGATAGAAGATTTCAAAGAAGCTATGACGCGAAAATTCGAAATGATGGAGTTGCGATTGATGAAGTACTTTCTTGGTCTTGCAATTATACAACGAAAATATGGAATTCTTGTGTCACAAGAAGCATATGCAAAAGACATTTTAAAGAAGAGAAAGATGGAAGATTGCAAGCCGGTAGCAACACCGATGGAGCTTGGTATGAAACTCCCTAAATTTGAGGGAGGAGATCAAGTAAATGCAAGTGACTATCGTAGTTTGGTTGGGAGTCTACGGTATCTCACATACACAAGGCTGGACATTGCATATAGTGTTGACATAGTGAGTCAATACACGGAGGATCTAAAACACTCGCACTTAAAAGCTATTAAGAGAATTCTTCGATACATTCGAGGAACAGAGTCACTTAGGTTACTCTACTCAAAGACGAATGAATACATGTTGGTTGGTTACTCTGATTGTGATTGATGCAGAGATGTTGATGACCAAAAAAGTACAGTGGGATACGTGTTCTATATGGGAGACACGACATTCATATGGTTTTCGAAGAAACAGTTGATCATGACTTTGTCCACATGCGAGGTAGAGTATGTGGCTGCATCTTGGTGTGTGTGCCACGCAATTTGGCTAAGAAATTTGCTACACGAGTTGAATCTCAAGCAACATGAGGTAACCGAAATACTAGTCGACAACAAATCAATAATTGAATTAGCAAAGAATCTAGTTCACCATGAGTGGAGTAAGCATATAGATGTTCGTTTTCATTTTATTAAAGAACATGTCAAGAAAGGAGAATTGCGAATGAGTCATGTTATGAGTCGTGACCAAGTGGCAGACATTTTTACAAAGCTGCTGCAACAGTGCTGTTTGAAAACTTCAAGAAGATGATCAGAATGAAGGATCAAAGATGTTTGAGTTTAAGGGTGGAATTTATTGAAGAACTAAAAAGGTCAGCATTTTGGGGTGTCGTTTTAATGAGAATTTGAAGGGTCAAATGACAACCAAATTAAACATATGACCTATATATTTTGATGGCCCAGATGTGTACTTTCTGATGGTTCAAGTTTCAAGTTGTTTGGAGTTTTCTAGAAGAAGTTATGAGATTTTTAATAACCAATGGTCAAAAATTAGTGTGATGTTTCGTATTCTGTTTTAAGTATGTTTATTACTTTAATTATTGTACAAATTTTAAGATTGTTATCTGAGTTTATAAATATTGTATTGTGCTCATTTGAGAAAAATAGAGAGAAATACAAATATTGAAGAAGCTTGGAGTAGTGATTTTTTTCTCTCCAAAACAAACACTTCATTTATTATCAAGGAGAGATTCCCTAATTGAAAAAAACGAGTATGTATGCATTGATCATTTTCATCTCCATTCGAGAAAATTAAGATCTTTAATATCTAAATTTAATTTCAAAAACAGAAAATTTCTTGTGTTACAATTGGATTGTTGTTGCTATGGCCTAAAATTGCTAAGAAATCAAGAAAGGTATGGTCATTGTCGGACTAAACTCTTCTGTTATCAATTTTTGTAAGTTTTTGAATTTTAAAAAGAGATGAGATTTTTTATTAAAAGTTTAAAAATTTATGGACAAAAATCTTATGAATTATGATATGAGTTTGTGGCCGATAAAAGAGTCAAACGTTGTTGACTATGAGAAAACAAGAAATTTCTTTAGTGAAGTTTGCTGGGAGGACTTTGCTTCTAATTGAGTGAAGTTTGATGTGTACGCACGTCGGTGCTCGGATGCGGTAATGGTTTTGCTGTAGTAAAAGTACGTGCGTAGATTCATCCAAGTCTGTGGAAATGTGGAAGAAGAGTTTTATGGTTGATTATAATGGCTGACTCAAAAGGGATTGCCAATGAGAGAAAGGACTTAGCCTTTTTTATTAGGTTGAGTTTCTTGTGAGAGAGTTAAAAGCTTTTCTTGCAGGAGACTATAGAATGTTTATTTAAGTTATTGCATTGGATCTTTCACCAAAGCAACCTCTCTCTCTCTCTCTAACCCTGTGCAGAAGTGAGGAATAAAGTTTTACGATAGTATGGCTGGCATGCTATATTCTATAATCAACCATTTTTCCTTTCCTTCTTCATATGTTTCTTCTTTTACTCCTTCCTAGTTTCTTAAAGTTACGCATTTCCTCTTGGGATAAATTTTACCTTGTTTATGAGTTTTGTGAATTAACTTATAATTTTAAAAAAATACTAATGATAGTAATATGATTAGGTATCGAGATTTAGTTTTGAAACTTCTCAAAATATGAGTTTTGGCAAGAGTGTACAAGATCTAGATAGAGATTTATTTTTATATCCAACATATCATGTATTGTTTTATAAAATTTATTTTAAGACGTGTTCTTATATAGAATGATATATCATTTTATTGCTCGTTCATTTTTATATTATATATATAATTTTTTACTTTATATTTTTTTTTTAGCATGCACATTATTTTATTAATAATCTTTAGTTGTGTGAACAAAATTTGATCGCCCCATGTGTAAGTCTTGTTTTGTTACGCACATTCAATCATTTGAGAATGTATTTGTTTATTAATTAGAGTAATATGACAATTGTAAGTGTTATGTCTCTAAGATCAAAACTTTAAATTTGATTAGGGTTATTTGTCATTTGTGATCACCGAGTATTGTTATTACTATTAGAAATTGAATGAATACCAAAAAAAAAATACGATAAAGAACATCAGATTTACATAGAAAATCATTTTAGGAAAAAAAACTACAGGTAGAAGAAATATTTATTAATAGAAAATCAATGTACAATTGATTTTTATGACTCAAACAATAATATATAGATAATCATAAAAACCTTACTATTGAATATGGGCCCAACTCAAACAAACTAGAATTCGGATTACACTGAACTCTAATAATCTTCATCTTGACATGAATTTCACATGAGAGATCCAAAACACAGACTTCTCAGCTCACCCCAAAATGATCTAGAATACTAAACTCTAACAATCTTCACCTTCAAAGAAATTCTAGTGCAGGAAACAAATCTACAAAACTCCAATGAAAAAATAACTTTCTCTTCCATAAAGAGCCTTGTGGGGCTAACTCAACAATTGATATCAATCAAATTTAAGCACTGCTTACAATTGAGAAAAAACACTCGAGAAGAAATCACATCTCCTCCTCCATGGTATCATCGAGTTATTAGAGTTATCGCAACAAACTGCATGTGAATAAGTTAATGACTTCCCACTAGAATCATTTCATTTGAACACATTCAATGTATAGCCACTGAACTAGTTACACTATAACTGGTGAAACTATAACTGGTGACGCTGTGGTGATTACATATCCTGAACATCTGTAATAAGCTGATGTATCGACTCTGATGTAAATTCAAATCCCAACTTGAACTTCACCTGACAACCTGACTTCTTCTAAATCTTCTCAAACAATATTTTAGAAGGTGAATTTACAAATTTAGCAGTCTTATTACCCATTACTGTAGAACCTTGCAACACATACAAATTTACAGATCTTTTGTGTCATTTTAACATGACGAGACCACACATACTAATCTTCACAACTCAACCTACAGTGTTGAACTTACACCCTTTCAAATATAGAGTACTTAACAAGATCAGATTATTCATCAAATCGAGAACATGCTGCACATTACTTAGTGTCCTTATAATTCCATCAAACCGTTTGATTTTCAAGGTACACATACTAACTATTTTGCAATGTTTCTTATTATCCATCATTACATTATCTTCTGAAATGGTCTTATATGTAGAAAACCTCTCTCAGTCGAAAAACATATGAAACGAACATGATGAATCCAAAATGTAATCTTTGTTTGGCTTTGTGTTTCCTTTTGACACAACTAGAAGATCTCCATAGTCTTCTTCTTTTGTGACAATAGCTTCACTGAATGTCATCGATTGTTTTCCTTTTTCAGCAGCTCTTTTAATTTCATTATGTAGTTTACAACACTCAAATTTAATGTGCCCCTTCTTCTGACAGAAGTAACAAGTACTATCACGATTTCTTGATTTTAATTTGCCTTCAAACATTCAACATTATCATTGTCTTTGTTGTTTGGCTCTTTTGTTCTACTCTAAATGACAAGCCCCTAAGATTCAACAACAATTTGCTTCATTTTCTCCTATAATAACAAGTCACCATAAACTTCTTCTAAAGTTAGACTTTTCCTACTATATAAAATTGTATCTCTGAAAGTACATATGAAGCAAATAATGTGAAAAGTATAATCAACCCCAAATTCTCTTCATCGTATTTGAATCTCATAGTTTGTAAATCCGAAAGTAATTTCTTGAATGTGTTCAAGTGCTCTTCAATAGAACCTCCTTCCATTAACTAATAAGAATAAAGTCGTTACTTCAAATGCAATTTGTTAGTCAAAGTTTTCTTCATACACAATTGCTCTTTTTTTAACCATAATTCAGTGGTAGTTTTCTCCTTTAGAATGTTCTATAAAATCTGATTTGACAAATGCAGACGTATCAAAAATTGGAATTTTTTTATCTTTTTGAATTTTCTCCTCTTCACTACATGATGCAGCATTTTATCGAGTCCTAATCATGAATAATCTAATTTCATATGTGCGAGCATATTTCGAATCTTCACCTGTCTTATCTGAAACCTTGTGTTTCAATCCAATAATGGGACATTAAATTTTAGCAAACTCATCACTCCAAAATAACAACTTCAACAAAATATCTCACCTTCATATTTGAAACCCAACAATAAATGATATCCCAATGAACAAAGATCAACTCCACAATTAGAATAAATTTGCCTTAAAATCAAAGGAATTTCCATAATCCTAACAATCAGGCACAAACTCTAAAGTTAGATTTTTTACATAATGAAAACACCATAATTCTATAAATAAAAAATTCAATTTTCAAAACAGCTAATGTGGCTGTCCCAATATAAAGCACTCCACATGTTCAGAGAACGGTTGTTGTGGTCATCGATCTGGTTGGAGAAGTAGCGAAGAATGGTTAGAGCAAGGGACGTTTTTGCAGCTATTTGGTGATGGAAAACAAGGTGGTCATACTGGGTTTGCGTGGTGGAGAACGATCAATGAAAGAGGAGGATGACTCTTCCTCTAATGGCAGACTCTATCGACAGTCAATGCTGTTGTTCGGCAGTGACTATTCCTTTTCGATGGACAATGGTGGCAATGTGGAGGCTAGGGTTCCTCCTTCCTACTGAAGAAGGAAGACGTGGCAGAGGTGAAAATTTTCTCATTACCCTTTTTTCTAATTTTTTTTCCTAAAAAATTGTAACTTTTTCACAAAAATTGCATACTCTAAAATTTGTTCGATTCAAGTACAAAAACTATCAACTTTGCTTTGATATCAATTGTTGATAATCGAATGTGAACAAACCCTTTTGGGAAAACACTACGGGTATAGGAGAAATTCACTAATAAAAAATCAAGATACAATTGAGTTTTGCGATACAAGCAACAACATATAGAGAATCATAAATCTTAATAATGAATACAGGCCCAACTAGGTCTAACTTAAATTCGGGTCATACCGAACTCTAACAATTTGGAAAAAGAAAATAAGATCTGATACACAAGATTTAAGTGGAAAAACTCTTTTGAGAAAAAAAAACTATGGGCAGATAAACAAATCTATTATGAATATTGAAATACAACCTCGAGTTTTACGACTCTAACTTATATGAATATATATAGAAAACAAAACATTAAAGGAGATATATAATGTGAGCCCACTAGCCTAGCTCGATAGATTTCAGCTCCCACTGAACTCTAACAATTTCCACCTTGACATGAGTTTTATTAAAAAGATTCATAGCTCGTGCTAGTCAGCCCGACCCAAAAAACGAATTCTAAATCTTGAATTCTAACAATATTCACCATAAAATGAATTTTGCTGCAATGAACTAATTTTCAGATCTTCAAATTTTTTTCTTACACACCATTAAAGAAGATCTGACATGAAAGATCCCCTGCTTGTCCTAAATAAATATACAGATCACCAAACTATAAAAATCTTCAAGGGTAAATCTAGGAAATGATGTTGATCAGATTTAATAAACATTAAAATCATAATGATGACATTTTCATCCCACAAAAAAAACATCATCCAAATTTGTGCGAGAATATCTTGTCTATTGACCTATCATATCAAATTTGTTATTCAAAACCTTTTGTCATTCCACTATTGTTATTCTACCATAATGAAATATGGAATGTCGATTCAAAAGTTGAAGATCTACTTCAAAAATCTTATCTACCCAAAAACATATTTTTTAAGAAAATATCTTACTCAAAAAATCATTGGCTTCAATAAAATATTCACCTAAAAAATTGAAGAGAAAAATCATGGATAACACAAGATTTCAAAAAATATCAACAAATTCAAATATTTTGTGGTAACAAATTAGCCTCAAAATCAAATCAAATCGCGAGAATAATCGCATATATCACAAAATTCAAATCTTAATTTCAACCAAAAACAATCTCTAAGATTGAGATATTCCTGCCATTCCAAATCTACCATAAATTATCAAATTTAATCTGTAAAAAATCTTCAAAAAATGCCAAGAATTTTCAATAATTTTTATCTTAGTCAAAAGTTCAACTTTGCGAAAGACACTTTCACAGTATCCCCAATCAAACAGCTTGACAACGAGAATGGATAACAACAATCCAGATTTGTGTCAGCTGACGATGAATAGAAACCCAACAACAATGAATCTGTTGCTTAGAGGGTAATGGATCTGGCAAACTCAAATTAGGGGAAAATAGTTGCTTTCACAACGAACGGGATAATAGTTTTTTTTACGGTGGTTGGACTTTAGAGAAGCAAAATCTTACAAAAAAGATAAATGGCCGAATGAATAATTTTTCCTTCTTTTTTTCTTTTTCTTTTTCCCAAAAAAACTGTAATTTTCTAAAAAAAATTATAAAAATCTTATTTGATGCAGAACGACCGGAGAAAATTAATGTTTCGACGAATTTTGAACATCGAATTTTATAATCTCCCTCCCAACCAGGCTTTGATACAATTTGTTGGAAATCGAACAATAACCGAAAAAATAAAATAGGATGTGAGACACCAAATCTATATGAAAAAACCCCTTTTGGGAAAAACCCAGCCAAAGGAACAAATCTATTGTGAAAATTGAAATACAAACGCTAGTTTTGAGACTATACTTTACATGAATTCATAGAGAAAACAAAACTCTAAATGAGATCTATGATATGGGCCAACATCCGATAGAAATCGGATCACACCAAACTCTAATAGTTATTATTGTTTATGTATAACATGATGTGCCCGAAGTCCATCAAGTGACTCTATTTTCATTGAGATTTTCTTGTTTGATAGTAGAAACATCTTGTGCGTATGTACTACACTATAGTAGAAGGTTTTGACATTTGCCCCACTTTTTGTTTTCTACTTAGTTTTCGTTAAACATTTTATACATGATATAGTCATATATTCTTTTCAAAACATTTAAAATAAATGTAAAATTCTATCCCTACTAAATTTAATTAAATTACCCCAGTGACACTTCTTTCAAGTTTTAGTCAGGAAGACATTCAGCTGTCATCACAAGAGTAATTGTAGCATTATACAATCTTATAATTTTTTTTTTTTTTTAGTTTTATTCAGTAAGATGAGACACATAATAGTTTATTTTATTTTCATCTAGACTTCTTTTTATTTATTTATTTCACATAGTTTATTGAATTTATATCATGACACTATCATTGATGTCATTGTAGGACATTCGCTTTATCACAGTTTTATTTGACCCTAACTTTTAATAATTTTATAAAACTTGTGCTACAATATTAAATAATTAATATTAAGGGTTGAGCGGTTGGGTTCACTCATAGGATGAGTCGTTCTCTATTTTGTTATGAGTCTCTTTAAATCGTGACATTACTTATAGTTATTTGACAGCTCATTTTGTGAATGCAAGAATAACATAAGATTATATATTAGTGAGGGTCCGAACTATATTAGAACAGTTAATCTTGTGGCCTCTTACATCTCTTAAAAAAGTGAGAGATAGTGGTTCAAAAGTAGAGCTTTCCTATGAGATAATAACAACATATTTTGAGATAAAATTTAAAAATAAATGTGTTGTTTTTTTATTTAAAATAAATAATATTGTATTAAGAATGCAGTGACTCTACAAATATTTTTTTCTTTATTCAAGAATAATCAAACAGTTCTATGGGTTTTGCAGTTAGACTAATTATAAGATTAGTTTCGTTTCAGACAAGAACATCTCTAACTAGGTTAGGCACGTTTTTTTAATTTTGTTTGAATCTTCTACTTTTCAATGTGTTTATTTTCATTTGCTTTGGTATCAGTTAATTTTCTCTCTTTTTCCACGTGCTGTTTTTTTTTTTCCACTGTGCAATAGTGTCTTTTATTTAATTTTTCACTTTAATAAAAAAAAAAGGTCAGAAACTTAAATGGATCCGACATTATTTTGTTCCAAGCATTTTGATAATTGATTTAAACAAAAATGTGGAAATAGAGTGGTTGCTGTGCTGAGGAGTGAGGACAAAAATAAGGGCGTAAAATCATTAAAGAGACAACAAAGTATTTGTGGCGGAAAAGAAAACTCTTTGATGATTGAGGTTTGGGGTCCCCTATTTATGATGAACATTTTTTATTTTCAGTTAATTAAATTTTTATTTATTTATTTTACTTTTATTATTCCTTTTTCCAATTTTCATTAGTAGGTAGGAATAGGAATGGACAGATTTGAAGAGTTCCGGTTGGTTTTAGGGAAAATGACAAATCAACAATCGTGGTTTGCGGTCAATGACAAGTCAACCACTGTGGTATGTTTTCTAACAAGTAGAAATTGCCTAGACGCCGCGGCGTCCAGGCCAAAAAGTGTCTGGACGCTTGCCTGGATGCCGCGGCGTCCAAGCATGCATTGTGGGGCCATCAACTTTTTTTAACGGACAGCGATGTGCATTTGTCATTTTCACATACATTGGTGGTTAACTTGTTAGAAAACATACCACAGTGGTTGACTTGTCATTGATCGCAAACCACTATAGTTGATTTGTCATTTTCCCTTGGTTTTATGAGGATAAAGAACCCAATTCGATTCATTAGCATAGAGAACAGGATTCATTGGGAAGGTGGTGGATTCATGTAAAAGAGTTGACGATTAGTTATGAAAACTAATTATTTTTATTATATTAATCCTATATTTATTTTTTAATTTTATATTCTAATATTATCTCTAGTTTTATATAATTATTTTATTAATGTAATAATTAAGATAAATAATAAATATTTAAAATAAAATATTAATTATACCGACACGTTAAAAAATAAAATTAAAATATATAATTACAAGATAACATAGCATTAACTTTTTATTATATGACCAATTGATCAAATGTAAGGGTTTGGTCAATTATCCTACCACCCGACATAAACTTGAGATGTTGGGTCTTTCTTTGGTCGACTGTAATTTTTAAAATGGTAGTTAGTTTTAATTTCAAAACCATTAATCTTGTATTCTAGGGAAAAATGACAACCAAAATGCAAAATTTCAGTTTGATTTTGGTTGAGTTTCTTTGTAGTTTTTTCATTGGCCAAATTTTTTTTGAAGAAATATGTTATATAGTAACCAACTGTATATGTTCTTACAAATATGACAATATTAGGAAATTAGTGCATACCACTAACTAAATTGTAAAATCTGCAAAAAAAACTTTATTATTATTATTATTATTTCTTTATTTTCTATTAGGAAAGAAAAAAAATGGAAGAAATCTCCCTCCCCAATTCTAAGGAAACATTACAACCAGAGAAGGAAAATTCTTCCCTATTTCTCCTCTATCGCTCTTCCTCTCCCTGTTAAAGACAATTTCCGTTACCCTTCTCTTTTTCAGTTTCTTTCTCTACCTCAAATTCCTGACGATTACTTCCCTGCGAGACACGAGCCCCTTTCGGCATTGCAATGCAAATATTGATGTCAGGCATCGTGGCGGTAAGTTCAATCTTTCAACTCAATAAATCCAAGTTTTGCGTTGAAATTTTGATTTTTGTTATGCCTCTCGTATGTAAGGAAATCACACTATTGGGGAAGGGTCAAACGTTGGATTCCCGCAATCGGAAATAGGTATATTGAAGGTATAAAAACCTGATTTTTATCTTCAGAATTTTATTCTGCTTTCGGTTGCTTCGTTCTGAATTCTAGATGTTGAAGTTGAAGTTGAATTTCAATTTATGTTGTTGTTGGCCGAACATCGAATGAAATTCGGCAAATTTATTGTGAGTTTCCATCGGTATTGAATCACCAGGAAGCAGCTCAGCAAAGGCTAAGCCGCGGTGCGCGACAAATGGAGCCCCAACTTCAATCGATTTGGGCGATTGGCCGAGACAGGGAGTCTCGCCCAGAGTTGAGCTTGTTCGCAACGAATTCGCGATGTCGTGTTATGGGACGAAATCATCCATGGTGAAGGACTACCATGTTCACAAGCTGCCTGTGCATGGGCAGAATTCCAGACACTGTTGGCCGCAAACCAATGTGGGTCTTGGGCCAGACCGGATTTAATCAGTCCCAGACTGTAGTTTGGGCTATCTGGCTTGGCCGTAGTCCAGCTACTTTAGGTTGCAATTCAGATCTTGTTTTGGGCCAAATTTTTGTGTTTTTCAGCCCAATTAATTTTAATTTAATTTCTAAATAATAATTAGAAAATTTAGAGTATAAAATTTGACCAAAAATTTAATACCTTAAATCTTGATAGGTACCCCACCTTAATTAAAAATCTGTGGACATTTGGATTTTGATTTTCAGACTTTTGGGCTTTAATTGATGTAAGCCTACTTTGATCTAGAGATTTACTTTTATGCACTGCATTACATAATTTTTATAAAATAAATATTTTGAAACTTGTTTCATATTAAAATGACATGTCCATTTTATAGTCGTTAAGTTTTTAAATTATATTTAGATTTTTACCGTACACGTTTAAATTAAGCATGCATATTATATTTCTGGATTAACTCGGTCATGTGAACCAAGTTCAATGGACTCGGTTTGGGGTCTGTTTTATTTTATGCATATTCGACTATGTGAGAATGTTTTTGTTTATTGTTAACTAGAATAATGAGACAGTTGTATGTGTCGTGTCCCTAGGTGCAAAACCCTAAACCTGATCAGGGTATTTTATGTGGCTTTCGTGATCACCTAGCATCGCTTTTATTCTGTTATATGCCTATGACATGGTGTGCTCGAAGTCCGTGAGTGACTTTATTTTCACTGTGATTTTTAATTACTGCAACAATGACCTATTTTAATTACATACCACATATTAGTGGGTGGTTTTAAATACATGTCATTTTGTACATATTTTTTAAAAAAACATGAATCTATAAAATGTGACTTTAAATTCATGCATGCGTAAATATTTTTTTAATTAAAATTATTAAATCCCTATAGAGTTTAGTCAACTCACCCTAATGACACATTTTAAGATTTTATCATTTAAACTTCCAGTTGACGAGTCAATATTAGACTTGGCGGGATTTTGTTTTATTTGTGCACTTTAATAATTTATTCTTAAGAGACCCCTTTTGTGAGGTAAATTTTGTTAAGAATAATTGTAATCCCTATTTTTAATTTATGCATAGTTACTTCATTTTGGATTATATTATTATATTTTATTATATCACTGTTACGCCTGTTAAGCTCATGTTATCGGGCTCTGGCTTGTAATAATTATTCTAAATCTTTCGCTGCTATTTAATAAATTTAAATAAAATAGGTCAGGTGATTTGGTTATTTGGGTAAGATCGTTCTCTATTTTTTCTCGGGTTTCTTGTTGGTCGTGATAAAATAATACATATTAATTCAATCATGACAAGGTATGATATTAATTCAATCATGACAAGGTGGGATATAATTAGAAGCGAGGTCGAATTAATCATGCCTTAAACAAGATGTAGGTTGATTAGAAAGATCAAAAGGTGGGGGTATTTCTTGTGAAGAGGTGCTAAAGATGTCTATTCGTAAAACCCTTTGTTAGGAGGTTGTCTAATCAATTTGTATTTACATGTAAACAAAAAAAAAAGGTATTTAACAAAAAAAATATCCTAAATTATAGGGTAAGTAATAAGTTAAACCTTAAACAAATTTATCTAACAAATAAAACTTTGAACTATAGAAAATGAACAAGACAAACCTTACGATCACGTTTTTCGTTAAAAAATGTGATATGGATATCTGCGTTGTCCATGCCAACTTGCAAACGCCCGCACTTTAATTATCTGATGTCCATGCCAATTTGCAAAAGTACCTGCAAACATTTGTACTTTAATTAGGAGGCAACGCAGATATCTAAGATACATTTTTAAACAGAAAAAAAAAAAACTACAAGGCTTACCTTGTTTATTTATCATAATTTAGAATTTTATTTATTAGGAAAATTAATTTAAGGTTTGGCTTGTCACTGATCCCATAATTTAAAGTTTTTTGTTAATTACTCTAAAAAAATCACATTCTCGTTAAACACATTCTTAAGCGCATTTGGAATTAATCAAAATTAACCGATGTCTTTAATTTAATTTGAGAAAAGTTTTTAGGATATACTTTAAATAATAATTTTCAAATATAAAGAAGTCGTGTGTTGGCTTTTGGAACAAGAATGACTAAGAATTCAAATTGTCCTAATGTTTGTTTATTTTTAGTTTTATTTATTTTTTTGCCTCTTTTAGAAACTGATAAAAAAGAAAAAAAGACATTCCCATCTAAAAGAGATAGCATGCTATGGCGAGCAGAGCCTATACTTACCAGACTTAGTGAGTTAAACGAGCCAATCCTAACGAGCAAGTTCAAAAAAATTTCAATCCGAGTCCGCTCGTGAGCGACAAGTGAAACGAGTCAAACTGACTAAACAAGCTTAACAAGTTAAGTATACATAAATGTTTCCCATTTATATTAATATAATGTATATTTTTTTTAAATTTAGTTATTAAAATTATAATAATTATTTATTATTATAATATAAAAATATATATATGATAGTTAGTCATTTAACTAACAAAATTTTTGTATTAATATGTAAAATTACATGTATTTATGGAAAAAAAAATTATTTGAGACATCTAATGCGAATATCGTTACAAATATTTAATAGTTACACCACTAGAAATTACATACATTCCAACTAGTTTGACACTCATCTAATTATCAATTATTTGAAAAATGTAAAAAAAATTACAAGTTCAAAAAAATTACTTCGAATTATAATAGAAAGTAAAAAAAAAAAACCAAAATCTAGTTTTCAACATTTAAAATTTTAAATTCTTCAAGTATTTCATCATCTTGCTATTGATCTCTTGTCTTAATGTCGTTCTAAACTTTGATGCAAATAAGTACTTCCACAAAGTCAGGTGCAAGTCGTCCTCTTCATTCATCGTACACACGTCCACTTTCACTAAAAATAGACTTCAATGTTATAATAGAGACCAAATGTGTTAATAGATTATATGTCATTATTGAAATAATAGGATATGTAGAGTATGTTTTCCATCAATCTAAAGTATCAAAATTCTCTTCTCGAGAAAATTGATAATGAG
The DNA here is from genome assembly GCA_022433065.1 of Begonia loranthoides. NCBI lineage: Eukaryota > Viridiplantae > Streptophyta > Magnoliopsida > Cucurbitales > Begoniaceae > Begonia > Begonia loranthoides. Next base: position 13,569,302 of record CM039479.1, on the reverse strand, counting down.
TTTCAAAATAAATATAAAGTTCATTTAAAAAAGAAATAGAATAGCTTTTAGTATCGAATTCACTTCATATATCATGAATACTAAATTGCGGAGCTACAATACCACTATCACTAAAACTAATATTAAAATATTTTATTTCATAAGAAAAATATAAATTAGTAATTTCATTTGTTATTTCATCATTAGTAATTAACGAAGTAATATATAAATTAGTAGAAATCCAATTGAATATAAGACACACTCCTAATTTATATTTAAGATTCATGATAAATGTATAAAAAAATGGAAATGTCATGCTAATATTTTTTAAATTTTATTTTCATTTTATCAAGAATATTAATAAATTCATTTATTTGTCGATATTGTGTAAAAGTATACCTTACATGTACAAAAATTAAAAGAATAAGATGAAAAGTGAGATAATAAATTTTAAAATATTTATATATAACATCATAAAAAAAATTTTAAATGAAGAAATATATTAGTAATATTATAACTAAATTTATCAAGATTAATATTTTATTTTTTCATTAATAAAACTACAAATAACTTGTTAATATGACCTAACATTTTACAACACTAACCTAAATCATTAAATTTTAAATAAATAACTAAAGATTACTCAAACTTTAAAACAAATGCTATGGCAGGGGTGAAATAGGAGATAAATTAAGTTTAACCTCATAGGTTAAACTTGTTGGATTATTGTCTGTCATGGTAACAGAAAGATTCTAGTGCAAAGACTAATAAAGGACATTTTCTTAACATAGTAGCTTAGATTTTTTAGATCGTTCAAATTTATCAATGACAATACTGGAATCTAAGTAGACATGAAATATATGAGAGGTTCGAAGAGGCATTATTGTACTCCAACTACATTTATGAAGAAAAAAATTAACTAAAATTGAGAGAGAGAGGTTTTTTTTTTTTTTTTTTTTTTTTTTTTTTAATGTATAAAAAAATGGAAATGTCATGCTAATATTAATTAAATTTTATTTTCATTTTATCAAGAATATTAATAAATTCATTTATTTGTCGATATTGTGTAAAAGTATACCTTACATGTACAAAAATTAAAAGAATAAGATGAAAAGTGAGATAATAAATTTTAAAATATTTATAT
>CM039479.1:13453126-13567917 GCA_022433065.1 Begonia loranthoides | reverse complement strand
GGGGGGGTGGTGGTGGTGGTTGGTTGGTGAATGGTACTAGGTTTAGTTTAAGAAAGGATGGAGGATAGGGACAAGGAATGGAGATTGGGACCAGATGGAAGGAGGGAAGAGGCACGCACTCATTGATGTACCACCCCTCCCTCACCCATGTGATCCATTGTACCTCCTCCTTTCTCCATTTTTAAAATTTGTAAATATCTCTTCCCTAATCGCTCGAGCCATGTTTCTGGTTCGAAAAGTAAAAGATCTCATATTCATGAGAATCTAACTTTGGTAGTGGGTGTAAAATTTCAAATTTTATTACGACAAATAAAAGTATGTTATGATTTAAAATCAAATGAAAAAAAGAGAAACTCACAAATCAACCACTATATTTTGGGATTAATGACAAGTCAACCATTGAACAATTTTTGTTAATAACTTAAACACTGAACTATAAAAAATGGACGACACAAACATCACTATTACTTGTTGAAAGAAACATTACCGCGAAGACGATGTCGAAACATTACTCTCTACAAATTCTAATTCTATATCAGTTTTATGCTAAAATCGCAATAATTGAAGCAATATTCCTGCAAAGATGATTTCGGCAAGATTTGGCATAGGTCTTCTCATCGTCGAAAACAATTAGCACGTTTTCAATTTTTCAAACATTTTCTAGTTGTCGAAAACAATTCTCTCCTCTTAATTTCATCGTCCAATTCTAATCATCATCTTCTCTTTTCTCTCTCTGGTCCATCGTTGTGGTCCAGAGCTCATCACTTTTCGTAGAGGAAAGTAATCTTTTTGCCTTGAAAAATATTCTTTCTGCAAGAGAACGAAATCTTTCGCTAAGTGGAACGACGACGTTCCACAGCGAAACGTCGTCGTTCCCTGGCAAAACGTTGTCATTCCTCACGAAAAGTAATATATTGAAATTTTTTAGTGGAAAAACAATGTTCCATAGTGGAACATCAATGTTTTTTTAACGGAAAACGTATCCACAATGTTTCTGTCGTCAATTTTTCGTAGTTTAGTGTTTAAGTTGTTAGCAAAAATTATTCAGTAGTTAACTTGTCATTGATTATAAAGTACAGTGGTTGATTTGTTAATTTCCCTAAAAAAAAGAGTGTTATTGTTCGTAGGTGAATTTTTTGTAACTCATGAGTTTTGTTGGTTGATGGGCAGGATTCAATAGATAAATTTATAACTTACAAGAAACTCTAAACTTTCTCATTTCGTCGTTAAGAGAGAAAAAATTGTAGAGAGGCAATCCTTTTAGGAAGGGAAACTTCGAATGAATTGAAACAAATTGATGTGTTCTATGCTTAAATAATTTGAGTTCTCGAGAAATATTCATAAATAAATTGAATTCTTCTTTGGTTTCGTGTTCTTTATGTGAAATTCAAGTTTTTTAGTGTAAAATTTGTTATAAATATGAGTTTTTGTCAAAAAAGTGTTGGTCGAACAAATTCATGGAGAAATCAAAAGGAAATGCAAGAGTAATTTTTAATTTTTCCCCGTTTGCCATTCGAACCTAGGGTTTTTAATCAAAATTGGACTTTGACCAAAGTTATGAATTTATAATTAAAGAAGCTAAATTTTTGAGTTTTGGAATTGATTATGATCGTTTGGAGTTTTTGATCAAAGTAAAAGTCATAGTTTTTTTGAAGATTCAGGCAGTTGCCGATTTCGTCGACCATAATGTTTTTGGGTCAATCGCGAAAGTTACAGAAGTCAATTACTCATGTCGGTCAATCGAATTTTTAAGTTTGGTAGACTGACATGGAAGACCAATTCTATCGAACATAGAAGGGGTCGACTAGTGTAGTTGACCAGATCTAGTGGTCGATCGGTTTCGTAGCCCAATGTAACGACCTGTTTTTCATACACTTAAAACATTGAGATTTGAAATACATTTTCTTTTGTAAAATGTATGGAAAATTTTTATTAATAAAATATGTGAAATAACAGGAAATGAACAGTAACAAAATTATCATTCTGTAATATCCTGAATTTCTTTAATATAATAAGTCCACTTAAAAATAATAATAATAATAATGAAGAGTAATCAAATTAATTGGATATTCATCGGGATATTACTAAGGACAAATCCCGTTATTTTACCATCCCTATGAATACTATAAATTCCGTGAAAAATAAATACGTTATAATACAAGACAACATTTATCGAAATTATATTACGAATGATGCTTTTGTAAAAATTTCATTTATTGAAATTAAATAGAATTTACTATATATATATGTTTATGGTAATATGGCGAATTAAATTATGATGTGGGAATTATTTATAATACTTTTAGATTAAAGACTTATTGAATGAAAAAAAATAAGAGAGGGGTTAAATTATTAGGGATTTAAAGTAATGAAAATGTATTTTAAACTTAATTGAATATATTAAATTAAATTTAATTATTAAAATATTTAAATAATAATAATAATAATAGAAATGGCCAAATGACCATTTCTTTTGCAGCAATAAAAAAATAAATAAGAAGAAGTGGCCATTTTGGCCATTTCTTTCGCTGGAACCAGCGAAGAAGAGGCAGAATGGCCTTGGCCATTCTGCTTGCTGCGGGTCTGAACAGGCGAGACAGAGGGGAGGAAAGGGAGGACCGGACGATGGCGATTCGGCGAGCAACGAGTGACGAGCGCCGGCGAGGCTTTGATGTGCAGTGACGGGCTTTCGCGGTTAGGGCTCGAAATCAGGGGTTATGCGAGTACGATTCAGGCGACGGGTCTAACGGCGATTTCAGCTTCGGTTTGTGGTAAGCTAGTCGATTCCTTCCTTCCCCTTCTTTTTTCGGTGATCGTATATTGACTGGTTTCTGGCAGGTTGGGTTGTGATCGGGTGCTCCGACCCGTGTGCATCGAATCGGATGAACCCGATTTGGGTGAGCTGTCCATTTTTAGAAAACAAACCTTCCACTTTGGCCCTCCCTTCCAGCTGTGCTCTGCCGACACTTGATGGGGAGCACATTCAATGAGATTGGTTGACGAATTGGTGAGGCAGACAGTAGGCTGTTGATAAATTGAAGTGGCCGTCGGCAGAGGACGTGTTGATTAAATTGACTGAGAGTTGCAAGCTCTCGTGTGTTCTCTCCTGAAGGCCGAGACTAAGAGAGGGAAGGCAGTGGCTTGGAGCTATGACTGCCGGAGCTGGAGTCAGAGATGGAGCGCTGTTCGGGTTTTAGGTTTTTCAAATGGTAAGGAATTGTAGGTTTTGGCAACTCAAGCCCTACCCACAAGTATAGGTTGATTGTTGTGTTCTTGAATGTTGTGTTGATTTCTTGTGATTGTTCTAGTAATTGTTTTATAGTATACAACTCCATTTGGAGTTTGGGACTGGTTAGAATGAAATGATATTGTTAAACTCTCCTAGCAACTTGTATGTTAACTCTTCTAGTATGTTTCTCTTGTATGTGAACTCTTCTAGCATGATTTTCTTGTGAATTCCTAGCATGATCAACTCTTCTAACATGTTGTTTATTGAATGGTGAAGTTGTCTTGTTATAGCTCAAGCATGTTTAATACTTGTCTAGCTAGTTTAGTTCGATTCTTTTAGAATGTAATATTGCGCAAGTTGTTGTTCATTCTTTGTGTATTTGCTGCTGTAATTCTTGCTGTAATTCTTATTAAGATAGGGCATGTATACACGTGTAATGGCTATTTCGCTGTTGTTTCTTTATTCGATGTTAAACATAATATAGTTGTTGTTCCGTAGCTACTTTCCATTAATTTTAGAAGCATGTTTAGCATGTTTAGTTGTATAAATTCGTTGTTTAATTCGCTGCCATTTCGTGTTCGATTTCCATAAATTTCGTAGCTTGTTTAGCACGTTTTTATTGTATATATTCGCTATTATTTTACTACTGTTCCGTGGTTTAATTTCATCAATTTCCAAAGCATGTTTAGCACGTTTAATTGCTTAAATTCGCTGTTGAATCGATGATTCCATTAAGTTATTTCCTATTAGTATTCAGAACATATTGCACGTTTTTTTGTATTATTTCCTATCAGTTGTCGTATGATAAGCACGAATGTACGTTGTTAATTCGCTGTGATATCTATTGCCAAATACTAAACGCACGTATGTAGTTTTAATTTCATTGTAGACTTCGTCATCTTATTGTTGGTTAATTATGATTGTATGGTAACTCGTTGTTTGATTCGTGGAAATTTCTATTAAATGCTTCGTTGTTAAATTCTTTGTTGATAAGTGTGATAAATCTCTTATTGTAGATAGCTAGAAATTATAGTGGATTGAATAATTGATTCTTTGATAGTTTTAAGATTTATTCCTTGAAATAGCAAATGTATGTTGGAATGATTTCTAGAGTCTAAGGGTTGTGAGTTCATAGTCTTAGAAACCCTTAGGAAATACCACGATTGGGTTGGTATTCATGATGTGAGAAGAAAATGACTTATAATGTACGTAAGGGAGTTAGCGACCGAGTTAATGGTTTGGATCTAATCGGTAGACTCGGTAAACCAAATGTAAGAACTTCCCACCCATGGGATTGAAAAGCTTGTCTACTCTAGGGTGTTAGATGCCGAGTTTCCCCCCATTGCCTGCTAGGGTTCTCTAATCTCCCAACTCGATCCACGAGTTATAAGATATAATAGTGAGTAAAGAACGGTTGGATGGATTCCTTTCCGACATAACTAGTTAGAGGCATTTGTTGTGCTTTGTTTGTTTTCCAATTCCTTACTAAGCCTTTTTAGGCTTACAGTGTCTACTTGTGGTGTAGGTGTTCGTGATAATATGCTTTATTTAAAAGAGAAGCGGTTGATGAGGAATTTACATGGTTGAGCAACGTGGTTGGCAAAGTTCAAAGCTAAAGGTTAAAGACTTAATGGTAAAGAGCAAAAGACTAAAGAGCAATTAGTTTTGTAATTATAAATGTAATTTAGTTATTTCTAAAATGGTTTATTTAAGCTTCCGCTACGTTTCCAAGGAAAATGATTTATACTCATATATATTCATGGTTTAAGTAACGATTATAAGAGAGAATTTGACGGTTCGGTTTTTAGAAGAAAACTCTGATTTCATTTAATAGCAATTTAAGTTATTATTATAAAAGTTTTAAATTTATCTTATTTTTAAAGGAAAGGAAAAATCGGGTTGTCACACATTCTTTAAAGTGTATATATTACAAGTACATTTCAAAAGCAAAAACATTTCCTTTCTCCTTGAGCCTTTAGCCTTTAGCCTAGCCAACACAAAATCCTACTGTGAAAATCTTTTATCCACTACTATTGTTTGCTTTCTTTTAGTGTCTTTACCAACATCACAAGACTTAAACTATGAGCCTAATGTTCAATAAAAAATGAAAGTCTAAGCACAATATCATATCCTCGAGACATGTTGTATAATAAACATGATACACATATGCTATGTAGATTCATAAAACATGCATTTTTCGTTCAGTATTTCTTTTCACAATTTACTTTTACAGTCACATAATAGTGTAGACAATTGGAGATTATCAGGCCAAAGGAAAAGATACATCCTATGGTTTATCTTAGGCAAAACTGTCACTCAATCCTGACTAGGGAAAACATACATTATCTAGTAGTTCTCTCAAGCAAGACCGTTGTTGATCCCCCTATCTCCAACGTCTATTTACGTTTATTCTTTATATATATAATTTACTAGTTAATTCTTCTCCGTCACATAACAGTTCAGACGACTGGAGATTATTGGGCTAAGGGAAAAGATACATCTTATGGTCCATCTCAGGTAGAACCGTCACTCAATCCCGATGAGGAAAGAGATACATCATCTAGTAGTTGTCCCAAGCAAGATCGTAGTTGATCCCCCTATCACCAATGCTTATTTAGGTTTATTACCGTTCATTATCAATTTCTTTTTTGAAACATATACATAAAAAATTTTTGTATATTTTTATTAAAACCATAATGTATGAATGTGATAAAATGATATTGTGCTTATGACAATTTTGGTTAAACTTTTCTTGAAAATGGGAGGTTGTATATTTTTTGTGCTTGGATAAAAGTAAGTGATGGAAATGAAGTGGATATGAAAGAAGTTTCCAAAACAAGAGCAGACAATCGGCAGAGAACTTCTTGAGAAATTGGATTACCACCGAGAGAAAGAGCAGAGAAGAAATCACTAAGCAAAATGTGATCGGAGATGTAGGGATTTTGGGATTTGATTCGGACATGTGTTTAGGGAATGGTATGAGAAAATTCATTGGTTGAGTGATCTAGCATATGAACGGATTGTGAAGAAGGAAATCGGAAGAGGAAAAACATTAAGTTTTCAAAGTTAAAAAAAAATTGTCGATTAAACACGAAAATTATAACAAAAGCATGAAAATTCAGAATTTATCCATGGTATTGAAATGAATTATCTTTGAAATCATTTTGAATGTTTAAAGTTGGATTTTTAAGTTTACGTCTATAAGGTTCCCAAGTTAGTTTCTATCCTTTTTATAGGTTCTAATAAACTTTTGAAGGTTTAGAAACAAATCATACTAATGAATATACATGATGATAGTTTCAAAAGTTTGACTCGAAGTTTGGATTCTTTTGGATTCTTTCCTTTGGCATTGGTAGACCCATTTGAGATAGAAGTTTATTATAATGTCCAACATTGCATATTTACAAAACTTTTATTTTGAGATGTGCTCTCATATAAAATGATGTGTCTATTTATGACTTGTCTTTTTTTTTTTGTATTATTAAATATAATTTTCACTTGATGTATTTTTATTTGAGTATGTACATTATTTCATTAATTATCTTGGTCGCGTGCACCAGGTTTTATTAACCCATGTGGGGATTTTGTTTTCATTCTCTACATTCGACTATTGAAGGATGTGCTTGTTTGTTGTTGTTGTCGTTAACTAGAGTAATAAGACAACTATATGTGTCTTATCCCTAAACACAAAACCCTACACTTAATCAGAGTTGTTGTGGCTGTTACGATTGCATGAGTATCGCAATTATTTATTTATATTACTACCGATGACATGGTATGCTCGGACTCTGTGAGTGACTCCATTTTCATTAAGCTTTTATCATTTGATAGTAGTGATCTATGTTATAAATGTATCCCATTATAGTAGATTGTTTCTGTAATACCCTGATTTCCCGTAAAGAAATTTAGTAAGGATAATTGAAAAATTATTTAGTTGTAATATAATTAATTGGATGAAGGCATAATTGTTGGAAATTATTGGAATTGGTTAAGAGAGAATTTTAATTAAGAATTTATTGGGGATAAATTAAAAAGGGGATTGATTAAATGAAACTATTAATTAAAAAAAAAAGAATTGATATAAAATATATAACGATGAAGGAGTGGGCGACACAAATGATCAACAGAATGCTGGTGTTTTAGTGAGGGGCACTGAAGCGCGTTACTTCGGTTGATAGCATTGCGACTGGGATGTCGCCCGGTTTATCAACCTGTGCAACATGTTTTTGTGAAAAATTGTTTTCTTCCTATGGCAATTTCATGAATTACCTTATACATATTGCATTGATCTCCCTAATGCGATAACACACTTTTATGTGGAAAATGGTTATTGGACCTCCTTCCTTGATATTGGTGAACGTCCATCACCTGCCTCGTTTCTTCTTTGTCTATAAAATGGAAGGGTGCTTCTGGAGGAAGAAGGGTTACAAAGGCCTTCTGACGAAAGAAAGAAAGAGGAGAGTTGAGGGAAAGTGTGAAGGTGAGAGGGAACCGTGGGATCGTGAAGAAAAATTTGTGAAGGTAAGGAGGTACTGGGTCATCTCTTCGATTCTTCTGGTAAGTTTTCCTCCTCCTTGGACTTTGGGAATTTTGTGATTTTGGTTAAGCTCTCTGTTGTTTGATTATGATGGATGCTAAGATGGTTTATGGATTGTTATTTTGTTGGTAATGAAGGACTCTAGTTCCTTGCTGTTGGTATGGTCTGCTGTGTCCAAGGTTTGTGGTGAACTGTGGATGTGAATTGTTTGAATCCTTCACGACCGTGTGTTCTACAGGCAACAGATTCTTCTCCCGTAGTTGGATGATTCTGATGAGGAAGTGATCTGTTGATGGATAATGCCCTACTGTTTATTGCTTTGATGATTGTGAAAGACATTGATGGAGGTTTAGATTCTATTATATTATTTGGTTAAGTGACTTAAATGACATTTGTATTATGAAATCCTATTAAGTAAATGAATAAAGAGTATAGTTCTCTGTGTGTTTATAACTTCGATGGATACACTTTGTTATTGGAAAATGCTATGTTTATATTATTGCTCGATGGAATGTGATGGAATTGATGCTCTCTTAATGGATATAATTATTTTGTTGCATGCATGTTGGGTGTAGGGTGATAGAAGCAATGTACTTCACTGTTTAGTGGATAAATCATTGGATTGAGTTGTTTTATGTTCTCTGTAATTTATTATAGATGGTGAAACTGTGATCTTTGTTAAGATTTGAAATTTGTTGTTGTTTGGGATTTGCGAATACTATACTGCTTGATAAAACCATGGTTGAGGATAATGTTCTTGGTGATTGAGTTTAATTCTATTTTGATAAATATATGGAGGATAGTGTTCTGTTGATTAATTTGGTTTCCTATTGTGAACTGATTGGAGGATTGTGGTGGAGGGCTTTATGCTAGGCTGTTGGATTATTTTGCATATCTGTATGTGGTATACAAAAATGATAAATAATGAAGTGATACAATAAACGAAGGGAAATATGTAAGTGAAGGTTCTAGAAATTAAAATTACTCTTTTGTTGGCCATAAAATTAATAAAGATAAATTAATAGAAAAATATTAAGTGGTATTTGACTTATTACATAATGAACAAGGAATAACAGTATCAAAGTTGAGATTCATAATTGGTAAATATTGATGGACAAATGTTAATTAGTTTAAAGGCATTAACGGGAGAAGGATAAATAGCTAAACTCGCTACGAAAACAGGTAAGTGATACGTATGTGTTTTGGTCTTTCGGGCCTTACATCGCAAGAGTTAGGAATTGTATGGTGATTGTTTACCACTTTATAGTAAGATATTGAACATGTCTACTACTTTATTAGAATAAGCCAGAAATTGAGCATGTTTCGCGAATTGTACTGTTGTTTGCTGTGTGTTTATTAGAAATAGATTCTTTTAATGATGTGTTTAATAGATGAGCATATTTAGAGATTATAGTAATGATATGATAGACACTGTATGCATTCACGAGCATGACGCGTATCATGGTTTTCAAAAGATACAAAAATGATTTTCATTCATGGTTTTGAAAAGGAAACAAAGAAGAAATGAAACAGTTATGAAATGTAAAGCAATGAACGTAAATAAGTGTGATGAGACGTGAAGTTGGGTTGGCCACTCATCCTCATCAAGTTTAGACATCTCTAACACTTTCACGATAAAGTAAAGTCAAGATTAAGACAAAGATAAATATAAAGGGGTCATCTGGGGATGTGAGGTTGAGTTGGCTGCTTCTCCTTGTCAAATTTAGACATCTCCAACGCCTTTCAAGATAAAGTAAAGTAAAGATCAAGTAAATAAAATAACAGTAAAGTAATGTGAAGATAAAGTAAAGTGAAAATCAAGAAAACGGTAAAAAAAAAAAGGGAAAGGCACAAAAGGAACAGAAACAGAAATAGTAAACGAAAAGAGATTTTAAAAGTTGCATGACATGTGCATTGTACAGTTTTCTTTCATATCACTTACTGAGCCTTAGACTTATTAGTTAAATCTTGCGATGTAGGTACACGCAGGAGAACAGGTTAAGAAGCAGTTGATGAAGGATTTTCATGCGCAGATCTTGTGGTTGGCTAGGCTAAAGACATTTAAAGGAAAATGATTGTAAAAGCATTTTGTAAAGATAATATAAAAGGTTTAGTTATTGTATTCTTCAAATGATTGGTTTTATTTATAAATGATTTTTGCTGCGATTTGTTAAAAGAGTTTTATAAAAGAATTTGTCTTCTGTTGTTTTACAAAGGAAAAGAAAAAATTTTAAATTTCACGCGATTTCAAAGGTAATAAAAACTGGGTCTATACAATTTCTAAATTTGTCTTACTGTAAATTTTGAACTTGGTTTTATGAAATATTTTATATTAACATTCTCATACATTTTTTGCACCCGTATATTGAATGTAAAACTCTACCTCTATTGAGTTTAGTCTATGTTTTTAACTGGATGATCACTAATGGCTAATGCGAATTTGAGCTTGGCAGCCTTGTTAACTATATTTGTTTATTTTCTTGAGTGTTCATTGCTAGTGAAATGTGACTCTCTTTATATGTTGTATACTACTTTAGAAGCACAATTAGTTACACCGCTATTGTGCAGAAACTATTCTAATTTAGATTGTTATTGTTTAAACTATCTAATGTCTCTATTAGATCTGAGTGTTAGCCCACTTCTTTTGAGTAAACGTTTTTTTAATCTTATAAGGCTTTAATTGTTATTTTGTATAATTAAATATAAAGGTTGGGTGTTTCAATTTGTTTTCCATTTGGTTCATTTTATATTTTGTCTCGAGTCCTCGATAAAACGTGACACTAGCTAAATTTTATTTTTTTAAAACTAATGCTACAATATTAAATAATTAACATTTAAAGTCAAATTTAGTTCGAGTTTGATTCGAGTTGGTTTTGTTGGGACTAAGGGTTGAAACAACTACATTTGACATTAATTGAAACGGCTTAGTGAGGTTTAAATAAACAAAGAATATTTAGAATTTTGATTTTTAACACAAAATGACTACTGACGCGCGGAGTACAGGAGAAAGTTGGCCACTCTTCAATATTTGTATGCCATGCCATTTCCACATATCCTGCTCCCTACAATTGATATACCTCCCCCACCCCCACCCCTATGGATGACGTCATCATCTCTCCTTCTTCAACCTCTTCGTTAGTCTCTGTTTCCTCTCTCCGTTCGCCGTTGTCTATGCAACAAAAGCTGCAACTCATCGTCCAGAACCAGTCTGACTGGTGGGCTTATGCCATTTTCTGGACAACCTCACGCGGTGATGATGGCCGCTTCTTCTTATCTGGGGAAGACGGGTATTTTCGTGGCTGTAAAAGTAGATCCACTAGTCTGAACCTCTCCGGGAAAGACAGCAGTGTTGTATCCGAGAAGCCGCACATCTCCGACGTCGACTCTTTATCTTTAGATGGCGATGTCACGGAGGAAGAGTTGTTCTACATGGTATCGTTGACTCGTTCTTTTTTCCCTGGCGATGGACTACCTGGAAAAGTCTACAGTTCCGGTGAGATGGTCTGGTTGAGTGGCGGTATAAAGCTTCAGCTCTACAACTGTGATAGAGCTAGAGAAGCTCAGATGCACGGAATTCAGACATTAGTCTGCATTCCAACTTCCACCGGGATTCTCGAAATGGGCTCCCCGGAGTGTATCGAGGAAAACTGGAACTTGCTCCAGCAAGCCACTTCTCTCTTCGGATCCGACCTTCCCGGCATCGGAATAGAAGATCCTGAAAAATCCAACACCAAAAGCCCCTTTTTTGACCGGGATATCTCATTTGCCGATATTGGAATAGTTGCCGGAGTTGAGGAAGACGAAGAAGAAGTGGAAACAAATAAACCCAGCCTCAAATCTCCTCATTTAAACCTAAATTTCTCCGATTCAGCCTACACTTTCCCACTTATTACTTCCAATGACAAGCAAATAGCTCCAAAGAAACGAGGCCGGAAACCTAGCGACGGGCGAGAAACGCCATTAAACCATGTGGAAGCCGAGCGACAGCGCCGGGAGAAACTGAATCGGCGATTCTACTCTCTCCGAGCAGTGGTCCCGAACGTATCCCGAATGGACAAAGCTTCATTACTGTCCGACGCTGTTTCCTACATCAACCAGCTCAAAACAAGGATCGAAGAGCTCGAATCGAATCTTCAAACACAAATGAAGAAAGCGAAACTAGAATCTGCAGAAGCCGTTGATAACCAGAGCACCACTACTTCAACAGTCGACCAAACAAAGCTAGATAGAGCTCGACCCGCAATGCTAGAGGTTGAGGTTAACGTTTTTGGTTCGGAAGCAATGATTAGAGTTCAATCGGAAAGGATGAGCGACCCACCAGCACGACTGATGGGTACTCTGAGAGATCTAGGGCTTCACATCCGCCATGGGAGCTTATCTTGCATAAATGACCTCATGCTTCAAGATGTAGTTGTTCAAGTTCCAGAGGAACTGCGAATCGAAGAGGGTCGGAATCTAAATGCTACCCTTCTTCGAAGATTGGAGGAAGTTTTTTCTGCAGATTATCCATGATTACAACTAAAATCATCCAATAAAACTGCAGGTCTGTAATAATTTTTGAATTTCTTTTTTTGTTAATAATCAGTTTCAGTACCCATGTTGTTTGCAGCACTTATGATCAGTTTACAAAAATAGTGAGACCGGTACGAAGAAGAAAGGCCAGACTCCATGATTGATGGGAAAAGCTGGACAGATAAAAATAATTGAAACTGAAGTGAATAAACTAACACCTAATTTAAATTTAATAAGCAATTATTTGGGTCAATTATTTTACTATTAATTTCGGATTAATGGCAATAAATATATCATCTCATAGTACAAATTTTAATCTCTAAGATATTCTAATTATGTTCATTCTAAATCCGGATCCATATGATAAAAGCTCTGATTGTTCATTTTCTCAAATTATTCTTATTTTAATTTTTTTTGGGTAATTATTAATCTGATCCCTAAAATTTAGAAGTCTCTTAAATTGACAGCCTAAATTTTAAATTTGACACCTCTCACCGTTATTATTTCATTAAAATAAAGGCATAAGAGGCACATGGAGTTGAAGAACTAAATCATTATTCAGTTTTCAAGTTCTTTTATCGTTTTCCTTAATTTTATGATCATTTTTTGTCTCAGAAATACCATTTGCTACGATCGACTCCTTAGCTTGAAACACAGTTTCAAAGTTTTTATATGTATCGATATTGGTCGTCGCCAAAGCCTATATTCAACTACACGTGCATCTCACGTCCCTTATTTTAACGAATTGATAATGGTAAACGCATTAGACGATAATAACTCAAACTTTAATATGTCGAGTTTAAAAATTTAAATGTGTCAGTCAAAAGAATTTTTAAACTTCAAGGTTAAATTAATAATTACCTTTTTTTCTTTTTTAATCATTGTTCATCAAATTCCAATTACTCTATAGTCACGCTTAGTTTTTCTAGTGGATCGTGATATATATTACTTTTTTTGTTTTTTTTGTCAAGTTTTGCAAGTGACCCAAGACATAGCGGGATCGACTTAATCCAAAATGCACAGAACTACCATACTCATATTTTTAATATTTCAGATAGCAACCAAAAACTTAATTAAAATTATAAAACTAAGATAAATTAAAACAACTACATCAAAATAGTACAAAAGTAACTGTGCTAAAATAAAATCTAACAAAATGAAAAACTAACATTATTCTAACTTCACTCAAATAAACTTCTAAAATGTAACAAAACTATGAAAGTAGGCATGGAGCCTGCTCCTGTGTTGGCAATTGATGAGTCATTGGAATGAGTCAATTAAACTCAATAGGGATAAAATTTTACATTTAACGTTAGAGTTGAGAAAAATGTGTGACCATATCAACTTTAAAACATTTTTATAAAAACTATGTAGAAAACAACTGTAGAGTAAATATTAAAACATTCCACTATAGTGTGATACACAAATAAAATGTCTCTATTAAATAATATGAAAATCTTAGTGAAAATAGAGTTATTTATAGATTCCAGACACAACATGTCACAAACATATACAATAATAACGATGATACTCGATAATCTCAAAGCTATGAATAACCGTAATTAGATTTAAGATTTTGCGATTATAGACACAACACCTATAGTTGTTCAATTACTCTAATTATCAAAAAAATATATCTTCCAACGGTCAAATATGCGTAACAAACAATATCCTCAGCATGGGTCAATCAAACTTGGTTCACACAACTAAGTTCATCAATAGAAATAAATGTGTATGCTCAAATAAAAATATGTCTAGTGAAAAACGTACATATAGTATGAAACAAGACATATCATAATAATAAAATATATCATATTATATGAGAACACGTTTTAAAATAATTTTCTTGAAACAATACAATGCTGGATATAACAATAAATTTCTATCTAAAACTTAGCTTACTACTAACCAAAACTCAATAATTTAGGAAAGCACAATAAGGTATCAAGTCCAAATAATTACTTTAATTTTCGATACTTAATCATAATAATAAGATTAGAACCAAAATAGAATTCCCATATTTCTACAAACCATAATTTTTTAGAGTAAAGAAAATAACCTAAGAATTAAATGGGTTAAAAACGCATTTTGGCCCAAAAATAGGCATGAGCCGTTGTGTCGCGGCTTTAGCAAGAAGCTAATCCGCAGCTTAACGTTGGATCATCATTGTCCAGTCTGCTTCCTACGTCGGTTTGCACAAGATTTCTCAATGTTTTCCAACGAGGAGACTAAATAGAAGATAAATATAATACTATTTGAGTTTTAAATACATGATTCCAACTATAGATTTCATTCTCCTTATCAAAAATCAATCTCTTTCCCTTTTTTTTCACCTTACATCTCAAATTAGTGAAATAATTATTGAAACACAAAAAATCCAACTTACCTACAAAGTCCCTTTTCAATTCGTCCGCAATTAGATCTTCAACACTCTGACCAAAGTATTTTCGGAACAAATCACAAATTTACAGCAAAACCTTTGGTTTAAATGTGCAATTTGTTAAACTATGAATGTCCAAACAAAGGAGAAAAGTTCCTTACATTTAGCTTCTTAATCGCTAAAAGACAACTTAGTTTCTAGCCAAATTTTGATGATAGACCCATTTTGTAACTCAATTCGTGAAAGAAAGTTAGAGCTTCTAGTTCAAAAACCACATCAAAATTCTGAATTCTCACCCATCTAACAAGTAAGGAACTTGAGATTGACTTGCCTTAGAGAATGGTGTAGATTGTCGATGTCCAATTGCACTAGTTCCGTCTTTTAGTCGTTGTCCCCTTTCCAATCGAGTAGAAAATCGTTCAATTAGATAATGTTGGGTAATGGTTACCCACACAAGCACAAATAGGAAAAAAAATCCCTTGAAATCCATAACCTCTCCCAAAAAAATGTGGGTATTAAATTTAATTTAAGGAAATAAAGAATTATTTACAAATAACAGTCGTTACGTTCTTCTCCACTAAGAAAATTTCTTTCATGAAATTTAGAACAACTTCAAAAGTCTTGTCGAACAAGAGGGTGTATTTCACCACCATCTCTAATTTAATCTTCCAAGTGGCTTATTTTTTGTTATAGTTCTTCCACTGAACTTGAATCAAAAGTATCTCATGATAATAAAGTACTCGAATCTCATAGCTCAATATACTCTCGGGCTCCTTCTCATAACAAATATTCTCCTAGATAGACACATGAATCCAAGAGATGATGCGTGATAGATCAGATATATACTTTCTCATCATAGAGACGTGAAAGACGTTATGAACATAACTCAGTTGTGAAAGTAAATCCAATCAATACGCCATGGTATCAACTCGCATTATAGTTTGAAAAAGGCTAATATATCTTAAGGCTAACTTGCCCTTTACTTCAAAATGACTTATTCCATGACACAATCGATGTTTCAAAAACACAAAGTCATCCACCTCAAATTTTACCCATATCCTCTGGAGGTCAGCATAACTCTTCTGCCAACTCTGAAATGTTCTTAGTCCCCTTTTATAATTTTCACATTATTAGTTGTCTCTTGAATGAAATTATGTTCGAAAGTCACACGTTCCTCAGCCTCAATCTAACATAGTGGTGATCTACACAGCCTCTCATACAGAGTCTCATACAGTGAAACTCCGATATTGGTTTAATAGCTTTTATTATAAATGAACTTCTCCAATGACAAGTGATTTATCCAACTATCATTGAAATCTAGAATGCATGACCTTGAGAATCTGAATCGCACACACAGATTGACTATCTATTTGAGGATAATGTGTTATACTCAAATTAAGTTCAATGTTTAAAACTTTCTAAAGAGCTTTCCAAAACTTAGAAGTAAAATTTATATATATGTCTGAAACTGTACTCGAGGAACAATGTGAAGATTAATGTTGTTCTTATCGATGATCACTCATACTGCATCAAATCTCTGCATGGTCATCGGCTGCTTGATCACAAAATATAGTAATTCTATCCCATTTCGCTCAGGGGTAAGCAGGGCTGCAACAACCAAATTAGTATTTGATGTTCAGTCTTAATCTGTAGACAAGTTAAACATCTAGATACATATTTTGCTATATCCTGCTTCATTGAAACCCACCAAATGATGCTCAAGTCATGATACATTTTTGTATTGCTAGAATGAATCGTAAATCTAGACTTATGGCTCTTTGCTAGAACAGTCTGCCTCAAATTTGAATCATTAGGCATCACAAGTTGTCACTTGAAGAATAGAATTCCATCAGAGTTGACCTCTCAACCATCAGACTGCTTGTCATCTTGAATCTGATCAAACTTTTCTTTTAACTCAACATTGAACTTCTGCATATCTTTATCATGTTGCAAAAGTGTTGGGGCTACTACCACATTAAATACTTGAACGGTCTCACCATCATCCTAATATTGTAGCTCATAGTCTTTAGTAGTCAAACATTTTTTCCAATCTACCAACACTAGACAAGAAAGAGAGCTTTAAAGATAACGACTCAAAGCGTCAGCCACTACATTTACCTTTCTAGGGGGATACTTAAAAGAAAAATGATAGTCCTCCATATACTCCATCCATCACTGTTGTTAGATGTTCAAATCTCTTTGCGTGAAGAGAGACTTTAAGTTTTTATGGTTATAAAATATCTCAAACTTTGCACCATATAGATAACTTCGCCAAATCTTCATGGTGAAAATAATAGCTGCTAGCTCTAAATTATGAGTAGAATAATTTTGCTAGTGTATTTTTAAATATCGAGATGCATAAGTTATTGTTGTGTTCAGCTGCATTAGAACACAAATCAAACTAACTCTCGATGCATCTATATACACTACATATAGTAAATTCTCATCAAGTACTATTTCAACCAGCGCAGTAGTCAATCTCCACATAAGCTCCTCAAAAGTTGTCTGACTTTTGCATCCCAAATAAAATTCACATCTTTCCCAGTTAATTAAGTAAACTGAAAAGCAATAGAGGAAAAATTCTCCACAAATCGATAATAATATCTAACCAGTCCTAAGAAACTATGTACCTCACTGCCGTTCTTAGATGTCTTCCAATCGAACACAGTCTCAACCTAAGCTGGATCAATGAATATGCCATTTTGACAAACTACATGACCCAAAAACTTTACATCCGTCATCCAAACTGTAGTTCTGATGCACCAGTAGAACTGATAAAGAAATAACCTGTAAATACTTGAAGACATATGGAAATATCCACTACGGATTATGAAATATTCTTGAGAGAACTTGAGTTGTCAAAAATAGTAAGTATTGTAGCTTGCCACTATCGTATGGATGATTTTGTGATTAAAAACCTTCTTGATGGTTGGATACCTCTTCACACACTCTTCTTTCAAAGATTAAGAATGCAGATGCCAATGAGAGAACTTACTTAACTCCAAGTAAGCCCAATCTTGTGATGCTACTCAAATAAGGATGACTTTGGATGCAACTCACCAAAGTGTTGAAAAAGGAATCACTCCAATTTTGAAATAAAGCAAGAACTTTTATTAATCAAACTTCAATGTCTAAAAAAAAAGCACTAGGGGGCTTTATATAGTCAATTACAAAGCATAGAATAGGAAACAACATAACAGAAAATACACTGGGTATTTGGTCCCGTATGGCCGATTACTATACTATGAATTTAGAAACTTTCTAAAGCTATTATTTTATTAATCTTTGCTGGCTTTGGCTCCATGAAATTGATGACTTTTGGCAGCTATTTTTCTTCAAGAATTGCCACTTGGATGGTTGTCATAACCAAGCATAATTGGCCCTCCTTTGTCCATTTGCTTTTGGCCAATTAAGGAAAGTTTCCATAACTCTATTTCCCTTGGTCTTTCTTGCCCTTCAAACTTGTCTTCTTGAGTTTCTTTCCATAGCATTAAGGGTGTGGGCCCTCTTTGATCTTCATGGGTTGATAGCTATTCTATTTGGGCCATTGTTGAGTTACATTCCATGTAAATACTTCCTTGGTCTCCAAGCATAGACACTTGGACTTTCTATAATATTTACTCTCTATTCTGTGGGCTTTTGATATAGTAAAAAAAATCCAATTTTAACTATCTAGCCCATTCTAGAAAGCTTAGGAAGTCAGTTACAATCTTTATGAAACAGACTTTTTGATATGATGTCATTTTGAATGACAAAATAGTAAAACACTCGTCGGAGGTCAGGAACTTGAACTTAAACTTCCACTTGTGTTTGACCTTGAATACCTCCAAGTTGGATTAATGATGGAATGGACCCGTAGTTCATCAATTTCTCTCATTTTTCATACAACTAGTTCTCACACAATATCTACAGAATAATCATCAGATGCTCCATATGCTCATCATGAGACTTATAATATATAAGAATATTGTCAATAAATAGCACAAAAATGTGATCAAGATAACGTTAGAAAACTTGGTTCATTAGATCAATAAATATAGCTGGTGCGTTAGTCAATCCAAACAGAAGCACTACAAACTTTAAATGTCTATACCAAGTCCAAAAAGTCATTTTAGGGATGTTATCTTCTCAAATCCTTAACTGGTAATAAGCTGATCTCAAGTCAATTATGGAAAAGTACATTGATTCTCTTAATTGATCATATAAATCATCAATTCTAGTTAATAGGTACTTATTTTTAATTTTCACTTGATTCAACTTCTAGTAATCAATATACAAAAGAAGCAAATCATTCCTTTTTTTTTTCGCAAATAACATTAGTGCACCACAAGGTGATAATGTACTATAATGAATGAAACCTTTCCAAAACAAATCATTCAATGAATCTTTAACTTATTTAATTTATTAGGAGTCATGCGATGCAGAATAATTGAGATCGTAGTAGTGTCGGGTTGTAACCCAGATAGATTCTCATAAAAAACATAAGAATAATCACAAACAATAGATAACTCTAGATCCTACCTAACCAAATCAAAGTCACTACAATAACAAAAATACTCTTGTAATACTCTAGTTTTCTTTGACCACCCAAACAGGTTTGTAAGATATGATCAATGGGGAACATACGAGTATTACATGAATGCACAAATATTCATCCATCTTTTAATGTAAGGGCCACATTCATCTAGTGACAGTCAATCATAGCTTTATAATGACTTAACCAATCCATGCATAGTATCGTGTCAAACAGATCCATTGGCATCACTGTCAAATCAATTGATAATTCAAGATCACAAACAATGAGAGCAGTAAATTGAACAAGAAGATACATTTCATATCTCTTATTCATAGAGGTATTCAAAATTAGGGGATTATATAATCTTTTTGTGGAATACCCATGCAATGAACAAACAATGCGTAGACAAAAGAATACGTTACTATAGTATCAAATAACACATGAACAATAGTATTAAAAAAAGAGATCAAACTGTAAATGACACCTTGGTTAATCCGATTAGTGGCCTCAGATCTAACTGCATAATCTTAGCCAGTCATCTTCTTTATTCCCTTTTTGTGGCCACCATAACCACCTCTTGATGAACTAGGAACTGGTCTAGGAATCTAACTAGTAGATCTTGCAGGAGTAGAACAAGATGCAAAACTCTACTAGTACCCAATAGACCTCTGAAAGTTGGTACCAGTAGGCTAATATTAATGCTAATATGGCGACATGTAACTCACTGACTATGAACAAGTAAAGGTCTTTGATCCAAATTAAGTACGCTGATCATGTCAAGAAAATCCTCTAACAGCTCCAAAACCAAGTCTAGAGGGAGCTGTTTGAGTTGTTGCCGAACTAGTTTGAGTAGGTCTCTGATTCATTAGGTAGTTTCTCCTCAAATGTCTTGGCTGATCACAATTAGGATAAATATGAGAGACTGAATGCACTAGCAAAAGGTGTACTACTGACCTCCTTGGTTCTAACCCTTTCTCTGGTCTTTTTTGGTCAACTTATTGCCCCTTACTTATCTTTCTTTCCTTTACCCTAATTCTTGATGAATTGCTCACTAGATCAGCATCAACTCGTTGAGTAACAACAACCACTTCAGCAATAGAACTGAACTCTATAGCTAATAACTGATGATAGAACTTGGGCCTCAAGTTCTTCATGAAGTTCACCATTTTGTCCATTGGATTCATCTTCTTGGTATATTGTGACACTTCTATAAACTTGACATAATACTCCAACATAGTAAGAATTTCTTGCTCCAAATCATGATAAACATCGATCATATTTTGACGATGACCAACATTCAATAATTATCCCTAAAAATAGTCTTGAACTGAGTTTAAGTTATCATCTCCACTAGTTAGTCCAATCTCATTGATTTTTACCAAATTTCAGTCATTTTCTCGAAATAAAAGGTGGAAAATCCAACCCAGTATTCTATCATGAATCCAATAGTAGTCAAATTGTTTTACATCACCTTCAACATATTTTCAGTAATCTAAGAGTCATCTTCTCCCACAAACACAAGCGAATTCATATGAACAAGCTTTCTAAATAAATTTATTCCGCAGGTCTCAAAATCCTAAACCCCACTGTCTCTAGGCAAGCTCTTAGCACATCTCTCATATCTATAAGAGAATTTACCAACGCATTTGTCACAGTAGGTGTTGCAAGAGCACAGTTTCTCAGCGTGCTTCTAGGAGGTAATTTACAAAATTTTAAAAAATTGAAGGTATAGGTTAGAACCTATGCTCCAGCACAGTAACTATAAATCTTTTGGATATTATAATACTACTTATCTAATTGATGACACTTTCAAGGTGGTAATTTGGCTTTGATACAAAAATTATGTCTCGTCCTACGAGGGACCCAAGATAGAATGGGGGTGACCTGGCCAAAAAAATGGACTGACCTACCTGATCTATATCTTTAATATTCTAAATATAAGTGACAGACTTAATTAAAAATAAAAGTTAGAGCCCAATAAAATTGGGTTAAACCAAAGTTCCAACAATTACATCAAAACAATACTGTCATACAAGTTCAAAGTAACAGTGTTGAAAATAACATAAAATAAAGTATAACAAAGTGAATGTGGCAATCTGCCCTATGAAGACAAGAATGATCCAGGTGTGGGTTTGATCGATATCAGTGGGGGTGCATAATCCCACATTGCTTGGGAGAGTGAAAATTGTATGGTTTATAAGTATGGTTCTCCTCCCTACCTAGTACAATGCATTTTAGGCTAACCCCAATAATAAAACTATGCGAGATTTAGCCTAAAGTGGACAATGTTGTACTAGGAGGACTAGGAACATTTCAAATTGTATTAGAGCTAAAACCCAATCAGAATTGTGGCTGACAAGGATATCATGCCCCAGGGGGGGGGGGGGGGGGGGAGATTATGGCAGCCCACTCTATGATGGCAAGAATGACCTAAGTGTGGGTCCGATCCATATTAGTGCGGGTGCACAATTTCTCATTGCTTGGGAGAGCGAAATATCCATGGTTTATAAGTAGGGTTTTCCTCTCTACTTAGTACAATGCGTTTTGGGCTAACCCTAAGAATAAAACCCTACGAGCTTCGGCCCAAAGCGAACAATATTGTACCGAGAAGACTGTGGGATGTTAAAGTTAATAACTAACATTATTATAACCTCACTAAAATAAACTCTTGAAAAGTAATAAAATAATGAAAGTAAACATTGAGCCTACTCCTACGTCGATAACTGCTGATCTTCCTCATTAACACCTAAAAGGGAGAGTCGTTGTAGTGAGTCTACTAAACTTAATATGGATAGAGTTTTACATTCAACGTTAAAGTTGAGAAAAATTTGAGTGTAATGACTGGAAATTTCTTTTACAAAGGATTATTAAATGTATATGTAATGCAATGACCTATATTGATTGTTTATTGGTGAGATGTATTATTTCATAGTTCTTGGATTGCAATAGGACTTGTGCAATTTATAATCTACTAAGATTGGATGGTAGTTAGGATTTTGGTTGAGATCATACTATGTCTACGAAGAAGTAATTATTTCGTATCTAGAAATCAATGCAAGTGTCTAACAGGAGAATCATATTTGGCTTCTAGAAAATAGTGCAAGGTTTAACTAGAGAATGAGAAAAATTAATGTAACACCCTGACTTTTTAAGCTGGATAATTATCGAGTATTACCAAGGACGTGTTCGGAGCGTTAAGTCTAGGGGTATTTTCGTTACGTTTTCCCCGTGTAGGTGATATAATTAAAGGATGGGATACCTATGATATTACATTGCGTATTAATACGTGTTATTTTATGGCGCGTATTTATGGGAAAAGTGTTATGGGATGGGAGTTAAGTAGGGAAAAAGGTGAGGAAAGACTGTTCTGCGTGTTTTCGGACGCCTGCAAACAAGTTATATCATCCGCAAGTGCATTTCGTGACGTCCCCAATGCTTGGGACGCATGAGGACAAGAATTTTTTTTTATCTTGATGTGTTTGGAAGTTGACTTCCGGATGCATGCGGACGACTTGCGGACTAGACGTATTGTCCGCAAGTGCATTGCACGTCACCCTTAGCCATGGGACGACTCAGGACATGATTTTGCGTCCTGATTTCACCTGCATTGCAGACTTTCAGACGAGTCCGGACGAATATGGTCGCGAGTATCTTCATCCGCATTGAATCTGTCCAAAGTCTGGAGACTTTTGGACAGTGCGGACGTGAGGTGCGGACGCCATATCGTGTCCACATGGCCAGTGTGGAAGACTTCGGATGGGAGTCGCCTCTGTCTACAGACGCCGAATTGCGTCCGAATACAAAGTTTGGACACATGTGGACGAATGTAAACATGGATTAGTTGCGTCCAATTCGTCTCTGTCCATTTTCTAGACATATTCGGACGCATGCAGATGCCATTTTGCGTCCAAATGTCTTCTGCAGAAGGTACGGACGAGGGTGGGGATGCCATTTCTCGTCCGTGACCACGATTTAGCCTTAGAGATTTTACACTTGCGGACGAGACTAGTGCGTCTGCACTTGTCCGAAATAGCCCAATCCTACGAATAAAATTAGGGTTAAAATGATGAAACATTGTCGTGTAGCCATTAACTCCTCCGACAGAATCGGCTCTCCCCCACCCTCGACCTGTAGGTCGCCGACCTCCCCTGGACGAGGTGCCCTCCCCTTGTCCGTAGTTGCCTCTCTCTACCTCCCTATGCCTATGGTTTGTTCCCTCATCCAGGTAATATCTTCCTCCTCCTCTGCCAGACATTTCTTCCATTTTCCTGCGTGAGAAATTCCAGAGTCCAAGAGAGAATTCTTATGTGTGAGGGAGTGGTTTGTGAGAGTGAGTTCTGGGTGAGAGGAATTGGGAGTTAGCTAGGGTGTGTTAAGTCTGAATGTGAGTGAAGTGAGGTGTGAGCTAGTGGGTGAGCTGCTGTGGAGTTGGGAGCTGAGCATGGAGTTGCCGTCCGTGAGCTTAGAGAGCTCGAAGAGTGTTGTCCCTGTTTAGTTCTTCAATTTAGGTAAGGAAATAGGGGTGTCTTTGGCCTGTGGAGGCCCTACACCACAAGTAGGTGTGCATGAGTTATGCTTGGTCTTTGTTTTGTTTAGTTCCTACGAATTCCTTTACCTGTTGTTAGTTGATACTGTTAGTTGTTAAATACTGGGCCGATATATTGCATTGCTATTATTCCTTGTTCTGCGATTGACATTCTTTGTTAATTTGGTGTGCTTTTCTTTCCTGCGATACATGCTTTAATTGGATAATTTCCTGGATGAATGATTTCTGCCTAGATAAGAGAGTTAAGAATGTAGGTGAGTTAGAATGTTGAGTTGAAGCCTAAGTGAGTTAAGAGACATGCCTTTTTGGATGATTTTGTTCCTTACTTTTCACTCGCTGTTCAGTTTAAATCTCTGTGTATATTATAAGTTGTTATCCCTTCATCAATATATATATATATTGCTCTTGTCATTCCCATTGACCAATACACATATATTGTTCTTGTTGTTCTAGTTAATCAATATTGTTTTTGCTAGATCTAGTGTTTGAATGTCTATGTGACTAATCGAAGTTCTATTCCCCTAATAAGTATGTTCACTAACTTAGCGTAGTTTAATTGATCAATTTATTTATCTACGCATGTGAACTAATTAATTAACAAATCTAAAGCAACTAACGTAATTAATTAGCCTTAAGTATGTTAATCTTAATTAACTTAAGCATGTTAATTATTACTTAAGTATATCAATTAACATAACTAGTTGTTTAATTAATAATTGATAATCACTTTCACGATTCCCTTACTCAAGCATGTTTAATTAGCTAGACTTAATTGATTGGAGTTGAGCATGTTAATTTATGATAATGATTGTAATCCCACTTGAGCATGTTAATTAACTAATTACTTGAACATGTTAATTAACTAACTAGATGAGCATGTTAATTAATTAGTGGAGCATCTTTAAGTAACTTAATCATTTCTTGACGCATGACAATTAATTAGAGTAGTTAACTAACTAGAATGATTAATTAGATAAGCACGTTAATTAACTAACTCATCGTTATTTCCTAGTTAGTATGTTTAAGATATTAGCAGTATGTTAATTAATTAGGCTATTCGATTAATCAATTGAGTTATTAATCAATCCATGCATGTTAGTTAACTATTACTTGTGAAATCTACAAGCATGTTAAGTAACCACTAATCTTGAGCATGTAAATTACCTAGGATAACTAATTAGAATAATCACCTAGAATAATAAACGTAGGAAGCATGTAAAATGACTAAGAAACTAACTAGGATAACTAGCATGTAAATTAATAGTATGTTATATTTCCCTTTCGATTATTATTGTGTTTTATTAATTCAAGCACATTTTCATCGTTCCAATTTTTGTAATTTCTTATTGAGAGTGTTTGTTATTTGATTTCCTTACTTGCTTCGTTGTTCACAATTCTATATTTCAATTGTTCTCTGATGTGTACGCTTTCAATTTCTGTTATACATTATATGCGTAATTTCAATTACAATTGCTTTTAATTACTTTCTTTATATACGCCCTTTAATTATTGTTAATGATACGTTATAGTGCATCATGCATCATGCTAGGTTAAGAATGAATGGTCATGCATCATGTTAACAGAAATCAATAGGGAGTGCCATCTTGGTGGTGGTGCTCACACATGCATAAGTGAGGTAAAATGTTAAGAAAATGAAGGAAATGGGGATTGGGTGGCAGATGGGTAGCGGGTCTAGTCTGCAACTAGCCGGAACCTCTCCCTTTTAGGGTACGGGAGTTCTAGTTGCAAGTAAAAGATTAGATCCGACCAACTATTCCATCACAAAGGAAATCCTCCAATCTCCCGCTCGAAGGACGAGTATCGAACAAATGGATTAAAGTAAAGTGATAAACGAGTAAATGGCTTAATGAAATGATTGGTTTGGGTGGCCCCCATTCCAAAAGGACTAAAGAGAGGCATTTCATAATTGCATTAAACCCTTTTCCTTACTAAGCCTTTATGCTTACAGTTTACTTGTGATGTATGTATAGGTACTTGTATGCAAAAACGACGAACAGATAATAAACAGAGAGTAAAGCAGAGATGAGGAATTGCACGCGTGAGACTCATGGCTGGTTAGACATAAAAGAGTAAAATAAAGAATAGTTGCAATTAAGTTTTATTCAATTGTATTTAATTGTTCGGTTTCCATTTCTCAAATGTTGTATTCAACTGCTTAGTATTTCTTCCTTACATTAGATGATTTACACTTCCACAATGCTTTAAACAAATGATTTTATAACGCTTCCGCATTTCATTAATTGGATTTTCAATACAAGTTCAACGAAAGGTTAGTGGCGATCCGGTTTAGATGCACTCTGATATTTCCTTCAAAGAGTTTTAAATAAAGGATTTAGCTATTTTATAAAATCTTTAAATTTCATCCATTTTAAAGGATTTATGAAAAATCGGGTCGTTCCAATTAATGTGGAAGGGAAATATTGTAATACTCGGAATCAAGCTTAGGCTAAGGATAATAATACCCCAAAAATATGTTTAGTAAATGTAATAAGTTTGGAATAATTAATGATGATTATTAGAGTGGATTGAAGATTTATTAGATGATTTTAGAGTTAATTGGGATAGTATTGGGATTGGTTAAGTGAGAATTTTGGTTAAAGATTAAAGTGTAAATTGTTAAGGGTCTAACAGAAGGAAACAGTCAATCAATGGAACGACCGCAAAAGTTATAGAGGCGACACAAAGCTTGGCCAAAGGAAATAGTTGATCAAATGATCGACTGTGAAATTCACAGTGGCTAGAATGGCATGAGGTGTGCATGCTACGTGAGAGTGGTTGATCGTTGATCAACCAGAAGGATTTTGTGAGCGATCAGTCGATCTCACTATGGGTTGCTAGAAGTTGGTTTTTGACGTTGGACCCATTGATCAAGTGATTGACCAGGAGTATTAAGTTGCGGTCGATCATTGATCGACCAGCTCCATTGTGTTCCGCATGCATTATGGTTTTTGGTCGTTATACCAGTTGAGTGCGGGAGGAGTTCATTAGCTGGCACCCCTGAACCCCGATGGAAGATGCAAATCTCGAGAATTGTATTTTTTGTGATTCCTCCATGTGTGCTTCCTTTACAAATGGCAGCATAGATGTGGGGTTAGGTGAGAAATTTTGGGGATAAATAAAACGTATGAGGGTAGCCTTTTGTGAAGATAGAAAAGAGATAGAGTGGGGTGAAGAAATCTGTGGAGAAATAGAGAGAAAGTGAGAGAGCTTGCGAGAGAAAAAGATAGGAGCTGGGAGTGAAAATAGAAAGAAGGAGAAGAAAGAAAAGGGAGTAAGCTGCGAAAGAAATAGAGAAGAGAAAGGGAGAAACAGAGAAAGGAAGAAGGAGAAGAGGAAGGAGAGAAAGCTTCTGGGAGAAAGGTGAGCTTCTGTCTTTAGGTAATGTATAGTTCCTTTTTAGTTTGAAGGATTTTAGGTATATGTTCGAAAGATACTCTCTATTCCTTTAAGATTAATGCTCTGTTATTGGATAAGGCTCTCTATTGCTGGCTACCTCTTGGTCTTATGAAGTGTTTATACTTGGAGAAATTAGTCTGTTGCATGCACTTTAGTGGTTGGATGTTAGTAATGCTTCCTATTTATTTATGAATGTTTCCGTAGGTGTATGCTCTATTGCCTGAAGTTACTTTCTTTATGATGAATTCTATGAGAAGTTGATTTTGATGTTTCCCTACTATTATTGATTTTGGATCCGAAGGAAAGTATTCTCTGTTAAAATACTATTTTGAGAAGCTATGTAATTTATGGAAAATGTTAATGATGTTTAGGCTTGGTTGAGCAAGAGATATTATGTAACGACTCAGTTTTTCTTTTCCCATTAAAAATTTGCTAAAATTTAAAACTTTTATCAAAACGTTAAATCCTTTATTAAACCTTTTTAAAGTAATATCAGAGTGTAAAACTAGAGCATCAAAACTCTTTTTCGTGAAAGCAGCTGTAAAGTCTTTTGTGAAAACATAATGGATTTATTAAAACTTAGCAGAAGCGTAAATCATTTGAGATATGAAACTTAACAATTAAATACAATTTAATTACAACCGAGTTCTCTTTTACTCTTTTTTTTAACCTGGCTAGCCACGAGTCCTGTGTATGCAAATCATTCATCCCTTCTTTTTGAATCTATTAGTCGTCTCCTCGTATAAGTACCTACACCTACACAACAAGTAAACTATAAGCCCAAAGGCTTAGTAAGGAAAAGGGTTTATGCAGTATGATATGCTTCTCTTTAGTCATTTTGGAATGGGGGCCACCCAATCCCATCTTTTCATTACATCGTTGGTTTTTTTCGTTACTTGTACATCGAGCTGGAGATTGGAGGACCCTTGTGGGATGGTATAGTCTTGGTCGGCTTCTAACCTCCTGTGGGCAGCGCCCGTTCCCAATGAGGGAGGGGCTAGTCTAGCTATCAGGCTAGATCCGAACTACCCATCTGCCCCCAAGTCCCTTTTTCTTTTCTTTTCTTTCATTTTCTTAATGTCTTTCTTCACTCAATGCATGTGAGTACCACCCCAAGGTGGCATTCCCTAATTTGTTTCTATTAACATGATGCATGATGATACATTACAACGTAACATTAACAGAAATTGAAGTGCGCATGTAAAAGAAAGTAATTGAGTAACAGGAATTGAAATCGCATAACGGAGAACACTTATGATATTAAATAGAAAACAACAAAAACAAGTATGGAAAACCCGATAACAAATATTACGGAAATTAAACACACACATCAACACAATGTACAATGAATTAAACCATGAAGGGCATGCTTGAACTTATAGAACACAACAATAAACGAAATAAAATCGAAACATGCTAGTTACCTCAGTTAATTTCCTAGTCAATTTACATGCTCTGGAACATTACATTTATTATTCTAATTAGTTATTCTAGTTATTTAACTTAGCAAGTTAAACATGCTCAATTTACAGGTTCAATGAAAATTGTAACATGCTCATGAAAGATTACAATTATTAATTATCCTAGTTAATTTACATGCTCAGATTTAGTGGAGTCTAGTGTGATAAACATGATTTTATTCTAATTTAATGATGCATGCTCATGTTTAGTAAACTATAGTTTATAATAACATGAAGAAAACAATAACAAATGAAAGATAGAACATATATTCACATAGTCAACGTAACCCTTAATTCGTTCACGTTCAACTCATTCCTCTTTCATCTTCTCGATTATTTCCTAATAAAGTAAAACATCAAATTGTAGAAGTTATAGTAAAAGAAATTGCGGTAATAGACAATAAACAGAATATCAACAAAGGAATTCAATACTATTAAGATTAATTGATTTCTTGGAGAATTGATTACTTGGTTAAACATGCTCGGAGTTATTACAATTTACATGCTCAAGAACTAATTACAATTATTACCCTACATGATTAACATGCTTTTATTATAGTTAATTAACATGTTATTCTAGTTAGTTAATTAAACATGCCCAATTGAATATGCTTAAGTGAATTATGATTGTGAGTCTAGTTAAGTTCTTTAGTCAATTGACATGCTCAAGTAATAATTACACTTAGGATTTTAATTGATTAACAATTAAACATGCTTAAGGAAACAACTAACAACTGTTAATTAAACAACTACTTGAATATGCTCGGATTAGATATTTAACAACTAGTTAATTAGTTAAGCTAGTTAATTAAACATGCTCGGATTAGTTATATCATATTTGGATTAGTCAATTGTACTCAAACTACAATTATTATACTAATTAATTATTCTTGATTAGTTAATAGATTAATTAAACATGCTTGATTTATTAATTAAACATGCTCATACAATTGTTATCCTAATTAACTGCACATATTCAGATTAGGAAGTGAAATGATAGAAGGATATATGCGTACAACAATAGGAATGACAATAAACGAAAAGAGAGTTAAACTAGACAACAAGTAATTTATAAAGAACAACACAGTTAAGGAAACTCTTAGTTTATTCATTTCCTTTTCTTAGTTCATCATTCCACACCCATTGTTCACACACTAAGCATTCACAGCATTGAGTAAAGCATTCGCAATAAAGAAATAAATTAAGAGTAAAGGGAATGTTTATAGAGTATCAACGAAGCAAAGCATTTAATCACATAACCAAGAAGGAATAACATAGAGCTAACAATACTTTATCGAGTAATAACAATCTACATTATGAATCAACAAGGAAACACAATCACGCACTCTACTTGTGGGTAGGGCCTCCACAGGTCAAGACACACCCAAGTCCTTACCTCAAAGCTTTATCGCGTATTGCACTTAATCCTTATCATTTTTTTTCCTTTTCCAATACCTTCATAATTAAAAATATCTATCATTATAGCATTTCATAGTCCAACTCAATATCCATTTGAATCAATAGAGCATGTTCACACTTCATACCAATCATAGATTTGTCCTTAAATCGTGCGTTACCATCATAACATAACTCTTCCATTCACATCATTTCTTCATCTCATATATACCAAGAAGCAGTAGTTAAAACATGGTATAACTTTCTACATTTCCACATTTAACCAATATAGAATAACCACACACTTCAGCAACACTTCATTATCTACACAGATTTCCAAAATAAACACCTACAGTTTACATAAACATAACCAAAATGAACATTCATAGTTACAGGGCATGAATTTGACAATGGTAGCCACAAATAGAGAATAATCTTTTAACAACAGGGAGCATTTATCCACAACAAACACTACAAAGAGCCTAAAATCCCTAAAAATCCATGTGAACATCCTTTATTTATTTATCCTTAGCATCCAAAATCAATCACAAGCAAAGAATCGACACCTATTATAGGACAGAGTGCAAGCATCCAAAATCCACAAAACAGAGAAGAAGTGTGCATTACCTTAGGGATCTCAAGGGCCCGAGAAGAAAACTGTCATCCACTCCTTCCTCTGTAAATTTCTGTTGGCCAGAGCTCTCCACCAGAGAGCATTACACTCACTTCTTTGTCTTTCTCTCTATCTAAATCTCTCTTTCGGCATAGCTCCCACTCACTGCCCTTTTCTAAACAAATCTCCCAACATTATCCCTTGATTCCATTCAGCTTTTCAGAGGCTGCCCCTGACGCAAGGTACGATTCCACACTGGAAGGAGGCGTGGGTTGTCTGCTCAGCAGACAATGATAAAATCCAAACCGGCTAGACTGGGTTCGAACGCAGTCGGGTCGCGGGTCACCATCTGCACCCGTCTGCGAACACCCTTCCAGCGCGAGAGTTGCCACCATCGATCGTGAATTGCTGAATCATTCTTCGAATCGCGCCTCCAGGCAACAACCAAATAACATAATTATAAAGGAGGAGGAAATCTCAGTCGGATGTACCTCAAATTGTTGCTGGAAGCCACACCTGCGGGAGTTCTGATTTTGAACCCTAGCTCTACACCCGCATTGCTACAGCTGCTCGCACCCTCGCTGGAATGAATCCAAGCCTCTGAGCTTTCCGTTGCCCGCATGTTCTTCTCCTTTGCCTATCGATCCTCGTCACCCAATCGTTTCCCTCCCTCGCTGTTCTTTCCTTTTCATCGGGTCTCTCTCTCTCTCTCTCTGAAGGAATTGGGTGAAGGCCAAAATCAAAACCAAAATCTCCTCTTTCAATTGATTTCTAAACTAGACCCACGGTTTATCCTGAACTGGTTCACCTCCTCTTCATCCCATTAAATTCATTTTCATTTAATTCTTCCTTATTCCTTACTTAATTTTATTCTTACATTTTAATTATAATTAACCATAATCTATTTTTCTTCTTTTAATTAATTTTCCCATCTTCTTCTTAATTCTTCATTAAATCCTCACTTAATCCTATTTATTAAATCCCCTTACATTGTTAATCCCAAATAGTCTATTTTATTCAATTAAATTCCTCTTTAATAATTTAATTAAATCTTTCATTTAATTAAATTATTCTCAACCCAATCCCAATTCTCGATTTATTCCAAATATCGCTCGGTAATAATGTTTGCTGATTACGTCTTTGGTAATACCCCAATAATTATCCAATAAATTTGAATATCCCCAATTACTTTTTAATTATCCTTATTCAATTCCGATATAAAAAGTTGGGGTATTACATATTAAGTTTGTTAAGTTGGTATGTTTTGACCGAGTATGACTAGGCTCCACGGTTGTTATAGTAATTGTTAAGCGATTAGTTGGATTTGGGTTTTGAATTCTACTACGGGAAATAATAGTATCGAAATTGTTAAGGACAATGAATTGTAGAAATGAAATTAATAATATGTGATTATTAATGATTGTTCATTTAATGATTTTGAAGGTACTAAGGAGAAGAACTTAAGTGCTAAACGCTTTAAGGATGCGAGGTAATCGATATTGTTTGTGTTTTATCGAAAGGCTTACATCGCAAGAGTTAGGGTTTGTGTGCTGCTTACATTTATTAGATGTAATAGGTTGTGATCATGTCCTAATGATGCATTGCTGCTTGATGCTATGTTTATTAAAATTAAGTTCTTTTAATGATGTGTTTATTAGATTTAAGTAAGTTACTTTAAGTTAAGGAATTTAATATTGATCATGCTTTGATGATTAAATTAAGGATATAGAATTGTATTCATTCACAAGCATTCACGCATCATGGTTTTCACAAAACGATACAAAAATGGTTTAAGCATGGTTTTAGAAAAGGAAACATAAAGGATATGAAGTATGAATAAACGGAAATAAGTGTTATATAAGAAAGATAATAGTAAAGAGAAATACGTAAAGAAAATGAGATGAGTTTGAGTTGGCTTAAGTTCACCGCTAACTCCCAAGTCACTAGCAAAAAGGAAAACGGTCTATGTTCATCATGATGACCAGAGGTCACCATCATGATTTAGTTCACCGTTACGGTATTAAGTTCACTATGCTGGCTTAAGTTCACCAGCATGGTACAAGTTCACCGCCAGGGCACATGTTCACCAAGTTCATCATGATGGCATAAGTTCACCATCACGATGAAATTTACCAATGTAGCCTAAGTTCACTGTTGTAATTAAAGTTCATTATAGTTCAAGTTAATGGTAAAGTAAAGTCAAGATAACGGTAAAAGAAAACCAGGATAATAGTGGTGGATTCCTGTCTTATCCTGGGAACAAATACGTAAGGTGGGATAATAGTGGTGGATACATGTCTTATTCTTACCAAAGCAGACAATGTAAACAGAAAAACAGAAAAGAAACTAATAAGAAAACAAAACAGAAAACTGCATACGGATTTTAAAAGTTTCATGGCATGTGCATGAATTTCATATTTATATTGCTTATTGAGCGTTAGGCTCATAGTTAAGTCTTGTGATATAGGTACATGGGAGAACTGATTAAGGAGCAGTTGATGAATGATTTTCTCACACTGATCTTGTCGCTATCTAGGCTAAATGAGTAAAAAGAATGAGTTGTAAGGAGTTTTGTAAAGTATTTAAATTGTAAAAGAAAAGAATTTTATTTATCGCATTTTCTTCTATTTTGTTTTACTAATAAAAGTCTTCCGAAAATGTCCACAGATACGAAAATGTCCACGGAAGGGGTTGAAAAGAGAGGATGAAACAAGGGTTCTCAGATGAAAAGCACGGGTGAAACTTTGCCCGTCGGATGAAGACTACGCAGAGGAATACATCTGCAAAAATGAATGGATTGAGTGGATGGAATAATGACCGTTGGATGGAAAGCACACACGAGTCATGGACTGTCGAATTAGAAGGTACAAGGAAAGATGCTCCTATGGGAGAGAAAGATTCCCTTGCGGGAGAGAAGATGACTATCATATTAAATGGGAGGACAAAACGTGAGTAGTTGGATGTCAGAAAAAATGCTTTCATGTAAAGGAAAGATTCCCTTGTGGGAGGAGAAGTGGCCTTGTGGAGAGTTAAACGGTGTCATCTAACTAATGGAAACATGAAAAGATGTTGAAGTGACAAAAGCTAAACACTGTCGTTTTAGATATAGGTGTGCGTTGAACAGTGGAAGTCGTAAGTGCATAGGCGTCCATAGAGCAAAAATACGTCTTTGAATTAAAGGAAACAATGTTGTTTGGGTTATGGGTAGCAAAGGAAATGTGAGTGGCACAGAAGCATGGCTGTCTGCAGGAGTAAACACAGTTACAAAACCCAAAAATACGGTTGTTTAGGTAAAAAATTGCAAACGTTCCCCAGTACTCCTAATACAATATTATCTGCTTTAAGCCAAAACCAACGTTTTTGTTCTTACGGTTTGCCCAAAACAAGTTGTACTAGGTAGGGAGAAGAACTCTACTTATAAACCATGCATTTTCCACTATTCCAAGCAATGTGAAATTGTGCATCTCCACTGATATTGGTCGGACCCTCACATGGGTAATCCTGGCCTTCACAGGGTGGGCTATCACAATCTCCCCCCCTTTGGGGACTTTACATCCTTGTCGGCCACACTTCCGGTTGAGATTTGGTTTTGATACCATTTGTAACGTTCCCAATGCTCCTAATACAATATTATCCACTTTGGGCCAAAGCTTGTACAATTTTGTTCTTTGGGTTAGCCCAAAAAGTATTATACTAGGTAGGGAGGAGAACCCCACTTATAAACCATGCCTTTTTTACTATCCCAAGTGGTGTGTGATAGTGCACCTCCACTAATATAAGTCAAACCCTCACATAGGTCATTCTGGGCTTCATAGGGTGGGCTCCCACAGAAATTGACAAGGAAAGGTGCATATTGCGGAGTCGTAGGCATTTGTGGTAGGGAATGTATCCACAGGCAACGACTGCCTACACCCTAATTGTGAGTATAAAAGGAGAGTATTTTTAAGAGACCGAAACTGTTTGATTACTGGTGGTAGTAATAAATTTGTGTGGAAGTTTCGCAAGGGGACATAACATTTTTAGACGACAGGGTCAAGCTATGGGAGAAGTTTTCTACCATTAAAAAGCTTAAGGTAAGTAGTGCTTTCATATTTATGGTCTCACAGCCGACATCACAAGGTGCTAGACAGGTTTCAGTTAGTTTTGCTATTGTTTTACTTATGACTCTCGATGACTTGATGTTATGCTTACTATGTTTATTGTATGTTTATTGAATTGAGAATGTGATGCTCTATAAAGTATGATGGTAGATATTACGTTTATTTCCAATTTAGAATGATGCCAATAATCTATTATTTTATTGATTGTGGTCTTGTTCTGTTTATTGCGTTAAGTGAGGTTGAGACTTTGTTTTATGGTTTCTTGATGATGATGAGTCTATTTACGATGATAATAGCATTCGAGGATATGTTATTACTAATTGCTATATCATGCTCTCTATTTTGGTAAACAATTTCGAGGATGTGTTTCCGTTGCACTTTGATGATATGGACATGCAGGAGTTTGCATTTAAGAAAGATAAAAAATGATAAAATAAATGTAATTTGGGACTGAGAATAGGCTATCCCAAAAGAGTGGACCAGTGGGACATTAGCCTGTTAGCTTCCTTCTGATAAAACCTGGGGCTGACTGGCACAAGGGCGACTAGGTCGCCATGCATTAAATTGCATGGCAACTAACAGAAAGGATGGAGTATGTCTTCACAAGGGTTGGAGACTCTCCTAAAACGGGTGGAGAAAAGTGGTGTGTGTTCCACTGCAGAGTCTACTCATACCCGAAAGTGAAAGAGAAACAAAAAAAGTTAATGAGGAAAGAAGAAAGATGAATTAATGTCATGAAATGCTATGTTCATGGTCTCATGCATTACTTGCTAAATCTTAAACTTATAGATGAATCTTGCGTTATAGATGAGGAAGTTTTTGAGGATAAGGCCACAAATGATATATAGGTTGACTAACCTTGCCCATGATGAAGACTTGGGGTTGTGTGATTGTTGTAAATAACCGTGAGTTGTAGTATGAAATTTGATAATATTATCTTATGTTGACAAATTCTATTTTTAATGAGGTTGTTGTTTAATAGGCGAATTTTATATAAGTTGTTAAGGATTTTAAACTTAGGTTTTATGGATTATGTTGTGAATTGGGAATGTCTTCCATTATAAATGTTTTACAAAGTATGGTTTAATAGTTGATTTAACGTATGATTTTATTTCAAATAGTATTTTAGTGACAAGTGTCACTGTTGTGATTAAAGAAAAACTATAAGGAAAAATGAGAATTTTGAAAAAGGGCGTTACAGTGTGAGCTTGTCAAGTATAAAACACTTTACAAAAATTACTTAAAAAACAATTGTAGGGCACATATTAAAACATTCCACTATACTGTTATACATACATAAAATAAGTCTCTACTAAATAATTTGAAAATCTCAGTGAAAATGGAGCCACTCACGGGCTCTGGGTACACCATACCATAAGTATATACAATAATAACAATGATACTCCACGATTCCAAAGCCACAAATGACCTTGATTAGGTTTAAAGTTTTGCACCAACGAACACAGCACATATAGTTGTCTCACTACTTTAGTTAACAAATAAACACATCTTCCAACTGTCGAATGTGCATAACAAAACAAGACCCCAAGG
Source organism: Begonia loranthoides (assembly GCA_022433065.1). Classification (NCBI taxonomy): domain Eukaryota; kingdom Viridiplantae; phylum Streptophyta; class Magnoliopsida; order Cucurbitales; family Begoniaceae; genus Begonia; species Begonia loranthoides. The sequence continues at coordinate 13,531,661 of CM039479.1, read as the reverse complement.
TTGATCAAACTTTGTTCACACGACCAAGTTAGTCAATAGAAATAAATGTGCATGCTTGTATAAAAGTATATCAAGTGAAAGACATACATATAGTCTAAAAATAGACATTTCATAAAAATAGAACATGTCATATTATACAAGAACATATCTCAAAATAATTATTTTGAAAATAATACAATGTTGGATATAAAAATAAATCTCTACTATAAACTGGGACTATCATTGATCAAAGCCCAAATAATCTAGGTAAACCCAATTATATATTAAGTCCAAATAAATACTTTAATTCTCAGTACCAAATCACAATACTAAAAGAAACACTAAAATAAATGATCATACTTATGTAGGTCTTAACTTTTTAGAGTAAGGAAAATAAGTCACGGGTCAAAAGTCCATTTTGGCCCAAAAAAAAGCCATGAGATGCAGCTTGTTATTGTCACAACTCGCAAGGGACTTGAGACAGAACAGGAAATGGCTTGACCCAAAAGAATCAAATTGCCTGACTCGTTTTACTTTAATTTATTAATAGTTTGTAGTGAAATTCTTAAAACATTTATTATATGTCAGGACCGAACAAATCATTGGCTAAACAGATCTAACAAGTGATATCCAGATAGCAATATAGTCCAAAAGTAAATGTGAAAAAAATGTAAAATGAAATTTACAGTTATCAATAACAATGTTTACCTCACAAAATGTTTCTCAAAGAAAATGTATTAAAATTCTGAAATACATAAATAAACTGTGCCAAATTTCTACTCTTGATTCGACAACTAGAAATTTTGTTGATAAAGTCCTCAAAGGGGTTGTCATGGGGTGAGTTGATTAAACTCAATAGGGATGAAATTTTATATTCAACAATTAATTTAAAATAATAATTAAACATGCATGGTAAAAAATTTATATTTCATATATTCATTTTTGGAAAATTGTACAGAATGACAAATATTTAAAATAACTCATTATAATGTGGTACGTAATTAAAATACATCCTTGTTATACTACATAAAATCTTAATGAAAAAGGAGCCACTTACGAACTTCGGACATGCCATGCCATAAGCATAACACATAATAAAAGTCGAGGCTCAATGATCGCGAAAGCCACATAAAGACCCTGATTAGGTTTATAGTTTTGCGCCCAGGGACACAACACATACAATTATCCAATTAATCTAGTTAACAACAAACAATCATATCCTCCCATAGTCGAATGTGCATAAAGTAAAACAGGGCCACAAATCAGGTCGATCAAATGTAGTTCACACAACAAAATTGATCTAGTAATTTTTGTATGCATGTTTTACTAAAATATGTACACTAAAAACCTACATATAATATAAAAAAAATCCAACGCACTATAAAATGGACACGCCATTTTATATGAGACATATTTTAAAATATAATTTTTAGAAAAATTTATGCAATGCTGTGCATAAAATTAAATCTCTACCTCGAAGTGGGCCTCCGATCCAAACCAAACTATCCAAAAAGTTTAATTTTTAGAGCCCAAGATTTTTAAATAAAGTTTTTGGGTACCTATCCAAAAATAAAGTCATAAAATTTGGGTTAAATTTTTATGCATTAAAATCCTTAAATTTCATTAAAAAATAATCCAAAATTATTTGGGTGGAAAATACCCAAAATTTGGCACAAAATAGGCATTGGATCGTTATCCAAAAATGGTTGGACCGCGACCCAAACAAAAATTTGGTAGCAGCCTAAATTAATAGCTGAACCACGGTCCAAACAGAGTCTAGACCATGGCCCAGCTGGCCTCTACACTACCCAGAGCAAGATAGTGTCGCCTTCGACGTTGTCTACCACTCTTCGCTAATCCTGCTGGATTTATTCAAACATCCCGATGAATTCATCGGTTTCCATTCAAACAGAGTGTCCCGATTATCAAACAAAACTTCCATAGTTCAACATCCAAACCAAAATGATAATAAACAGAGAATATGTCAAAGGGAAAAGTCCAAATTTTTATACCTTCGGCCAACAATTTCCAATCACCAAAACCTTCGATCGACACTGAAGGAATTGTCACTTTTCCCCTTCGAAATCACACCCAAAAATTACTTGTTAAAACGAGCTTGATTTCCTTCAATCAACGAGAAGGATTTCACAAAAAATGTCCATCACCGAGGGAAGAAGATGACTTACTAGACAGAATTTATCCATTCTCAAAAGGGAGGCTAATAGAGCCAATTGCCTTATTGTGAATTTTTTGAGAGTGAGCTTCCAAAAGGAAAATTCACGAAGGAAAAGGAAGTGACGGGAGGTGATGTGTCCCAAATGGGGGTTTGGAACAATGCGGAAGTGACATGAGGAACAAGGGAGCCCCGTGGGGGTGCTCGGACTTATTCTTCATGGAATGGACTTAGCTCGCCTTGCTAAGTGTGGAGAGAGGATTAACTTGAAGCATCAAGTTATTTGATGTACACTCACACTTCACTTGGATTTGACTCACCAAGAAAAATGGAGGCTAGCTTCGATATGACTCACCAAGCTACGGTTTCGATATGACTCACCATACCTACTAACACTCAATTTGGATATGACTCACCAAAATAAGGGATAGCAAAAAGAGAGTGAAAGAATTTCATAAACTAAACACAAGAGTTTTTTATTCAAAGTTGATTGTCTTTTGAATTACAAGAGGGGGTATATATAACCCATCTTAGAGACAAGTTACAATGCAAGTAATAAATAAATGCTAATAACCAACCACCTAGGAAGAGGAAAGGTCATTAGCAAACCAAGACAAACATTAATTACTTAAAAGAAGGGGGATGAGAAAGAGGGAAGATTCATCACCTAGGGAAATGGAAAGAGTCTAGAAAACTATAAGAGCATCTTGGAATATGAATTGTCATCTCTAGATCATTCTTTGGTGAGAAAAGGCTTACCTAGGAAGATGTAAAGTTCTTTTAGTAATTCCAAGGCCACCTAATACATTTAAGGAGAGCAATTGCGCCAAGGATGTGTGGGCTTTCTCTTCTTCTCCAATTGGACTTTGTCCCACCCATTTGATTAAGTGTGTGGGCTTATCTAAGTCCATGGTTGTCGGGCCGTTCTCCACGCATCCATGGAAGTGAATTCCTAATTGTCCTCGGTCAAAATGTGATTAAATGTCGAGGGGCCTCCTTGTCATCATGCGTTGGTTCGTGCTCAAGTTCTTCTAGTTTATTCAATCCTGCAAAATAATAACTAATTATATAAGCAAAGAGCCTATTGGCTCGGGCCCGGATGATAGGACCTTGGGGTGCATCAGGAGGTGAGCAACAGAGATAGTGAGAGACAGAGGGAGATTGAGAAGTTGAGGATGATGGAGAATCCGAAGGAGAAGATGGTGCATGTAAGATAATGAGGAAGGAGGGGATTTGGGAGGAATTCCCTTCCCTTCTACAATGTCTCCGTGACCAAGGGAAAGGATTTTCTAAGATATTTTCTCCCAATTAATTTAATAATATTCTTTTTTTAAATGCAGATATTACATTCTTCCTCACTTAGGAAATTTTGTCCTTGAAATGTAGAACAACCTCAAGAGTACCAATGAACAGGCGGAGCTATTTAGCCATCATCTCATATTCAAATTCCCAAAGTACTTCTCTTTCACTATGATTTCTCTTTTGAACTCGAACCACAGGTATTTCACACTGATGTAGAACCCTGATTTCACAGCCCATAATTCTCTCCGGTTCTTCTTCATAAGACACATCCTTTTGAATGCGTACTTGAGTCTAAGAAATAACATGTGAAGGATCAGGAATGTACTTTCTTAGCATAGAGACATGGAAGACATTATGAACATAATTCAGTTGTGGTGGTAAATCTAATTGATAAGGCACTGAACCAATATGCTCAATAATTTGAAACGGACTTATATATCTTGGGGTCAATTTTCCTTTTACATCGAAACAACTTATGGGATGATGAGGCCACACCTTTAAAAACACGAAGTTATCGGCTTCAAACTCTACTTCTGTCCTCTTGAGGCCGGTATAACTCCTTTGCCGACTTTGAATTACACTTAGTCATTCTTTAATCACTTAGACTTTCTCAGTTGTCTCTTAAATCAAATTAGGCCTGAGAGTGACACGCTCCTTTGCCTCAGCCCAACGTAAAGGTGATCTGCATGATCTTCCATATATCACTTCATATGGGGAGACACTGATACTGGTATGATAGCTATTGTTATAAACAAACTCCATTAAAAACAAGTGATTCACCCAACTAAATCCAAAATACAACATCTCAAGAAGCCTTCTAAAATATGAATCATACGCTCAGACTGACCATCTGTCTAAGGATGATGTATTGTACTCAAATTTAACTCCATGCCCAAAAATCTCAAAAGAAATCTCTAAAAATTTGACTTGAATCTTAGATCTCTATCAAAAACAATACTCAAGGAAAGACCATGAAGACGAACGATGCTCTCGATATAAAACTTATTTAGCTTCGTCAAAGAGAAATTTATTCTAATTGGAATAAAATATATAGATTTCGTCAATTTATCAACAATCACCCATACAACATAAATTTTCTGTACCATCATTTGCAAGTTGGTCATGAAGTTCATGGTAATTTTATCTCATTTCTAACAAGGGATAGGTTGGGGCTGTAACAACCCAGCTAGTCTTTAATGCTCTACCTTAATCTGCTGACACGCCAAACACCTTGATACATATTCAGCTACATCCCATTTCATTCCAACCCTCTAATACTAATGCTTCAAGTCATGATACATTTTTCTAATGTTGGGATGAATAGAAAATCTGGACTTATGGCCTTCTACTAAGACTACGTGCCTCAAATCAAAATCACTAGAGACCACAACTCAATTCTTGAGACATAGAAATCCATCATAAGTGATCTATTAACCGTCAAACTGCTCAACAGCTTGAATCTTCTTGAATCTTTCTTTTAACTCATTCTCAAACTTCTGAAAGTCTTTCACATGTTACAAAAGTGTAGGTGTTGCTACCAAATTAAAAACTTGAATTCTTTGACCATTGATGTGCCCCAAGTTCCTATCGCCTGAGCCGTGCCCAGGGCACCTTTATTTCTAACTTTTTATTTGTTTTGTAGGTGTTTAATTTTCTATCCAAATTGGAGGAAAGCTTTATTTAATGTCACAGAGAGGATTTGGTGAATTTGGACTAGTGGATATCATGCAATCATAAAAGAAAATTAGGAGCTGTCCAAATCCGCCTAGAATCTGAGCAGCAGATGATCATGGGCTATTTTGACAACCGAGACGGTGTCGTTTCCACTTTAGTACTTCATATCAAATGCAGCAAACATACAGAGCTTTCCAAGGACATATTGGGCGTCTTATTTGAGTTTGGTTTACTATATCTAATATCCCTTTTTCAGAGACTGATTTTCAAAATTGGATTTATTGTTTTGTTATTGTTAAAGGGCTGTTTAGGTCATTTTGTAATTAGGGTTATTTTAGTCTTTTTTCCCTTTAGTGTACGAACTCTTAGGGTTTTAAAAAGCCCTCTTTGCTGCAAATGAAACCAGTTTTGAATGAAATAGAAAATTGTTTCTCCTTTGAAGAACAAGCCATGGCCTTCCCCTCCATTAGCGCCGATTCTCCCATCCCCCATGCAAGGGTTTCTTGAAACCTCTTAACCTTGCAATCTTTGGGATATTATCTCTTCCAATCCATTATCTTTGAGGTAAGGATTGTGGTGTGGAGATAAAAGTTGGTTTCCATCCTTGGAGAGTGTTGTCCATCAGCCAACCACAAGTCGCCCCTCTCATTAGGAGGTCAGCGGACTCCTTGAAGTTCTACTCGTTTCTTGAAGGTCCTATTTTTTTTGTTTCTGGTTATTTTTGGTAATTACAGGTTCTATTATGTGAGTATTAGATTGGTGTTTGGTTGGTTGTTCATGAAATGTGAGTTGAGTAAGGTTTATTGTTGGATCTCTTTTTGCTGCTGAATCTGTTTTATTTTTGGATTTCTGGAAGCCCGATTTTCAGCTCTGTTTTGGAAGTCGTAAGCTACTTGGATCAGTTTCGTGTCTTCTGGAAATTTGTTTATTTCTGGGTTAACTGACTACCCTCCAAATTTGGGATTATTTCGTTGTATGCACTTCGAGTTATTTGGGTTTGAGTACTGAAAGGTAAATCTGCCCTGCTGAATCCCAGATTTCGGGTTAATATTGATTTCGACATATCTACTAATCCAGAGTGGTTTTTAGAATGAAATTTTGAAGCAACTCATCTGAATGTGTTAAGTTGGTGCCCTCCAATTTTCAGCTCATTCTCGCGTCAGGTTTGGGATTTATCTTCGCTGGAACTTTGGTTGTTGGAATATTACAAAATTCTGGACAGATTTGAATATTGTATTCTTGGTGATTTTTTGGTTCACGTCAACCATCTTCCCTTGAGGATAATGACTCAACGTATTGGCTACAACATTAGCCTTCCCAAGATGATATTGCAAAGTGAAGTCATAGTCCTTCGTATATTCCACCCATCAGCATTGTTAGAGATTCAAATCACGCTGTGAGAAAAGATACTTTAAACTCTTGTGATCCAAAAATACCTCGAATTTAGCACTATACAAATAGTTGCACCAAATCTTCAAGGCAAAAATGATAGCCACAAGCTCTAAATTGTGAGTAGGATAATTCAACTCATGCATCTTTAACTGCCGAGATGCATAAGCTATCACTTTATCCTATTACACCATAACGCAATCCAAACAAACTCCCGATGCATTTGTATATATTGCATAAGGCAAGCTGTCATCAAGTACTGCTAAAACTATAGCAGTAGTCAATCTTTTGCTTGAGTTCATCAAAAGCTGCCTGACACTTTTCATCCCAAATAAATTTCACTTCATTTATGGTCAACTGCATTACTAGCATAGCAACAAAAAATTTTTTTGCACGAATTGACGATAATAACCATTTAGACCCAAGAATCTACGCACCCCAGTAATGTTTTTAGGTGGCTTCCATTCCAATACAGCCTCAATCTTAGCTGAGTCATTGGAAATGCCATTTTGAGAAACAACATGGTCTAAAAATTTCACTTCGGTCATCTAAAAATTGCTTTTTTCTCGCTTTACATACAATTGATGCTCCTTTAACGTATATAGAACAATTCTTAAATGCTCCATAACTCATCTAGAGACTTAGAATATGTCAGAATATCATCGATTAAGACTATACAAACTGGTCAAGTTAAGGCCAAAAGACTCAATTCATAAGGTTTATAAAAGCAGCTGGTGCAATTGTCAATCCAAACAGAAGCACCATAAATTCAAAGTGTCCACATCGAGTCTGAAAGACCATCTTTGGAATATCTTCTTCAAGAGTCTTTAGTTAATGAAAACTATATTTCAAATCAATCTTTGAGAAGTATATAGATCCTTCTAACTAGAGATGCTAAAGGAGTGGGTTGAGTCAGCTCGGTACTGTAACAAGCTGAGTTTGACTTAGCTCGTTTAACTCATGGCTCCTAAGCCAACTTGGGTTGAATTTTTTTTTTTTTGTCGAGCTCATTAGGCTCAGCTCATTAAGCTCACTAAGCTCATTAGGCTCAACTCTTTAACTCATTAGGCACGGTGAGCCAAATTTTTTTAGGTTTTGCTTGGTTGGCTCATTTATCACATTTACCTTCAAATGCACTCTATTTGTTTGTATAAATGCCAAAATGAAAATTTCATAGATAAAAATAAGTTGCTTAACTAACACCTATCATTCCAAGTGAATTATTTTATTCTCCACCTAGTTATCTTAGATAAATCTTATTGTTAACTAGACTAATTAACTCAAAATTGGTCATTAAAATTTAAATTCAGCAAAATATGATATTTGCATATCTTTTTTTTATCTATGAAATCTTCATTTTGGCATTTAATACTAATATATATATATATATATATATATATATCATGTGTGTCTATTAGATGTATAGTGTTTGATGAAAAATCAAGAAATATTATAAGATCCATATAATCAAAATACTAATGAAAAAAACATTTACATATGAGCATTGATCTATCCCCTCACCATTTCTTTCTTTCCTCCCTCTTTTGTTTCTCTTTCCTTTTTTCCTTTATTCTCTTTCATTCTTCTATAAATACTACATTTCCCCTTCATTTTTTTTCACCATAAATTATTTCAATATCTTAATCTCTTACTTCTCAATTTGTAGTACTTTATCAATAATATGTAACATTAAATATTTGTAATAATATTCGTGTGATATATTTTTTTGGGAAATTAACAAATCAACCATTGTACTTTGTGATCAATGACAAGTCAACCACTAAAGTATTTTCACTAACAACTTAATTACTGAACTATGTGAAATAGACGCTGCAAATATCGCTATCTTATTTGTCGTTAAACGTTTTAATTTTCATTCCGAGGTGGAACACTAAACATTCTTCCACGGAATGTCAATGCTAAATATGAAGGTTTTAGCATTGATGTTTCGCGGCGAAAACTGTAACATTCCACCGTGGAACATCAGCAATAGTTAAAATTTACAACTTTCTGTTGTGCAATGCCAACTTTCCACCGCGGAATAACAACTTTCCTTCATGGAATGAAAACTTTTCGCCATGGAACGTCATGCATCCTTTTACGTTTTGTTGTCCCAATATATATAATTGACATTCCGCGCTCCGATGAAATTACCGATTTCTTCAGTGAACCCCAAATTCTTCGGTGAACCTTCGACTCTCAGGAGAAATTTGCTCACTATTTCATCCATTCTAATGATTCTAGGACAACGAAATTGACTCTCAAACATACGGCTGCTCCATCGTAGTCTCAGCCTCAACCTCAGGCAAAAACACACTCGGCCTGTGAATGTAGACAGCTTGCAACTGACTTCATTGTCTGTCAGTTTCACAGCAATGTACTATTCACGGTTGAAGGTGGAGCACCCACAGTTGACTCTGTTACACAAACTGAGTTTGAAGCACAACCTCAACCTCAGCCTCGACAACGACCAGGAGGCCAATTGCTGAAGTGAATGATCGAAGTGAATGATCGATATGAAGCCAATATTAAACATCATTCAATTATTGTATCTAGAAGAGTAGATTTTGAGTGAATGGCTGAATTGGAAATAGAAGAATTGGTTGAGGGGGATGGCTTCGCTGATTTGTGTAGGTTGGGTGGAAGTTTCTGTGAACGGTTTGTGAAATTATTTTACACCAATTTGGAACTGTCCACCCAGCTATTAGAGGTCTGGACCTACAAGTTTGAATAGGAGTTGAGAATGACTCCCAAGGATATTAACTTGCAGCTTGGATGTTTGACGAAGGAATCAAGTGAGCAATATTACCACGTGTCTCGGGAGCTAGATTTCATCAAATGAGGAGAAGGTCTGGCAATGCTTAAAAAATTACACTGTGATCCCAAGATTGCAGGGTTCAAGAAGCCAAATTCGAATGACTTGAACGCCAAAGCCCGAGTGATCCATACCATTTTACCTAAGGATGGACATCGAGACCATGTTAGCTACATGGATCTCTATATGCTGGAGAAGATATTCAATCGAAAGAAAGTGAACATTGACTATGTGATTATAATGCACAGGTACGAGGTCCTCAACCAGCCATCCAAGAGTCTGCCATTTAATTGGCTCATTCAGAGGATTTAAAGAAATTAAGGAAAATTTGACGAAATTAGAAGAAAGAGCTGGCGGTCGATCGCATCCTGGGAGATCGACCAGCACGATCGATCAGCGACACGGAAGACCAATTCTGGCCGTTGATGAAAGCACTGGTGGTTGATCATCCTTCATTTAAATTGATCAACCGCCATTAATTATCAACATTTGGAGGCGATATTCAATTGCCAAAAATGTTGAACGCTCGACCTTTTGCATTCCAGTGTCATCCAACGTCTCTCTCGACGTTTTGTCTTTAGTGAGTGACTGAAGAGTCATTAAGTTTGTGTATAAATAGGACGTGTGGTGAGAAGTTTTTCCCTGGAAAAACTGGAGAGGGGGTGAGACTTCACAGAGAGTATTCTGTTTGAATATTGGAAGCGAAGGAAAATTGTGAGTGATCGGTTTGACTACTGGAAGAGAAGGGAAACGAAGTTCGAGGTAAGGAATATTACATGTGGTTTGTCCGTAAGGACCTACATTGCAGGAGTGGGATGTTTGCCATGTTTTATGTGCTATTGTTTTTGTTGTTTGCTCTCTAGAGAATATAGTTCAGGAGATAAAATAGATTTTCTGCATGTTTTCATCGATAAGAACTCTGTTATTGCATGCCTTGTTAGTTAATAATAGTCTTTGATCATGTTGTTAGATTACCTGTTAATGTGATGGAAATAGTTTAAGATATTGATGGTTAGTAATGAAGAAGGGATGGTTGTATGTTTATTTCCTCTGTAGGATGGTTATCAATATTTTCTTTATTATCCCCAGTAAGTAAGTTAATATTATACGGTAATTCCTATTATTTTATGCTCTATAATTTATTAGGTTTAGTAAATGGTTGGTAGGAGCAAATCTTAGAAATTAATAGAGAGAATGAAATGAATTTTATGCAGATAAAGTATTTTTCATACCTAGATTCCTAGGTAGTTTAGGGTTTAAATTGTAATATTCCCTTAATATTAAACTAGACTTTATATTAGGTTATTTACACTTGGTGAATATACGGTGAATAGATAGTTTGCTTAAAACAATATTTCCTGCATGAATTAGAATAAGTAGAAATTTATTAGATTATATAGATGGCAAAAATTAGATATATGGGTACATTATATAGATATTAAAAATTAGATTTATTGGATGGTAAAATAGTTAATTAGTGTAAGTCCTTAATTCATATTGAAGTGGTGGATACCATATGATAGTATTTATAATGTTAGAGACTAAGTTAGTAATAATATGTCAATGATAGAGATTAGATGTATGGTATCATAGTGTAATAGAAACATGTTTAGAAATAATGTTATAGTTAAAACATAGTTATCATTTATTTGTTGTTTGTAGTATTGCTTGCGATATATGAACTGTTGTGTGTGACATTCATGTAGACATGTTAGTAAGATTGTATGTCATGCATCTCATGAGTTAATAATGAAGATAATAAATGGTGTTTTCTACACGGGTTCAAAAATTAAAGAGGTTGCTCACACGTAGAAATAGCTCGTTTGAGTAAGTTCGGAAACTAAAGAGGTTGCTCTTACTCAACAGGGGGTGAGTTCGGAGACTACGGAGGTTGCTCTCACCCAAGAGTAAATGAATGTAATGTAAGTGGGTTCGTTTTTACTGAGTTCAGAAACTGAAGAGGTTGTCTCACGTAAAAGTGAATGCAAGTGGTGAGTTTAGAAATTGAAGAGGTTACTCTCACACAGCTTACAGATATATCAGGCTTAAACATGTAGAGTTGTCATAGCGGTTATGGTTGCATTTCATTTTATATTCTTTACTAGGCAATAGGTTCATTATTCCTCCTGTGATGTAGGTATGGATTGTGAGCTGGTTGAAGTGAACGTTGAGGAAGTGTGATGTGATGCAAGCTTGTGTTACCATGCACGAAACGACCTCGAGGGTTATGGCTCTAAATGAATAAAAGTTATTTTAAATGCATAAAGACTTTATTATGAATTTCAAGTATTTATTTATGTTATTTCTATAAAACAATTAAATGTTTTTATTCTGCGTAATGTACTCTGATGTTTTTCAATTAAGAATATTTTAATGGAATTTTAAAATGTTCAAAATTTTACGAAAATTCATAAACAGAAATGGGATGTTACAGCCACCCTGAAGACTCGAGCAAAAGTTTCCCAACCTCCAGCCCCCTTAGTCCTGCGGTCTCCATCCCCCTCACTTGTACAACCTCCAGCCCTCCTCTGAAGAACAACCTCCACCATCACCTTTGTAGCACATGGACGATGATACCCTATAGCTGATGGCTTTACCCCCTCCCCAATCATCTCACTTTATGCCGATGCCTTAGGAGATTGTTGGCTGGATGTGAAGAATGGAAGAGCAAGTGGAGGAGCGACATCAAATGGCATTGGAATGAGTTCGAATGATGGAGGACCGACTTCTATGGATGGAGGAGCACCATTAAATGGGGTTGCACAAAATGCCAATAATGGAAGAGCACCATCAAATGAGGTTGCACTAAATGTAAAGAAAGGACGATCAAGCAACGGAGCGCCATCATGAGATGTTGGCTGAATTGTAAAGAATGGGGTAGCGAGCAGCCCCTTCAATATCCTCTTGAGTAGCCCCTCCAGCAGCCTCTCTAGCATCATCTTTAGCAACCGAACACATAGACTGCTTGTAAGTTATTTACTTTATATGCAAAGTCCATTATTTACTTTATTTGTATGCGGTGTAATAACGTGTCTCAAATTTGCAGCACTATTGCCCCCAACCTTCTCATCCTGCTGTGCTTGCTAAGCTGCAAGAGATAATTGCTCCCATTCCTCCATCAACGAGTGGAATGTAAGCTCCAACACTTAAAATTGTGTGTGGTATGTCTTCGATTTGGTTACCTACGTGCCTACACTTATTTATGCCTTATTAGTCTGACGGTAACTTGTCAATGTTTATTGTAGTCAGGTCAACTGATGGATCTTAACACAAAGTTTATTTGTGCAAATACCTGGAAGAACCTGGAGACGTGTGTAATTCTTTTAGGGACTTTAGTAGGCTTTTTCATTTTGTATCATTAAGTGTTTTGTACTAGATACTTAAGATATTTTCCTTGGTATTTTCATTTTCAGGTTCAGGATGAGTACCATATCACTGAGATCATCTTCTCGAAGGAAGAAGCGATGACAAACACGGTGAGAATTACGTTATTTTATATTAAGTAGTTCATTAGAATTACGTTATCTAAGTACTCATCCTTGCGTTGCGTTCTTTGTATGCAGTGCTATGCGTTGAATGAATAAGAATACTTCAACGTTCAATTTAAAAAATCGCTAATGACATTAAGGTGGATTCACGTAAGTAAACATCTCGTTTTTCCAGTTTGTCTTTCTTGTTTGAATAGTTCTAATGCATAATTTACATTTCAGTCACACTCAAAGCAACCGTGTTTTATGTCTTTCGTTGACCTGCACACTCACTACCCTTACCAGATGTTACTGCCTGAAGCAATTGCAATCGTCATAGCGCCAACAGACAAAGAGTGGTATATGTTTTCTCTTGAGTAGATTTATATTGCTTTCTGTGTATGTGCTAATTTTTCCCTTTCCATTTCAGCCTGCACGACATCTTTCAGTATACCAGTGGGGGGTTAGGGCTGCTCTGAAATTGAAAGGAGATCGGCTTCCACCATCACGAAGATCTACCTGATTAGAGTCCATTGTCCACCAAAGGCTCTAACGTATACGTGGACCCATTGTTGTTATTTACAATCACCGATTTGCGGAAGAAATCTCGCAAGAAGAAGGCAGCACCAACTTAGTGTACTTGAAGTGTAGAGATACAAATTAAGATACTGATTTTATTTTATATAATAAAAAATTCATTGTCTCTTTGCGTAGTTGATTGTCTCTTTACGTAGTTAGTTGTTTTGACTTAGATAATATATGTTTACATTTATGTTTGGAAAATATCTGTTTGAATTTTTGGTTTTGATAATACTACAAGGGGAAGAGACTAAAATAAAGGAAACTCTTGCAAAATTTTAATTTTTTTGAAAAAGAAAGAAAGAAACTTTGACTCAAACCAAATTATCCATTTCATTGCAACAATTTAACAATTAACATGTTGATTGTAACAATTTAAGCAACATGTGAATTACACCAAAATATATAAGGTAGAGGAATGCTGACATTTCACAAAGGAATGTCGACATTCCGACATAGAAATAAGTCGTTCCATGGGAGAAAGTATGATGTTTGAGAACAGAATGTCAACTTTCTGCCGCGAAATGTCAACTTTCCACCTCGGAACTCAACGTTCCTCGATGGAACATTAGAATTCCATGGTGGCACGTGAACGCTTACTCTGGTTCTAGTAGACCGCAATTCCACTTACTTTGGTTCTAATCTGTCTCAATTCCACTTTTTCCAAAATTACATTTTCATACTAATCAATTTTCATTCATCATCAACAACCAAATTATCAATTCCATTATAACCACATAATGTCCATGTACATTATTAACATAAACCAATTTATCAATTCAATTACAACCATATCATGTATATGTACATTACAGATGCAAACCAAATTATCAATTCCATTATAAGCCATATAATGTATATGTCCATGTACATTATTAACATAAACCAATTTATCAATTCAATTACAACCATATCATGTATATGTGCATTACAAACGCAAACCAAATTATCAATTCCATTATAAGCCATATAATGTACATGTCCACTAAGAATCGGTGTGTCCCGAGCTGGTAATACTCACTCAAGCTTGTAATGCTGACAAAGTAGCATATTTCAAGGAAGGTTAAAGACCACATTTGTGTTTGTTTGTGTTTGTAGACCTTGCGCATCACACTCCTAAATAGCACATTGCAAATGAAATTAACATAGTTAAAATAACACATGAAAACGTAAACGTAATAATGTGCTCACCTGCGTCTCGGGAACTATGTCAAGAACTGTCTTGGGGACTATGTCGGGAACTGTGAAACCCATAAATGTGCCCTGCGAGCTTTCTCTGTTGCCTCTGCCTCTGGACTTGCGAATGCCACATGCACTTGACTTGGGGCCTCCACCTTGACACGTGTGGGAATTATGCCTCACACCCCTACACTTCCCACACATCATGTTGAGATGTCTCCTGGGAAGCACTGTCCGACTTGAGGCCTCGTCAACATCCCTTATTCTTTGTTTTTGCGGCCTTTTTGGACGTCTCTTAAATAGTGGTCGTATAATTGGATCAATGTCCATCACAAGCCACATGATTTGTCCACTGACCGGGTGGAGAAAGTGGGAGTACATCGTCATGTATGTTTCCTAGTGGTAGCACTCATGCACAAAGTCCTCGGGAGATCTCCTCATAAATTGCATACACAAAACTACATGGACACACGGGATACCAGTCAACTTCCATCTGTAATAGTTACATGTACGCCTGTCCAAATCGACAGTGTATCATTTGTAACTATTGCTCACCTCAAATTGGGCAATGCTTGAAAAAACAGGACTCCAATTTCAACCTGCAAGTTGTAGTCTGGCATGACTTGCAGACACAAAAGGTTCATCGACTACCCCATCTTTTCACATTTCTTAACAATCCTCCACATGACGCCCTTTCTTATAATCTCAAACATATTGAGAATCGGTTTGTCCTAGGCTAGTAGGATGCAGGCGTTGAAGGACTCGCTCAAGTTGTTCAGGCTTATGTCGCACTTTGAGATGGAGCTAAATGCATGTTTGACCTAGAATCTCACATCCCTTCCTCAAAGATAAGCATGAGCTACCGAGTGAAGCAAAAAATAGTTTCCCCATCTTTCTCTCAAAGTGTGCTAATGTTGTGGCTTTACTTGCGCCCTACATTGCATCATTGAACACCCGCCTTTAAATTATTTTTAAAAATTTGCATATAGGTGTCGGATGCAAAAATGATGCTCTGTTTACCCTGTAAACCCTCTAACAGCTAGCACCAGCTCCTACAAAAATTAATAGTATGAGTCAAACATTGGCACACAATGTATGACATAAACATAGATGGCAAAAGCAATCAACCGTACCTATTGTCAGTCAGAAATTATTGTCCACCTATTGTTGGACGGGGTGTTTAGATCCTTGAGCATCAATTCCTAAAAATTGCTCCAAGAATCTCTACATTCTTCTTCAACCATTGCTACAACAATTGGATAAATTCCATCGTTTCTATCGATGCTGATAGCAATGAGCTGGTGGCCCGAAGTCGATCCCTTCAAGTGGCAACCATCCAAAAAAATAACTGGTTTACCATAGTTAAACAGTCTCATCTTACATGCAACCAAACACATGTACATCCTCTTAACTGCACTCATCTCTAGCTGAACACGTAGCGAGCTTCTAGGATTAGACCTCCAAATCTCCTCGATATACGACCATATGAACTTGTATTGCTCATTGCCATCCCCTTCATTCATTTTTCTGGCCGCATTTCTTGCCCTTCTAGCAAGGCTAGGTGTAATGTTTGTATTAAAATCCTTCCTGGCTATCTCAATTATGGAAGGAAGGTCTCAATCGGCCTGACTTTTAAATCTATCCAAGTAATGCGTTGCCACCCATTTGAAAGAGGCATGATGACTTTCCATCTTTCTTGAGCAACTGTGAACGTCGTTATAGCTCTTTATTTGAAACATCATTTCACCTTGCATTTTTTATGCGTGCATCCGCTACGTGCATCCTTCCTAGCAGGCAGCCCTCAACTGATGAGAGTCATTGTGGGTAAATTTTATCCCGTACCCATTCTTCAAAGCATGATTGACAATTTCTTCTCTAATTTGATTTAAGGAACTATACTTCTTGCCAAGACACATACCAGCAAACATGCATTTTTCTTGTGGTAGTCATCAAGGCCTAGTCTTTCCCATGTCCATGTCTTTGTTGTTGGATTCACATAATGAACAGAGCTCCTCCTTGTCTAGAGTCACCTAAACGGAATGCACCACTATAGCAGCTTTGTCTCCAAATGCACGTACATCATGTGTCAAAACTGTGGAGATGAACTCCACTTCAAATGGGTAGTTAACATATTCTTGAACACTGCCAAACACTATTGGTGTCCAACAATTACTAATGCTTCAACTTTGCCTTGATACGGTACACTTCAGCTCTCAGAAAGCTCTAGGATTCGATAATCATTGAGAAAATCGAGATGAGTGTAGTGTTGATTTATATAAGACAGGGGATGCACGACATTCCACGGTGGAAATTTGTCATTCCGCGGTAGAAAGTATGATGTTTTGCCAGGGAGAATGACATACAAGGACATTCCACGGGGGAACGTATGATGTTCCGCGGAGGAACAACAAACAAACAACTTCATATTTAGGATTGACGTTCCACAGAGGAACGTGTAATGTTTCCTCGTGGAACGAAAATTGAAATATTTAACGGAGAACATGACAATGATGTTTGTGACATCTATTTTCCATAGTTTAGTGGTTAAGTTGTTAACAAAAATACATTAGTAGTTGACTTGTCATTGATCATAAAGTACAGTGGTTGATTTGTTAATTTCTTTATTTTTTTATTGGTTCGTTTCAAATAATTTTTTTTCTCAATACATGTCATTTTATACATTAATAAAAAAATTTTGTTAATTAAATGACTAATTATTATATTTTGATATTATTATAATAAATAATTATTATAATTTTAATAATTAAATTTAAAAAAAATATACATTATATTGATAGAAATTGAAAATATTTATGTATGTTCGACTCATTAGGCTTGACTCGTTAAAGCTTGTTAAACTCATTTAGTCGGCTTGGCTTGATTCGTTTAACTCGTGGCTCGCGAGCTGACTCAAGTTAAAAAAAATATTTGAGCGAGTTCGTTAGGCTCGACTCATTGGGCTCGCTTGACTTGTTAGGCTTGGCTCGTTTAACTCGCTAGGCTTGGTGAACCAGAATTTTTCAGGCTCAGCTCGACTAGGTCAGCTCGTTTATCACCTCTACTCCTAGCTATTCAAACACGTCATCAATCCTCGACAACATATATTTTTTCTTGACTGTCACATGATTCAATTTTCAGTAATTAATGCATAGGCAAAACAAACCATCTTGCATCTGTACAAATAAGACTGGTTCATCCCATGGTGAAATACTATTATGAATAAACCCTTTTTGTGATAAATCAGTCAACTGAGTTCTCAATTCATTCAATTCAGTATGAGCCATGGCGTATGAAGCAAGCAAAATTGGAGCAATGTTGGGCACCAAATCAATGCAAAACTCAATCTTGAGGTTGGTTGGGAACCCAGACATATCGTCAAGAAAAACATTAGGGTAGTCACAAAGCACTAACAAATCAGAATTCTGCATGATCGTAACATGGTCACTACTAATAACAAAAACACTCCAGTAAGCCTTTAATCTCCTCTGGCAACCCAAACAAGCTCGTAGTACAAGATCAATAGGTAATGTGGGTATTACATGGATGCACCAGAATTTTTTCATCTTCCAACATAAGGGTGATATTTCTCCAATCATAATTGATCTTAGCTTTATATAGGCTCAATCAATCTATACCTAGGATGACATCAGAATGATCTATATGTATAACTCTATCAGATCAATTGATAGTTCGTGCCTACCAACAATAAGAGCAGTAGATCGGATAATGAGATACATTTCTTATCTTTTATTCATGGGAGTTCTCAAATCAGGGAATTTTCAAGCTTACCTATAGTCACACCCATAACACGAACAAGAGATGCATAAACAAAAGAATGTGTAGCACTAGTGTCAAACAATACATGCACCATAGTATGGAGAGTACCATCAATGGCGCTCTAGCTAGACTAATCAATAGGCTCAGATCCTGAAACTACATAAGTTTGGCCAATCATCTTCTCTTTGCCCTTTTTATTGCCACCAAATTTCCCCCTCGATGAACTAAGAGCAACTCCATCCATCATACAAATAGATCCCGCAAGGAGTGGCACTAGATGCATAACTCTGCTGATACTTAGTAAACCTCTGAAAGTTAATACTAGTAAGCTGATACTGCTACTGAAATGGTGGTCTATAACCAATAGGCTGTGGTTAAGTAAAGCTCTGTGGTCCAGAATAACTACGTTGATTCTATCCAGAAAATTCGCTGCCAGCTCCAAAACCAGGTCTAATTAAAGCTCACTGAGCAATTGCTGAATTAGTCTATGAATGTTTAGGATTCATTGGGCAGTTTCTCCTCAAATGTCTAGACTATCCATAGGTATGACAAATATAAGGGTCTGAGTGCCCAGCTGAATAAGGAATATCACGAGACTGTCCACTAGCTCCACTCGGAGTGTGTCCACCCTTGTTTTGACTCTTTTCCCAATCCTTATTGGTCATCTTGCCACCTACTCACTGTTCTTTGTTTGACTTTCCTTTGTACTCACCAAACTGTTTAACAAAAGCAACTTTAACTTGATGAGTAGCAGCAACCATATTTTAAATAGAACTAAACTCTATAACTGATACCTAATGCATATCTTAGGCCTTAGATGTTTCCTGAACTTTACCATCTTTTCAATCAGATCCATCTTCTGATATACTGTGACAGCACCATAAACTTGACATAATATTCCAATACAGCAAGACTCTTATGCTCCAAGTCATGATAAGCACTGATTATATTTTGACAGTGACAAGCATTGCAATAATTGTCTTTGAAGACTTCTTCAAACTTGGTCCATGTCATCATATCTAACAGATAATCCAATTTCAAAGATTTTCAACAGACTTCAAACATCTTCTCAAAATAGAAGATTAGAAATCCAACCCAATATTCTTTTTGGGACTCCAATAGCGGTCAAATTCTTTTGCATCATCCTCAACCAATTTTCAGCATTTCGAGGGTCAACTCCACCTATAAACACCAGTGGGTTCCTGCGTCTCAACTGCATAAAGAAGTTCATATGGTGAGTCTCGAGGTCTTGGTTTCCACTATCTTAGGACAAATTTTGTAGCACATTCATCAGGGCTACAAAAGGATCGTAGGTTACAACTCAGCTGTTTGCTTAGTAGGTGTTGCAGGAGTACAATTTGTAGCAGCGTTTCTTGGAGGCATTTTTGAAAATTTGAAAAATTTACGAGGTATGTTAGAATACGTCATTAGGCACAATATATTATACATTCTTGCATATTATTATACGATCTACCCTATTGATATCACTTTTCTAAATGGTAACCTGGCTTTGATACCAAAAATTTTACCACAGCCCACAAGCGAATCAAAACAAAATGGGGAATGACCCAACCAGAAACAATCGAATTGCCCCGACCCTTTTTACTTTAATTTTTTTAATAATTAGCACTGGAAGTCTTAAAACATTTATTAAATGCAAGGCCCAACAAAACATGGACTAAATAAGTCAAACAAGTGATATCCAGATAGTATAGTAATATAGTCCAAAAGTAACTATGTGAAAAATGTAAAATGAGAATTACTGTTATCCATAACAAAGTTTACCTCACACAATGTGGCTCAAAGAAAATTTATTAAATTGCTAAAATAAATAAATAAATTTCGCCGAATTTCTACTCCTGATTTGGCAACTAGAAATCTTGTTGATGAAGTCCTGAAAGGGGTAGGGGTGGAAATCGGTTCGGTTCAAACAGAGTAACCGAACCGATCATTTTTTATCGGTTTGGTTCGGTTTTGATATGAAAAAATATATATATAGGACCGAACCAAACCGAAACGATCATTTCGGTTCGGTTCTCGGTTGTAAGTGAGAAAAACTGAGAAAAACCAAGCCGAACCGAAAATAAAACTAAACTTGAAAACCTACTTGAGTCATTAATTTAATTTCAATTTTTCTTCTCTAATTGAGTTAATTCCAATTCCAATTTAATCAAAAATATTTTTCTTTTTGAAAATCGAACCCACACAGTTCAGTTCCAAGTTC
Organism: Begonia loranthoides; assembly: GCA_022433065.1. Lineage (NCBI taxonomy): Eukaryota > Viridiplantae > Streptophyta > Magnoliopsida > Cucurbitales > Begoniaceae > Begonia > Begonia loranthoides. Next base: position 13,511,103 of record CM039479.1, on the reverse strand, counting down.
AATTCTTATTTGTTTACATGAGACTTTATGATTTTCAATTTTTTTTTAGAGGCAAGAGAGCTTGAAACTCAATTACGTGGATTAATCAAATAATTATTTTGTTTGTTTAGTTTGCTCTCGTTTTTGGCTATTCGTGAAGTTTTGTTCAATTATTATTTGATTAAATAATTGTTTAGTTAAATCATTGTTTGAATTGTGATGGACATCCCTTTTTATATATATTTACTTGTGAAACATCAAAACATGTAAAAGTAACATGTTGTACACCTTCAAATTAATTTTAGAAGTTGTTTTAAGACTTGTAGATTATGATATTTGGTAAACTAATTATGTTACTTCAGATGTTTATTAATGAAATAATTTGGATTAAAACAGTAAAATGAGATTTTTGGGAGAAAGTGTAAACTGTAAATTATCACACTCCATAATTCATATAATGCATTCAAATGACTTTGAAAACAGATATTTGAAATTATTATTTGGTGTTGTACTGAGAGAGCGAAAAGGTGTAAAGAGACGAGACATCCTGTGTTACAGAGGAGTGCACAGAAAAAACTCTGACAAAATATAATATTAGTCTTTAATGTAATATAATATTATGAAATGAATATTATGAATAAATATTATAAATGGTTCTATTAAATCTAAAAATTGTTATAACGAAGCTTAAAATTGAATATTAGAATTTTAAATTCAATGTTTGAAAAAAACCGAATTGAACCGAAAATCGAACCGATAAAAACCGAAACCGAGGTTCGATTTTTGACTTGGTTTCTTATAGTCGTCGGTTCGGTTTTGGTTTTAAAATTATAAAACCGAACCGAGTATGTTCGGTTCTATTTTGAGAAAAAAAAAACAAACCAAACCGACCATTTCATCCCTAGAAAGGGGTGTTATTGTGGTAAATTGACTAAACTCAATAGGGATTAAATTTTATATTCAATAATTAATTTAGAATAATTATTAAGCATGCATGATCAAAAATTTATGTTTCATAAATTAATTTTTAGAAAATTGTACAGAAGGACATGCGTTGAAAACAACTCATTATAAAAGTGGTACGTAATTAAAATAGACTATTGTTGTACTGTATAAAATCTCAAGGAAAATGGAGTTACTCACGAATTTTGGACACACCATGCCATAGGCATCTCACATAATAAAAACGATGTTCGGCGATCGTGAAAGCCACATAAAGACTCCAATCAGGTTTAAGATTTTGCGTCTAGGGACACGACATATACAACTGTCTCGTTACTCTAGTTAACAACAACAAATATATCTTCCCACGATCGAATGTGCATAAAGTGAAATAGAACCCCAAATCGAGTAGATTGAATGCTGTTCACACGACTAATTTGATCATGTAATTTTTGTATGTATGTTTTAATAAATATGTATAGTTAAAAACTACATGTAATGTAAAAAATAATCCAATTAGCCATAAAGTGGACACATTATTTTATATAAGACATGTCTCAAAATAGTATTTTTAGAAAATTTATGCAATGTTGTGTATAAAATTAAATTCTTATTTTGAAGTGGACTTATCACCAGTCCAAGCCAAATTATCAAAAAAAGCCCAATTTTAGAGCCCACGATTCTTAAATAAAATTTTGGGTACCCATCTAAAAATAAAGTCGTAAAAAATTTGGGTTAAATTTTTATATATTAAAATCCCCAATTTTCATTAAAAAATAATCCAAAATTAATTGGTTAGAAAATACCCAAAACTTGGCACAAAACAAGCTCCAAACTGCAACCCAAAAATGGTTGGGCTGTGACGCAAACAAAAATTTGGCTGCAGCCTAAATTAACAGCTAAACTGTGATCCAAACAAAGTCTGGACCACGGTCCAAATGACCGCTGCACAACCCAAAGCAAGGCAGCGTCGCCTTCGACACTGTTTGACGTTCTTCGCCAATTCGACCGTATTTTTTCTAGAATCCAAACAAATTCATCGGTTTCCCTTCAAACAGAGTATCCCGATTATCAAACAAAACTTCCACAGTTCAACATCTAGACCAAAATGCCAATAAACAGAGAATATGTCAAAGGGAAAAGTCCATATTTTTATACCTTCGGCCAACAAATTCTGGTCACCGAAACCTCCAATCAACATTGAGGGAATCATCGCTTTCTCCCTCCAAAACCACACCAAAAATTACTTGTTAAACTGATCTCTATTTCCTTCAATCATTGAGAAGGAATTCACAAAAAATATCCATAAGTTTTTCTCGCAGAAAATAGAATCACGGAGGGAAGAAGACGACTTACTAGACAGGATTTCTCCATTCTCAAAAGGGGAAGCCAATAGAGCCAAATTTCTCACTGTGAATTTTTCGAGAGTGAGCTCACTTGCGGAAGGAAAATTCACAAAGGAAAAGGGAGCGACAAGAGGCGAGCAACAAAGATAGTGAGGGACATAGGGAGATTGAGAAATTGAGGATGATGGAGAATCCGAGAGAGAAGATAGTGCATTTAAGATAATGTGGAAGGAGGGGATTCAACCTTTCCATCCGTAACGTCTCTGCCATTGGGGAAAGACATTTCCAAAAATATTTTCTCACAATTAATTTAATAACTTTTTTAAATGTAGATATTGTCGTTCAACTCGAGTTTAGACTCAATATATGTTACTTTCTTAACATCGGATCATCGACTTTCAGCTCGCTTCCTACATTGGTTTTCACATCATATCTCCATGTTTTTTTCACTAGGAGACTACATGATTACAACTGTAGATTTCAATAACCTTCTCAAAAATCAATCCCTTTTCCTTTTTTTTTAACCTTACATCTCAGATCGGTGAAATAATTATTGAAACACAAAAAATCTGAGTTAGCCAAAGTCACTTATCTTAGAGAACGGTGTTGGTCATCAAAGTCTGATTGCACTAGTTCTGTCCTTCCCAATCTCCTCCTTCCTTTAGTCAGCATCTCCTTTCTCCACTTGCAGTAAAGAATCGTTCTATGAAATAATGCTAGTAATGGTTATCCACACCAGCACAAATAGGAAAAAATCCATATAATCCGTAGCGTCTCCCACAAAAATCCAGGTATTAAATTTAATTAAAGAAAATAAAGATTTTTACCTTAGTTTAAAATAATGGTATCTACACGTCATGAACCCAAGTTTCTATGGATTTTGTTTATTGGTAATAAATCTGATAAGGTCGCCTTTAATGGACCGGAAATATCATACTTTATTATTATTATTATTATTATTATTATGGTAAAGGAGGAGAATTTTGATGGGAGGCCGAGAAGTTGAGACTAGAAAGCCAGACCTTCTTTTGTGATATAACAAGCCACAGTACTTTTATGAAAAAGAAGCACGATTAGTCCAATTCCAGCTTGTAGTGACCACTACTAGATTATGAGCGCGACTGCATTATTAATATGTACAAATACAAATGTCATCACATTATAAAAATAATATGATTAAGAATTGTCTTTAAAAAAATACACTAATAATGTTAGAGACAATATCTAAAATGTAAAATCCGTTATCATAGAAAATATCATAAAATGAAAAGTAACTATTAATTTTAAAAATTTAAACTATGGGATTGAAATATTTTTAATAAAAATTATATTATATCTTTGATACACATTAAAGAAATATAAAAATAAAAAGACGATCACTTTGGCTAAATCCATACAATTTTGTTATTAAATTTTATTTTAAAATACATTATATTAGTTTAGAAAAATATCTTACTAATAAAATTTTCACTAAACCATACTTAAGTAATATGAAATTTTGTACCACTTCATAATAGCTAGATAGTCACACGTTAATTTGATCTTGGATCATTTTGACCTTTACATCCACAAAGACAAAATGCGATACTTTTAAAACCATTTTCAAATTTGTTAAAACTCATTTTTTTTCTTATTTAGTAATTTAAATAGAAATTAGTTTCAGGGTAAATATTTTTCTCCCACATTGTTCATATTGGGCGTATAAAACCTCAAGTCAGACTTGGAGGCTGTAAGTGCTCAGAACTGTTATTGTAATAAAATGTGACACGTGATTTTATATTTACTTTTGTCACGTTCAATAAGGAACAGTAAACTATGGGTAAATTACTTAAAAATGATCAATCGAAGCAGAGCCTAGAGATTATATTAATACAGGTTTGTGTGGACTGGCTAGCTGACTATGACATAAAAAAAATAATTAATTATTATTTAAATTATTGGAAGTAAAATAACAATCCCTACATTTTTCTTTCAATATTTTATTCATCTTAAATTATATTTAAAACGGCATTGATTGTGATGATCAACCAGTGGTCCTTAAGAAAGTTTTGTAATGTGACCAATAATTTGCCACATGTTTGAACAAATTATACTTACAAAAGAATGCCAATAATTTTGTCCTCATATAATAAAATAAAGGTAAGTTTTAATAAAGGTAAGTTTTGTAAGTATAATTTGTTCAAACATATGACCAAAAAAAATAAAATAAAATATGGACACTAACACCGACAATACATCCATTATGGCTTGAGATTGTAAGAAGATAAAAGTGAATTGAACAAGGCAAAATTTTCATTTGAGATGAAGAAAATTGTAGAATCTCCGTTGTTTGTTTTGATAATTTGAAGTGTTTTTCATTTCATGGACCTAACTGTTATCAGCCTATGATCACTGATTTTTTCTTTTTTCTTTTTTTTCAAAGTTCCATGAGAGTTTAAATTATTATCAATTATTGAAATTTACATTATCTTATCTAGAAACTATCAGGATCCAAAGCAAGATTGCAACAAAACGAAGAATAATTCGACCAAAAAACTGAAAAAGTTCAACCCAAAAGTGGATCAAACTGTCCTCCTTAAGAGAAACAATTAATAAAACAGCAAAGTACTTAAAAGAAATTGAAAGTCAGGCCTAAAAATGTTTAGCTAAACCAAAGATGCAACAGTAATATCTAGATAATAGAATAATAAAAATCTAAAGGCAAATTGTGCAAAAGAAAAAGAAAAAAAAGGATAATAAGGTACCCAATTAAAAAGGAAATACTAATAGATATATTACATTTTACCAACAATAAACTCTCACAAAAGAAAATAAAATAAAATAAAATAACTGAATAACTAAACATCGATCAATCTAGCATCAACAATTGATGATCTTTCTAACTATGATCTGAAAGTGATGTTGTTGGATGAGTCGACTAAACTCAATAGAGATTCAAGTGTTATAGACAGAGAGTTATAAAAATATAAGGAAACATGCTATAAAGAAATCATATTCAAATTCAAAAACAAAACATTCGTAGGGCAATTGTCAGAAATAATCTACTATATTATGGTATGTAATAAAAATAGACCACTACTAAACAATATCAAATTTCAATGAAAAAGAAGTCTCTCACAAACTTTGTGCACATGATATCCAAGGCATAAGAGAAAAGACGATACTCAATAATCGCAATAACCAAACACAACCCAGATCAAGTTTAAAGTTTTACACCCAAAGATACGATATCGTCAGTTGTCTCTAAGGGTGTGCAAATTGAACCAGTACCAAAGAACCGGACTGAAACCGGCTGTTTCAGTACCGGTTCGATGCTTTTGCTAGTGCCGAACCGAATTCGGTTCTGATGGAGTAGAACCAAATTTCACGGTCCGGTTCTCGGTACCGCAGAATCGGTAACGACCGAAGAACGAATAACTTGATTGATTTAGGGCAGGGCACCCTGAATCTGATGACCCCACACCCGCGTACTGCTCCGGACTCAGCGACTCCCGCTGCTAGCGTGCTTCTCTCTCAAGTCCCCAATCCTATCTCTCTCAGTCAAGACTCCCGAGCAGCCGAGCCCAACTGCCATTCATCTCCCCTCTGGCCCTCCCTACCTGAACGGCGTTCGTCTCCCCTCCGTAGAGAGCTGAGGCGATGATTATTTTTGTCCGCAGAGGCGAGATCTTCATGACTCAGGTTTTTTTCTCTATCTCTATTTCCATGAAAATCTTAATCTTTCTTAAATGTTTGTTGTAGTCTGGGAACATGTCGACATTGCATCTGCGAATATGTCCAGTGTTTTTGGGTTGAAAATGCTGAAATTTATTTGTTATCAAATTGAAAATCTCACTGTTAGTTTATTTTTGTTGACAAAATTTGTTGAATCACTGAAATTTTTTTTTTATTTTCTACCCAGACCTCAATTTAGCAGATTGAATATGTTGTTTTTAGTCTACAAATATGCACTGGAAATAACCAATTTCTCTGTTGAGAGAAAAGATCAAACATCATTCATGTAATTATTGGTGTTGGTTGTTCTTCGCTGTCTCCTTAGGTTTAGTCTATAAGACAGCAATGTTCTTTGCTGCAATTTAATTGTTATCATGTTGAAAGTCGACAACTTAAACTTTTGTTGGGTTTGTTTAAAGGATGGTAACGTGCTGCAACTATTTTTCTAGCTCTTTGTCTCAGTAGTGTTGAACTCTGTAGTGTTGATTGTTGATTCGTAGATTATGAATCTGTCTCTGTAGTGTTTATAAAATTTTATTATAATATTTTTTTTAAAAAATTATATTTGGTATCGAAACAGAACCAGTACCAAATTTACGATTTTGTACCGAACTCCCATGGGACCAGTTCCGGTTTTGGATTTCCAAAATCGAAACCGACCGGTTCGGTGCGGTTCCACTTCAGAACCGGACCGTGAACACCCTTAGTTGTCTCAGTATTCTATCTACAAAACAACAAACGCATTCTCCAACAGCCGAATGTGCATATCAAATAAGGACCCCCGCTCAACTTGATCAAATTTAGTTCACATGTGCAACGTCTCGTAAACTTAAAACCATTTTTCATGCCATTTGTTTTTAAAATCCATTCATAAAAATCATACATTTGAAACAATTCACTAGCAAAAATCTTTAAAATAAATCTTTTTTATAATTCAACATGATAAAACCCAATATAAATATATAAAAAAATATTTTAATTTAAATCCAAATATAAAAAGAAACATAATTAAAATAAAAATATTTTCTTTTTCAATTTATTTTCTTCAAGTCATAACCCATATGTTAACTTCGCTTCGAAAACGATTTAACTTTGTCCAAGAGAATCTTTCATCAACTGCTATCCTTATTCATTAACATTCTCAAGTTCCTTAGTAACTTCATCATCATCTACATCCCAAAGTTCACTTATGAGTCTAACACTCAGTAAAAGATTCATACAAAACATGACTATGAGATGCAGCATGTAAAAACAGTGTCTTTTTCAGCCAATGTTCTTTTTCTTTTTCTTTTACTTAATAGTCTAGTCGTTGTGGCTACTTCTGTCTAGGGGAGAGAGTGAAACCATAAGGTTCACCTCATGTAGAACAACAAACTCAAACCCCACCCAAAACGACTATTAACGTTCATTCAGTTCGTCTTTCAGTCTTTCATTCTCTCTTATCTTTTTTAATGAAAATATTTTTCATGATGCATGAAACAAACACATGTCATAAAAATAAAATTTAACATGCATGATCCTAGAAGTAACATATCTTCAAACATATGTCATCATACTAGTAACAAAAATAGTGAACAAATCTTCCATAATATATCAACGTAAGCAATAAACAACCAGCAGATATCATATCCTTGATCCACATTTCATCATAGACAATAAATAAAAAAATCATAATCTTATCCTCAAACAACAACCATAGGCATCTTAGAAAAATATCACCATAAAATTACCTTACCCTAGCATTTTGTGCAAGCCAAAGGCCAAACATAATCAACATAATTTACCAGTAGTTTTTAGCAGAGTCTGTAAAATCCAACATTTCCAACACTCTGGTTGACCTTGAAATTAAACAGAGAATCGATTAACAAAAGAAAAAGGATGAATCTTTAACGCAATACTCTATTTCAAAGGCCTAGAAACATCCTCATGGTTTTCGTTATCTAACACCATTAACAAAAATCCTTACTCTAGAAAACTTACCTTCAAAAGCATGAAGAAAATTGACCTAGGAGCTTGAGAAAATCCATTCATCTTCGGGACTTTAGAGTATTTAAGATTTCAACCATGTCATTCAATTTATAAATTGCCTAACAGAGAATCCTGCAGAAGAAAATTTTGTGGAAATCGTATCCTAGCAATATCGTTTCCTAAACTATCCATAAATTGAATTACAACTCTTAGATTCTATGAAAAATCATGTTTTGAATCTATTCATAGTTACACTGGATGCGTGGGCAGCCACTGCGAATGACCACTTTGTCTATTTCGTCCAATGGCAATCCGCCACCTTAGCATTTTTCACTTACATTCACGGTCGCCAACGTTTCTTTGGATGCCAATGTTTCTAAAGATACTTCATCCTGCGGATCCTTCTTAACCCATCCGTCAATCACTATCTGCCACGTAGGCTTATTTCTTCATGGATATCTCTCCTGCAAATGCCAATGCTATTGTGGGTACAAACATTTCCGAGATATTCACTGTTCCTTGCAAATCCTTGATCCAAACGAACATGTTTCTCTCCTTATACTTATCCATCGTGGATGCACTTCCTTTCACAAATACTTAACTTATCCTAATATGATGCCATCCTCCTAGATAATAGAAATTCCTTATTTTGCGCACGCATTCCCTTCCACAACAATATTGTTGACCACGGATACATCGTCGTCGACTTCGCGAATACAAACACTTCCCCAGACACATTCCTTTTCGTGGATATGAATGCTTCCGTGGATAGTAATTTTCGCAATATCTGCCAATAGTGGTCTATTGCATACACCATTTCTTCATTGCGACTCCCTTCTGTGGACACGCTCGCTCCCGCAGATCCTAACATATCCACATGAACACATACGCCAACACATCACACAATATGTCTTCCTAATTCTTTTATGCACAATTTTCTTTTCCTAAGATCCTCACCCGCTAACATTCTTGCCATATATTTTAAAATTCCTTCATCTAAATCTTTATTTACTTAATAACTCTTAAAATTTTATTAAAACAAAATTCTTCAATGCAAAATTAATAATTTTCCAAACTTATAACACTAATTATTCCATTTAAATCTCAAAATGTCACGTTACATAAAGAAAATTTGTGAAATTTTTTTGGGTGTTACATTCCTCCCCCATTAATTAAATTTTGTCTCTAAAATTTGCATCATGAAATAGTTCTGGGTATCTAGCTTCCATGTCGTATTATCTCTCCCATGTCGCCTCTTCCGACGTGTGGTTTTACCATAACACTTTTATCAATGGAATTTGCTTATACCGAAATTCCTTGATTTTAAAATCCAAAATTTAAATTGGTTTTTTTCTCGTTACTCAATGTTGGTTGAACTTTAATATTCTCTTGTATCACCACATGAGAAGGGTCATGAACACATTTCCTTAGCATTGACATGTGGAAAATATTGTGAAGTCCTTCTATTAACAATGGTAACACCAGCTTGTAGGACGTCTTTCCTATTTTCTCCACAATAGGAAAAGGTCCAACGTACCTTGGACAAAGTTCCCCATTTTTACAAAATCTCATTATTCCCTTGAAAGGTGAAACTTTTAAGAATACAATATCGCTTGTCTCAAAATTCAACTCTCTTCATCTTCGATCTGCATAACTCTTCTTATGGCTTTGGATGATTAGCATTCTTTTTTTAATAAGGGCCACTATATCTACCGTCTATTGAATAATTTTGGGGCCAATTAATTTAATTTCACCTACCTCATCCCAATATAGGGAAGATCTGTAATTTCTCCCATATAATGCCTTGTACGGTGCCAAACTAATTGTGGCTTAATAGCTGTTATTGTAGGCAAACTCTAGCATGCTTTTCCTCCGATATTTTAATTATCCTCTCCGATTGGCCATCCGTTTGAGGATGAAATACTATATTAAATTTCAATTATGTACTCATAGCCTTATGTAAGCTCTACCAAAAGGCTGAGGTAAACCTTGGATCACAATCTGACACAATGGCGACCAGTACCCCATGCAGTCATACAATTTCTTGGACATACAATTCAGCATAGTGCTTTATGGAATAAGTCATTTTGACTAGCAAAAAGTGAGCAAACTTTGATAACCTGTCCACGATCACCCATATTGTGTCGTGACACCTCACTTGTAATACCCTAACTCTTTATATCAAAATTTAATAAGGTTAGTTAGAAGGTAATTGAGGGTATTTGGACTAATTGGATAATTTTTGTTTTATTACCAAGGACGTATTCGTAATATTATAATTTATGGAAAATTATCGAATGATAATTAAGGATTTATTTGGAAGAAATAATTTATTGGATAATTATCAAGGTATTACCAAAAACGTAATCGACAATCAGTATTATCGAGCGACATTTGAAATAAATCAGGAATTGGAATTGAGTTGAGAATAATTTAATTAAATGAAGGATTTAATTAAATTATTAAAGAGGAACTTAATTGGAAAAAAAGATAATTTAAATTCAAATGTAATTGAGTGATTAATTGTGGTAGATTGGATTAAAGGAAAATTAATTAGAATTTAGAGGTGAGAACCGGTTCATTAGCAGAACCGGTTCAATGTATGTGTGTGTGGCCTTGGGCGGTCTGGTTCAGAAAGCGATTGAAGAAAGGAGTGGATTAGAATTTCGCCTTTGGCCATTCTGGAGGTGAGAACCTATGAGAGGGAGAGAAGGATCGAGAGGGAGAAGAGAGTGCGACACGAGGGAGAGCTCGCCAGCGGGTTTCTACACGGCGACGAGGCAGGCTTCGGTGGCATGGCAACGTCCAAGTGAGCAATGGCAGACAAAAAGGCATTGTTGTTCGCGGCTAGGGCTCAAAATTGGAGCTCCTATGGGCGTGGTTTCTGCGATGATTCAAGGTATGTCCAGTCGATTCCTTCCTTTTCCGTGACATTCTGGTGATCTTGTGTTTGCAGGGTACATTGCTAAGGCGATTCGCAATCGATTGATGGCAAACTCTCAATGGGCAGCGACTTCGGATGGGTGAGGGTGGTGACCCGCGACCCGGATCTGTACGAACCCAGTCTGGCCTGTTCGGGTTGAACCGTTGTCTTCTACGCAGACAACCCTGTGCTTCTTTCTAGCCTAGAATCGCACCCCGCGTTGTGGACAACCTCTATAAAGATGCTGGAGTGGCTGTCGGGCGTGCGAGAGAGAGAGAGTTTATACTCTCTACCCTTTATTTTTTGGCAGAGAGTAATCCTCTCCTCAGTGCTGCATCCTAGAGGCAGAGTGTGAAGGAGCTGGAGGCTTCCTCTCGGGTGTTTTGGTGGTGAGCAGCTCCGGTGTGTTTTGGTGAAGGCCAGCTCGGATTGGCTACCTTTCGGGTCTGCTCGAGTACGCGAATGGGGTTGTGGCAGCATCTCCTTCGCGTGGTAAGTCCCCTTGTTTTTTGCTCCTCGATTTTCATGGCCATATGTTGTTGTCTTCCATCGGTTATAACAAATTGTTATGTGTCTATGGGTGAGCTGTTGCGTTTCAATCATTGGATGGGAGCTGTTGGTGATGGCCGTTTGTTGGTGGTTGTTGCAGTTGCGGTCTCAAGTGTTCTTTAGGGTAAGGAGTTCCCTCTCTGATGTTTGGATTCGTAGTTGTTTGGTGACGGTAGCTTGTTATGGAATGTTGAGATACTATGCCTTGTTGCTGGGATGGTTTGGCTATTATGATGATCTGTTGTTCCATGAAGCATGTTAAGAGTAAATGATTTGGAGGGAATTGGATGTTGAAAATGTGATTAATGCCTCTATTAATTACTGTATAGTGGATTGTGAAATATCGATGGAGGTTTGTAATTGTTTGAGTAATGATATGTAGAATTGGTATTGGTGACTGGACTTGAGCTATTAGTCTATCATTTATTTCTAAAAGTATGAATCTGTTGGATATCGTCCTAAATATGTTCTGTCATTTGGTTCGGGTTCTTACATTCTGCTATTGGATGCATCGATAAGATTTATTGTCTACTGCTAAATCCCTGTGCGCATAATAATGCTAAGGAAAGCATATATATTGTGGTCATAATAATACTTTGTTGGTTCTGATTCACATCATTAATCGGATTGATATATTTTGAATATTTGGATTAGGTCATTGAGCGTTCACTTGGTAGATAAATGTAGTTTTGTGACTAGATTTAGATATTGTTACTAGGATTTATTTATTGGGTTATGTTATATTTTGTTTAGGAGTCGGAGAAGTACTTAGAATTTGTACGAGTTAGAACATGATTTATTGATAAGTTATAATGTTTTAGTTATGAAGTATTGGAAGAGGAAAAAGAAGGATAACGATTAAGTGCATTACGCGATAAAGTCTTGAGGTAAGAATTTAGGTGTGTCTTGGCCATTTGAAGGCCCTATCCACAAGTAGAGTGCTTGAGTTTTATGTTTAGTGCACTGTGATTTCCTTATTGTTACTATTGTAGTTAATTGTTAGCTGGTAACTAAATGTTAGTTGATAATTGATATTTCCTTCGTTGTTAACTCTGTGATTGATACTCTGTAGTTACCTATTGTTAGCTCCATGATTCCTTTATTGTTAGTTCTTTATCCTTACTGTTAGTTCTATGCTTTACTTTGATTGTTAGTTCTGTTATAAATTATTTACTTTGATGAATGATTAAAGGAGTTAATGACTTGAAAAGTACAAACAAAGGAGTTGAGAACTAAGCTTTCGAGGATGACCCTGTTTTTCGTAGTTTTACTTGCTATAATATTCTGCTAGATTTTTAATTACCCCTGTGTTATTTATAAACTGTCATTTCTCCTATTCCATGAATATATATTGTTCTGCCACATATCTTTGAGTCTGTTTAATTGCTAATTAAACTTGTATCAACAAAAATGAACTAAGTTATTAATTTGGAGCATGTTTGATCAACTTATCATAGGTTAACTAATGAATTAATTAATCTACGCATGTGAACTGATTAGTTAATAAATCTAAAGCAACTAACGTAACTAATTAGAGTTAAGCATGTTAATCTACTTAAGCATGTTAATTAACTTAACTAGAGTAGTTAATTAGACTTAAGCATGTTAATTAACTTAAGCATGTTAATCAACTTAAGATGTTAATTATTACTTAAGCATGTAATTAACTAGGTTGTTTGATTAATCAATTAAATTATAAATCAATTCGAACATGTTTACAATTAATCTTCATGCATGCTAGTTAACTATTACTTGTTTAATCTTCAAGCATGTTAATTAACAAGAATAATAATTGTAACATATTAATGCAAAACAAACTTACTATTCTTTACTAGCATAATAAATGAATGTTTAAAATTGTTTGATATTAACTCCTTCGTTGTTAGTTTCCGGCAATTCCTGCAAATTCTCTTAATTTCCTTTATTATAAATGCTTTACTTTGATAGAGATTTAGTAGAGATCAATGCTATGATGAAAGCTTAAAGATGGAATGTGATAAATGCGTAGTGTTTGAATGATGATAGTTTCCTTAACAATGGTTCTGTTCTATACATTTATTATTTAGTCATTGTATTGACAGTCTCCTTATATTGTAGAGATAATATTACTCTTCTTTTATTAGTTTAGAATTTAATACATGTCAATAACCTAATCTGAGTATGTAATTAACTAGAATAACTGACTAGCATAATGAATGTAATCTTTTTTGTGCATGTAACTTAACTAGGATAACGAACTAGAATATAAATCTTATCTTTCTTGAGTATGTTTAATAATAATTGGAACTAAGTTGTTAACTTTAATGCTTTGTGTGATGACCTGGTTTTTCATAAGCTTTTAAAATGTTTGAAATTTAAAACTTTTGTAAAGATAACTAAAATCTTTCATAATCAGAGTGCCAAAACCGAGCGTCAAAAATTCATTCATTACATTCGTTATGAAAATCATTTATAAAAACATAGCAGAAGCGAAAACATTTTAATTAAAACACGCTGAGTAAAACACTACTTTTACAAAACACTTTACTCGTCTTTAGCCTGACCAGCCACATGCTCTGCCCATATAAATCTTTCATCGACTACTTTGTATTTTGTTCATCGTTCTTCTCTTGCATACACATGTATATACACCACAAGTAAACTGTAAGCCCAAAGGCTTAGTAAGGAAAGAGAGAATGCATATGACATGCCTCTCTTTAGTTCACTTGGAATGGGTCCGCCCCAAACCAATCTTTTCATTACGTTTCATTCATTCGTTCATTACTCGTACATCGAGTTGGAAGTTGAAGGAACACGTACTAGATGGTATAGTCGATAGGCTTCTAGCCCTAAGTGGACTAGATCCAAACTACCCATCGGCCCCCAACTTCCCATCATCATCATCATCATCATCATTCGTTCATTTCAGTTAACATTTTTCCTCACTCATGCATGTGAGTGCCACACCGAGGGCACTCTTTACTTGTTTCTATTACCATGATGCATGTTGACATAATATAAAAGAATTGAATCAAAGAATACAAGTAGCAAACAACGAATAGCAATAATAGTAATAATGAAAATCAACGGATACAAGAATATTATAATTTAAAGCAACATAGAAACGAATTGAAAGCGACATACGACATGCTTGATTTTACCAAACGTAACAATAGAGATATGGCAAAATGGATAATTATTAACATGCAAATTATTTAAGCGAAATGAACATGCTTAACAATGATATGAAAGCTTAGGCATATAATCGATAATTAAACGGAAACAAGTTCGAAAATTAACTAATAGAAACATGATTAACAACATCCTTTTGTTCTAAATAATTAAACATGCTTAGATTGGTTAATTAGTTAATTAGACATACTTGGATTAGTCGTAGATTTAAACATGCTCGAAATGCTTAAAGGAGTTCAATGAGAATTTACATTATAGTTGATTAAGCATGCTTTGTTTCAAATAATTAAACATACTACACTTAATAGTTTGGGTACTTAAACATGTAGAAAGTTCTATTTAATTAAACATGCTCTAGATTGTTGAATATGCTAAATATGCTCGTATAATATTATCTTAAATAATCTGCACATGCTTGATTGATTAGCATTAACACCTAAGGAATTTACAGTAAATCATACAGTGAACTATATAGAACAAATAATGGAGTAATCATTAACAACTAGGGAAACTACAACAAATGAATATAATAAATTGCACAGAACAAAAGAAATTCTTTCCATCATGATCATACGCACGTAGATGTCACCCTTCATTTCATCATTCTATTCTACATGCTAATCGTCATCAATTATCATTCATTCATCACATTTCTACTAATGTAAGCATTTACAGTAAAAGATAAGAATTATAGTAAAGAGAAGTGCAGGAAACTAACAATAAATCTACAGGGTACTAACAAATCTAAATTATTAAAAACAAGGCAACACCATTCATGTAAAGCACTAGTAAAGGGAAATCAACTAACACTATCAACAAAGGAAGTTTAATGACGGTAAACATTCAAGGGCAACTGACACTACTCACGCACACATACTTGTAGTGTAGGGCCTCCAAATGACCAAGACACGCCCAAATTTCTTTCCTCAATTCTTTATTGTGCGCTAGCACTTAGTCGCTATTCTTCTTCTCTTCTTCTTTTCAATACCTTCATAATCAAAGTGTCTATCATTAGTAGTCATGACTTATAACTTTCATTCTTTCCCTATCCTAATTACATACTAGTTCTAGAAACCCGTTTAACATCTACAACGAATATATCATATTCCAATTAAGCTAGTCTAATTACTAACAGAGCATAAATCTCAACATCATTCTCCAACAATACAACACTCTAACCTCATCAACAGAGTTTATAATCAGTGTAGTTTGTCCATTAATAGAATCCAGACATCCAAAACTCCAGAATACAGAGAAGGAAATCTCACCAGAAAACAGGGCAGACCCGAGGGGCTTCTGTTTTCTTCTGTCTTCCATCGGCTCTCTGCCTATTCATGCACTGTTTCACTCCACTAGAGCAGCAGAGCCAACCCAACAACACAGCAACAGAAAATGCAACGGAGGAGGAACACATCATAAACACCCAATTTGCAAGACTCGGCACTAGAGGCCGAGAAATCAAAACACAAAACAACCCCATTAACAGAACTGCAAAACGTACCCCATTGGCAGAGAAGCCTCTATCAAAGTCTAGCTTCCCGCGGAAGCTTCATCTCCATCGCGTTGGACGCTACCTTCACGCCGTCACCAAGCCTTCTCGTCACCCAGAGATGCCAACCCATGAAGCCCTAGCCCGTCATTCATTCGTCGTTCACGGACTCCGACGTTCGCTAGCGATTTGCCCGAGGTTCAGTGGGTCAGCTCCCACTCACCCGCGCCCGATGACGTGGTCATTCCGATCACACGGCCGCATCCTTCACCGTGACAAAGGCTCCTCGCCACAGAGTTGCTTCGCTCGATCGCCATCCTAATTCCTCCCTCTATCGATCTCTCTCTCACTTGCACGTCTCTCTCCCTCTCATTCTCTCTTTTCATTTGCCTCCCATTGTCTATTTCAATTTGAGGAATTACAAAATGGCCGCTAATTTCTCTCCCCCGCTGAACTGATTCCCGAACCGGACTAACACAACAACCACTGAACTGGTTCTGCTGATGAACCAATTCTCACCTCCTCTTCTCACACTTTAATCCCTTATTTAATTATCCCCTAAATTATTAATTAATTAATATTAAAATATATTTAAGTGTTAAATATTCGTATCGAATATTAACCGACCCAATTTCTAACTCCCGACTTATTCCAAATATTGTTTAAAGATTATTAGAGGTGTAATTTAAATTTCTCAATTCTATTTCCTTAATTGATTTTCATTAATTAAACTTCAAATAAATTCTTTTAAATTATAACCTAACGGTTACGACTTTGTTAACACCCCGATAATTATCTAACTTAATCCAAAATCCCTAAATTATACTTCAATTATACTTATTAAATTCCAATAAAAAGTCGAGGAGTTACACTCTGCCTTACTTTAGATGCACGATTCCTTTAGTTCTTGTTATCCACGTCTATTTATTGTTGTCAAACTCTTGCGTAGCATGTTGTACTCATTTGTTTCCTCTACGTTTCTTTTATTGTTGTATCTAGATATTAAAGCATATCACTTGCTGTTTAACTATTTCTATAATTGTCTCCTTCATGTCCCTTGCTTTCAACCCTTGTCATTCAATTATTGGTTGCTTTCATTTCTATGCGCTTTCAATTCCAGCTATTCAATTACTTTCTTTTATATGCGCAATTCAATTTCTGTTAATGTTACGTTATACTGCATCATGCATCATGCTATAGGGAGAATGCGTCATCATGCATCATGTGAATAGAAATCAAGTAGGGAGTGTCACAGGGTGGTACTCACGCATGTATTATGTGAGAAAAAATGTTAGAAGAAGATAAAGAGAACAAGAAAAAGGGAGTGTGGGAGTGGATGGGTAGCGGGTCTAGTCTGCAACTAGCCGAAGCCCCTCCTTTGTAGGGTACAGGAGTTCTAATTGCAAGTAAAAGGTTAGATCCAATCACTATTCCATCACAAAGGAAATCCTCCAATCTCTAGCTCGAAGTATGAGTAAAGAATGAACAAATGAATGTAATGAAAGGATTGGTTGGGGTGGTACCCATTCCAAAAGGAACTAAAGAGAGGCATAAGCATAATGCATAAAACCCATTTCCATACTAAGCCTTTGGGCTTACAGTTTACTTGATACTTATACGAGGCAAGGTGAACAGATCAAAAACAGAGATGAAGGATTTGCACGCACGGGATTCGCGGCTGGCCAGGCTAAAGAGAATAAAAGAGAAAAAGATTGTAAATGAATTTTATTAGTGTTTAATTTTCATTTCTCAAAGCACAGTATTTAATTGTTTAGTATTCCTTTAATATTTTACGCTTCCGCTATGTTTTAATAAACCCGTTATGTTTTCATAAAAGATTTTACAACTACTTCCGCTATGTTTAACAAAAAAGGTTTTGACGGTCCGGTTTGGACACTGATATTATCTTATAAAGGTTTTAATAAAAAGTTTTGAATTTTAGTGAATTTTAATAGGGGTTACAAAAAATTGGGTCGTGTTCTTTGTAAGCTGACAACAAAGTCTATTGTGATTTATTCCCACTTCCATCCTGGTATTGGCAAAGGCTATAATGTTTCAGTTGATCTTTGGGGTTCTATTTTTACTTGTTAGAAAACTAAACATATCTCCATGCACTTTGCAATATCTTCCTTAAGATTGGACCGCCAATAATGTTGTTTCATGTTTCTATATATCTAGGTGCTCCTAGGGTGAACAAAAAAAAGTAAAGGAGTGAGCTTCTGCCAAGATTTCTCGTTGTAGCTTCTTATTCTTAGGGACATACTATCTGCACTTAAACTTTATGATCCCTCCATTGGAAATAGAATAATCTAATTGGTCTAATAATTTTTTATTTGATTTATGGCTCATACACTTGGAAACATATGCTTGTGCCTCTTTAATTTTCTCCAAAATAGTAGGTGTTAACGTTATAGCAGAAGTGTATAAGCAAATTGTGATGTAATTATCTCCATTCCAAATTTTTGAATTTCAGACTGAGGAGTTGAAGACATTTCCAGCAGTAAGGAGTGTACTAAAACTGCTTTTCTACTTAATGTGTCAACTACCACATTTGCTTTTTTGGGGTGGTACTTCATCTCATAGTCATAATCTTTATCGAATTCCAACCATCGTCTTTACCTCATGTTTAGTTCCTTCTGACTAAAAATATATTTTAAGCTCTTGTGGTGCGTAAAAATCTCAAACCGAAGACCATATAAGTAATGTCTCCATATCTTGAGTGCAAACACTACCGCTGATAATTCCAAATCGTGAGTCGGGTAGTTTCGTTCAAACTCTTTTAATTGCTTTGAAGCATAGGAAATTACTTTACCCACTAGCATAAACACGCAATCCAATCCGTTCTTCAAGGCATCACAATAAATATTGTACTTACTATTTTCTTATGGTAAGGCTAAGATTGGAGCCATAGTCTATTTCTGCTTCAAGTTTTGGAAACTTTCTTAATACTCATTAGACCACTAGACTTAGGCATTTCTTCTAGTTAAACTAGTCAACGATAAGACAATTATTAAAAAGCCTTCTATAAATCTTCTGTAATATCCTGCTAGGCCAAGAAAACTTTGCACTTCAGTAATGCACTTTGGTTGTGGCCAATCCAAAACTACTTGAATCTTAGTTGGGTCCATCGTAACGCCATCCTTAGAAATGACATGTCCCAAAAAGTTGACCCTATTCAGCCAAAATTCACATTTAAAGAATTTTGCATATAATTGAAGCACCTTTAAAATTTATAGTGCAATCTCTAAATGTTCCATGCACTCCTCCTTTGAATGAGAATAGATCAGTTTGTCATCAATAAATACAATTATGAACTTGTCCAAGAAGTCCTTGAAAATGCGGTTCATCAAATTCATATATGTTGTGGACACAATATGTCATACCCGTAATTAAGCTTAGGCTAAGGATAATAATAATTGTGAATTATTGGAGATTAATGGATGATTTTATTATAGAATATAATACCTTGAAAATAAGTTGGTATAATTGGTGTGATAATTATTGGAATGGATTGAAGATTTATTAAGTGATGATATGAAGGATGAAAGTGTTAAGTTGGAGGAAATGGCAGTGGCGTAAAGCAGTTTGGCAAAGAAGGAAACGTTCGATCAAGAGATTGACTATGGAAATCACAGAAGCGACACAAAGGAAATGGGCAGGTTGGCGTATGGAGTGGGTTAATCAGTGATCGACCGGGTGTGCATTGCTACGTTGGAGCAGTTGATCGCTGATTGACCATGAGGATTTTGTGCACAATCAACCGGTCTCACGACAAAAGTTGAGAAATTGGTTTTCAGCGATGGACCAGTCGATCAAGTGATTGATCGAGACCCTTGGCTTGCGGTCGGTCGCTGATCGACCGGTGCCACTGTGTTTTCAGAAACTGTAATTCAAATGTTGTTTCGGTTGATCATGGGGGAAGAAGTGATCAATTGGCACCGAAGGAATGTGTAATC
This sequence comes from Begonia loranthoides, assembly GCA_022433065.1. Classification (NCBI taxonomy): domain Eukaryota; kingdom Viridiplantae; phylum Streptophyta; class Magnoliopsida; order Cucurbitales; family Begoniaceae; genus Begonia; species Begonia loranthoides. The sequence continues at coordinate 13,491,066 of CM039479.1, read as the reverse complement.
CCAAGGTGATATTCTCTATGATTTCTCCACGTGTCTTCCTTTACAGATGGCAATTCATATGAAGAGTTAGGTGAGATTTTTTGGGATATATGAAGCGTATGTGGGAAGCCTTCGAGGGATAAAATTGAAAGGAAAGGCCGAGAGATAAACGGAGAAAAGGGGAAAGGAGAAAGAAAGTCGAAAGAGACGGAGAGAAAGGAGAAAAGTGTAAGGAGAGCTATCTAGAGAAAGTTGAGAACTGCGAGGGAAGAAGAAGAAGAAGAAGCAGAAGAAGAGTCTTCTCTCAAGTTCTTCTCGGGTGCTTCAGGTATGAGGAATTCCTTCACCTATGTTATAGATTTTATGGGAATAATAGTAGAGGATAAAAGAAAGGTGGATGTTTGTAATGCTCTGTATTTATTTATTGATTGAATTTATGTTCTGTGGCTTGGTTAATGAATGATAAATGCTATTGGGGTTTTGGCTTTGTTCTTTGGATAAGTTGTTGGATTTTGATTATGTATGGTGACTGTTGTTTCTGAGTGGTGGAAATCTATGCCTTGTAGAAGTGAGTTTGTTTTGATTGTACTGCATTTTGGTCAGCATTGAGGAATTATGCACGGTTAAGTGGGTTGGAATGGTCCTCTATTATTCACGGCCTTGTTGGATATTATTGGGGAAAATGTGTATGCTCTGTTAATGAAAGTTTGGCTTTTTATTTTGTTACTAATTGTATAATTGTTTTTGAGGACTTTAGACTTGGTCGTAGGATTATTCTCTGTTGATGAAAATATCTTCTCTAATTGATTACTATTTAATGGTAGTTGAATGGGTTTTGACTCTCTGTTTATAACTTCTTGATAAAAGAAATTATGGAGGATAGTATATGTCGATTTTGAATGCGCTCTGCTATTTGAATTATGGAATTTTTGTTGCGTAATAAATGAGGATTAATGGTATCAATGTTGTTGAAAGTAGTGAACTAAGGAAAAAGGGGTTAATTAGCCTGTGGGTATTGATATGTATATTTATTTGATTTTGAAGGTATTGAGAAGGAAGAAGAACCTTAAGGGCTATATTGCGGTAGAGACCGCTAGAAAAGTGATATTATTTGTGTTTGGTCTTTGGGGCCTACATCACAAGAGTTAGCACTAGTTTGTTACCTACATTTATTAGATGTAATAGGTTGTGATCATATCCTGAGGATGCATTGCTGCTTAATGCTGTTTTTATTAGAATTAAGTTCTTTTAATGATGTGTTTATTAGATTTAAGTTCTTTAAGTTAAGCATTTTGATATTGATCATGCTTTGAGAATTTAGTTGAGGATATAGAATTGTATGCATTCATACACATTCATGCATCATGGTTTTTAAAATATTACGAAAATGGTTTTAAGCATGGTTTTCAAAAAGCAAAAGAAAATAGATAATAAATGTAAATAAATGTGAGTTCTTGAGTTGATCACCCTAGGTGTGTGCCACAGGATGGCCGCCTAAGGTGTGTGCCACAATAGGAAGTGTGGGCTTGTTAGTTGGTCCTCGATTGATGTCGAGACTGGCCGACCAATGGGTGGGTGAGGCCATTTAAGCATTGGTGCACACAAACGCTAGTGCGCTATGATTGTAGTTAGAGCCGTTTGTTGTGTGTTGGTGCGTAAAGCCACTAGCAGAGCTTTCAGTCAGTGCCAGAGCTACTTATTCTAGAGGTTGGGTTGTTGTGCATTGATGTGCACAATAGCTATCAGGCAGTTCGATCGATGTCGAGCCTTTATCACATGGTGAGTTGTGGGTCCTCTATTGATGTCTGGACGGACCGACTAACAACGTGAGGATGTTTAAGAGTTGGTATACATGGCCACTAGTGCTCTACGATTTAGTTGGAATCGAGTGTTATGCGTTGGTGTGTACAACCGCTATCAATGCTTTCAGTCGGAGCCGGAGTTGCTATACTGGAGGTGTCGTGTAATACTCGGAAGGCTTGTTTCACATGAAGCTTAGAATAAGGAGAATAATAATTGTGGATTATTGGAAAATAAAGAATGATTTTATTATGGATTATAATACCCCAAAAATAAGTTTAATAAACATAATAAGTTTGGGTATAAGTAGTGCCGATTTTTGGAATGGGGATTTAAGATTTATTATAAGATTATTGGTTAGAATAATTGGTGAAATATTGTTTAAGGATTGTTAAATTAGAAAAGAAAAAGGAAAAGAGTTAAGTGGCAAGAAGAAAATGGCAGTGGCGTATATGTGGGTTTGATTGTGGAAAGGGTTTATCAAATGAGCAACTGGGTGTGAGTAAAAGAAGGATTCAGTCAACGATGAAGGAATCAATCGACCAAATGATCAATAGCTAAATATTATAGTGACGTTTTTGGTCAACGATGAAGGAATCGGTCGAACAAATGGTCGACTGCTAAATATTATAGAGGCAAAAAAGTGGTGGGCGAAGAAATGACGTTGGACCGGTCAATTAAGTGATTGACCAGGAGGTTTGGATGGGTGATTAGCCGCTCTCATGGCAGAAATCTGAATTTTTTTTTTAACGTTAGATCAGTCAATTGAGTGATTGACTAGTGCTCTTGTGTTGCGGTCGATTAATAATTAACTAGCCCCACATGATTTCAGGAATGTGAATCCCAAAAATTGTGCTTTATGTAATTCCTCCACGCATCCAATTTTACAGATGGCATATTATATGAGGGGTTAGGTGAGATGTTTGGGGATAAATGAGGCGTATGAGGGAAGGCTTCTCCTGAGACGATAGAAAAGAGGAGAAGGAGAGTAAGGAAACTCTTTGGAGAAGTTGGAACCCAAGAAGAGAAACAGAGGAAGGGGAAAAGAGAAAGGAGAAAGAGAGTTCTCTGGAGAAAAGAAAGAGCGGAGTGCCGAGCAAGAAACAGTGACAGAGAAAGAAGAGAGGAGAGGAGAAACAGAGAAACAAAGGGAAAGAGAGATTGATAGTCGAGAAGAAGGGAGAAGGAGAAGCTCTCGGGTCTCTTGGGTTCTGTAGGTAATCGACATTCTTTTATGGATTTATATTTTCTTAAAAGTGGATGTTGAAAGATGCAAAGTGTTAAGGGATGATTGGTCTCTGTTAATGGAAGCCATTATCGAACCAATGCCTTATTAATTGTCTATGCTTATTTCGGTTACTGCTTGAAAAGCCATGTTAAAGGTAGAAGATAAAATGAAGGTTTTAATGTTTAATGGATGTTGTGAAGTCTGTTCGGTTATTTTAGGTTTGTTATGTTGTTGCTTGGAATTGGTTCTATATTTATTTATTACCTTGTTGGATATCGTTGAGGATATTGTTGTTGGACATTGAGGAATATGAATATGCTCTGTTGTTTAGAAATCAGTAATTCTATATAGTCACTGTAATTGCTATATTAGAGCTTGTCTACTGTTGAAGCATGATGGCCATGAAGTATTATTACTACTGCTATATGTTTGGGTTTTAAGGATTGTTAAGTTGAATACCCAGTTAGATGAAAGTTTATGTGTAACATCCCACTTTTATTTAAACCATTTTTCTTTATTTTAAATATTGTGATACAAAATTTTTTGCTTAATTTATCCAAGTACATAAATCAAAGTAAGCAAATTCATTTAAAAATAAACTAGAGTTAATCGAGCGGAATTAAATAAAAACTTTTCCAAACATAGTTTTAGTCCTTCCAACAAAAGTTCATGACTACAAAACGTTTGGAAATTGACTGTTTCAAAATATCAATTCATCATTTTCACGAGCCACAACCATCAGGTTGAACCCGGCAGATAACCCAAGGGATCGTCCTGCAATGCCTCCTCCTCAGCTTGCACATCACAAGAATCATAAGGATCACCTACATCATGGGAAAACAAAGAGTCTAACTCTCAGCAAGAATTAGAATGAAATGCAATGCTAATGCTCATACATGATCATACGATGCATTACAAAAAAGAATCTTATCTTTTCTGTTAAACCGAGAGTTGGATATGTCATATGGTCATCTGGCTTAACCGTTACTCTTACGAGGAGAGACATCCATTAGGGATGTCACCACATGCCGTCACCACACTCTTTTGTTGAAAATATTGGGGATTTTCAGATAAGAGAAGTAGATACATCCTAGGGTCTGTAGGATCGATATACGCCTATAGAGGGGGGGGGGGTGAATATAGCGTTTCTAATATTTTCGTGTGATATTTAAATTCTCTAAATCCCTAAGTGATTTATCGAATATGATTAAATATGCAATCACCTTAAATGCGTAAATTAAAGAGTAAGGGTTAGAGAAGTGCACACAATATTTGTTTACGCGGTTCGGCAAACTCGCCTACGTCTGCGCTCCAAGTTTCCCTTGGAGATACACTAAGTAATTGGCTTACGGGTGCCAATAAAACCGTTTACAAATTGACTATTAGACGGAGCGTCACCCTTGACTAATTATAAGGTCGTCAACGTTAGACTCTTACGAGTCGTCACCCTAAATTTGACTATTGCGGGGCGTCACCCTATGATTGAACTTACGGGCGTTCAATCGAGCCTATATGTGTTTCGGGTTGTCACCCTTGTATGATAAATTCTTAGGGAATCACCCTTTACAACAAGCACAATACTAAACTCAGAAATTTAAGCTTAAATCTAGCTAATCCGAATTCTCTCAAAATATAACTCACAAGTTCGGAATAGGGAGAATTGGATTTACAACACAATTAAAAGCTCACAGAGTAGTATTGGAGTATTGATTTTGCCAGGGCTTCGCCTCGAATATTCGATTCGTTGGTTGTTGAGAGCTTTGAATGAACCCACATTTATAGACACTGCCACTGCCACTTCTGGACGTCCTCAGCGTCCGCATCTATCGTCCGCATGACCGTTGGAATTTTCCCGTTGAAAATATAGTCGTTGTGCAGAAATTTGGGCATTTGCTGACGCCATTCTCATCGTCCGCAGCGTCCGCATACATCGTCTGCTTCACATCCAGAAAATGGCAGAGTCATATCGGACGCCTCTACTTTGCGTCCGCATCGTCTGCGTCTTCACAGAAATGTTGGGGACACCAAAGCAGCGTCCTCTTCTCCTTTTCCTGTCCGCACATCTGAAGAACTGCGGACGCCATTTCACGTCCGCATCGTCCGCGACCATCGTCCGCTTTTCTCACTGAATTGGATAGAGGCAAATCGGACGCAAAATCCAGCGTCCGCTGCGTCCGCGTCCACACTGATCAGCAGGGGACGCCAAGACCATCGTCCCCACAACACTCCAAGTTCAACTCTAAACTATATTGAGTCCCAAAATGACATGATACACTACATGGACTCAAATAAACATGTTAGCACATTTTAATACCCTTAATATGGGTATTATTGATAGATTTGAGTATAAATATATTGAATAAAACATTGAAAACATTATCAATAAAAACACAATTAACCAACTTATTATTTTCATTAAAGTAAACCATTTGGTCATCATCAAAATAAAACTAAGCCTAACAAAAAGGCTAATAATCTCCCCCTTTTTGATGATGACAAAATCCTGTAAGTTGGTTATACCAAAATCTAAGCATGTGCATCAAATATTGCATATTAGATTTATCCAATTAAGCTATGCGATTTATCAACCAATCAATTCATGCAACATGCTACTACATGTTATTCAACTCCCCCTAAAATATATTACAACTGATACCTTTCTCCCCCTTTTTGTCATAATTAAAAAGAAATGCTAGGGGATGGAAGTCGAGGGGCAACCAAAAATTTTATCAACATATATATTCATCAAAATATTTGTCTAAGAAGGATCTCCCCCTTTAGAATTATCAACATGAGTATAAGGAGGGAATAAGCATTAGAGAAGTCAAAGACAAACTCAACAATTAATTCTATTGAAAACAAATTTCTCCCCCTTAATCAAGAAGTTAATCCACAAATCAAACAAAGGAGGAAAATAAGCATTAACATTCAATATATAATTTAATTACTCCTAGAGCAATTATCAACAAGTTAAAACTATCTCTCCTCTTAATCAAGGAATCTAACCAAGAAGCAAACCATGGAAAGAAATATAGTTTCAATTTCAATTTGTGGTTAAAAGAAAAATACCAATTGTAAATAACCACAATCACAAAGATTTCTAACAAAAAACATTCTCCCTCTTTTCTATTAAGCAAAGAAATTCATTTGGGGGAATATAGACATTAAAGTTCAATGAGTGGTAAAAGATAAGATATCAATCTAAGCAACCACAATCACAATTCTATTTTAACAAAGTAGTCTCCCCCGTTTTTCCATTAAGCATACACTATTTATTGGAGGGATTTAGCATTCCAATTCAATTTGTGGTGTATAGTATGATACCAATTGAAAAATCACCACAAGAAATATTCAATCAAAAATATTTTCCCTCTTTTTGCTCATTAAGCCTAAACATATATGATGGTATTTTGCATTTAAGTTCAACCCATAAGCACAAAAAAAAAAATGAGATTCAAGAAATAAAAATTAAATGTAAGAACTGGAATACATTTACATATTAAGAATTATAAACAAATTTTCAATTTCTACAAGGGATACCAATTTAAGAGTTAAGAAATCAACAATGGATACCTATTGATCATTCATAATTTGAAGCCAAACAAGTTGTTCAAAGGTTTATATCAATTGTAAATCCAAAGTTAAAATCAAATCATTTTGGCAAAGTATTGATACTAATTGTAAATTCAAAAATGAAATTTCGAAGAGAGATGCCAATGTTTAAAAACAAACTCAATCAAATTATCTCTCCCCCTATGTTAAACACAAAAACAACCAATTTGGGGATATTCCACACATTCAAAAGGTTTGCTCTCCCCCTTAGAGCAACAATAAAACACCTCCATAAATTTCTCCCCCTATAATTTTGCACATAACCAAGTAGTTAGGGGAATCTAAATATGATACCAAATCAAGATCCAAAGAATATTATACCAATTATAGAGAAAATATGATTTCATGGATACCAAAACAAAAATAATTTCATATATGATACCAATTAAAGATTAAGTTTAAAAATTTCAATTGTTGAAATTCAATTCTAAAAATAAAGATTGATACCAATTTAAAATTTCAAAGTATAGAGAAATTGAAGATACCAATTGAAGAAAAGAAATCCAATTTTCAAAAATACTAATTGATATAAACTATCTTTCAAAAATATTCGAGGTAAGAACTATTTCTCCCCCCCCTAAATCATTGCATACAATTAAAACATTGGGGATGGAAATCCAAGATAGATACCAATTGTAGAAGTTTAAAACAAAACAATTATTGATATCAATTGTGTGATTTCAAATCAATGGAGAATATTGATATCAATTTGAAAAACAACTACAAAACTTCTTCCCCCTTATAGATCTCAAAACTAAACAACATTTGGGGAAACAAAGTTATCAAACAAAACAATAAGAATTGCTTCCTCTAAACTCTCAATGTCAAACCAATTCAAATCTCTCATTCTTTGCATTAATCAAGTTAGATTCAAAGAAGAGTTATCAAAGTCTACCCTACAAGCGGAAACATATTTATCAAAAGCTAAAAAAAAACTTAACCTATTTTACAACAAGTCAATAGTTTAAAAACAATTTTTAGCAAATTTATTTTCTCCCATTTATCATTATGAATAAGCAAATTCAATCAAAAGGAGAAGTCCACGACAAATTTTTGAAAAGGCAAAATAATTTATGCCATAGCAATGATCACTCCCTTTATAATAAAAAAAAACAAAATCAATTCAAGGGAGTTATCTAAATTTTCAAGAATGGAACATTTGTCTAAACAATTTATGTCTTCCCCTTTTTATCTATAGCAAAAGCAATCCAAAAAGGGAAAACCAACAAATCAAAATTGATATCCAACAATTCAATATAGAAGACAAGAAAACTAATTATTGGATGCCAAATCTAAAGCAACAAAAATAACCCAAGACAAGAATTATGCAAAATTTAACTTAGAGATACCAATTGTAAAATACAAATTTCAACCTATAAGCACACTATCAATATCTTTCATTTCAAACTCAAAAATATCGAAAATAAGTTCGAAAACTATGTATTGAAGAATTTGAGTCAATTCAATTTTAATCAAAAATAGAAAGACAAATTAAGTCAATTGTCAAATCTAACCTATTCACTATTAATTCAAATTAAGACAAGCAAATTTAATTTCTCCCCCATAAATCATTGATTAAAATAAAATCTACGGAGATTTTCAAGTTTAAATCAAGAGCGAAAGCAAACTTAGTAAAATTAAAATATTTGTATTTTTCTGTCCCTATATCAATAACTAATTTTAGTCCAAGAGAGAAATACACAAGTCAAAAATTGAGTATCCAACAATCTAAGCAATTCAATATATTCAAAGTAGAAATTCACTTGTTGGAATATAATTTTCAAACTCAAAAATATATTTGCAATTTAGAGATCAAATTGTTGGAATACAATCTTCAATCATCAAAATGAAAACATCATGAATCATGCTCCAAGAAATCACAATTCATTTAGCGAATAGAGATTCATTCTTATGATGTCAAAAATGTAAGCTATTAATGAATTTATAATTAAGATAGATCCCAAAGAAAAACCAATAGATGGACTAACCAATTTAAAGATCAAGGATACTATTGGAGTTTTCATGTTTATCAATATAAAATCAACATTTGAAAAAAAATTAATAATTTATATATAAAATTACTTTTCTCCCTCTTAGTATTAATCAATTTAAAAACAAGAGAGAATCATCAAAGTGTGGCATTGCGGAAACAAAATTTATCTAAGACTATAATTGAAATCAACATTTCAAAACAAGTCAATGATTTCAATACAATTCTATTTTCTCCCCCTATTTCGTTATTCAAATTCAATTCAAGGGAGAAATCAACAAAACATCATTATTAACAAATTTTCTACTCTTCTCCCCTTATATCAAGCTAATTTCAATTCATGGGAGAAACACATTCTCAAAAAGAGACAAAGCAATTTATTCCAAACAATCATCCAACTCAGCATCCAACAATCCAATATTTGCACTAGCATGTTCAATTTAGAGACTAAGTTGTTGGAATGCAAACCATCAAAATATAGATTGAAGGAATAAGGACATCTCAATTCCTAGATATCGAGTGAAGAAATAATCAAATTTACAACCTATGATATCTATCCATTCACTCCAAAGACAAAATCAATTTATCTCAATGCAATCCTAAATCAACAAAATTAAACATCCAACACTCTTTCAAAGATATACAATTTAGAATCCAATTGTTGGAACCAATCATCAAAATATAAGTTGAAGAGATAAAGCATTTTTCAACCTATATATACAAAAAGATTAAAGCTAACAATTAATCCAAAGAAAATATTCTACTAATAAAAGCTAGATCAAATCAAGAATCAAAAGCAATTTAATCCAAATCAAATTCAACAAATAAATTCAATTATAACAAAGAGATTGTGTACCTCCAAGAGTTTTATCCCATTTTATCACATAGGAGGCATCCTTTGAAGTTTCTCCCATTTTGTTGGATATTCAAGTACCCAAATCCATTCAAGCTTCTTGGGAGAATCTCCAACCTACAAAACAAATTAATTCGATTTCTTTGGTACCCAAACCATTTTGGGTCCATTGGTTATAGGTTTGGTTCCTTTAGGAACTCACACAAATTTAGAATTTAAATTGAATTTAGAATTTAAATTAGATTTTGCATCCAAAGGATAAACAAATTTTGAATTAGCATTTGATTTAAATTTAGAGTTCAAATTCAAAGGATAAGCAAACTTAGATCCAATATTTGACTCCAATTTAGCATTCAATTTTAAAGGACAACAAAAGGATTTATGTCCAACAAAATTACAAGAATTACAAGTAGAAGATCTAACAAATAAATTATTGTAATTCTTCTTTCCAAATGGTTTATATCCAATACCGGCTTTATCAAAAGTAACCCTTTGAGAATTCAAGAGCATATTTAAATTTCTGCTCCCATTTGTGAATTTAAGCACTATAGAGTTCGAATCATCATTCTTGGCCTTCAATTCACAAACATCAATCTCAAGAGAGTTAATTTTAGCATTAGCATCAAACATAGATTTAGATTTAGCATTCAAAAGGCTAATTTCATCTTCACGTGATTTGATACACCCATTCAATTTATCATTTCTATTTTTCAAATCACCACAATCATACTCAAGACATTTGATAGTAGCAATCAAATCACAATTTTTAACATTCAATGATTCAATTTCCTTTTCATGTGATTTGATGGTTGTATTCAATTTTTCATTCAACAATTTCAAATCATTACTATCATGCTCAAGAAATTTAAATGAAGCATTAGATTCATCAATCATACTCTTTAACTCCACAATTTGATCATCAAGAGATTTATTCAAAATCGCATGCTTTTTGATCAAATTGTTTTTCTCATTTTTCAACAATTTATATTTATCTTTAAGCTCATTAAAACTATCTAGCAATTCATTAAATACAACATTATCATCTTCACAATTTGAATCGGAATTGCTATAACAGTCGTTTACCTCAATATCGTTAGCCATGAAGCATACGTTGGCCACTTTCTCCTCATTTTCGGAGGATGAGCTTTCTCCACTTTCAATCTTTTGATTTGTGCCTACATGTGTTAGCTCAAGAGATTTCCAAATATCATAAGCACTAACACATGATTGAACTTTATCAAATTCATTTTTACTCAAGCCACTATACAAAATATTCATAGCTTTAGCATTCAAATTCCAATTATGTTTATCTATATCATTGAATTCACAACATGGTCTAGGAAGAGTTATTCCCTTTTCAATGATTTTCCGTAAAAAGAAATCAATAGATTGTACAAATATTTTCATTCTACACTTCCAATAAAGATAATTACTACCATCAAAATGTGGAGGTGTAGATGTGCATTGACTTTCAACAATTCTATCGAAATCCATAATCAATTATTCACAATAAATTTCAACAAGAAATTCAATAAGAAAATTTTTCAATAGATGCAATTCAACAAATATTAGCAATGTGCACAATAAACAAAATATCACACAAAAATTTAAATCCCCTACTCTGATATCAATTGTAGGATCGATATACGCCTATAGAGGGGGGGGGGGGTGAATATAGCGTTTCTAATATTTTCGTGTGATATTTAAATTCTCTAAATCCCTAAGTGATTTATCGAATATGATTAAATATGCAATCACCTTAAATGCGTAAATTAAAGAATAAGGGTTAGAGAAGTGCACACAATATTTGTTTACGCCGTTCAGCAAACTCACCTACGTCCGCGCTCCAAGTTTCACTTGGAGATACACTAAGTAATTGGCTTACGGGTACCAATAAAACCGTTTACAAATTGACTATTAGACGGGGCGTCACCCTTGACTAATTATAAGGTTGTCAACCTTAGACTCTTATGAGTCGTCACCCTAAATTTGACTATTGCGGGGCGTCACCCTATGATTGAACTTACGGGCGTTCAATCGAACCTATATGTGTTTCGGGTTGTCACCCTTGTATGATGAATTCTTAGGGAATCACCCTTTACAATCAAGCACAATACTAAACTCGGAAATTTAAGCTTAAATCTAGCTAATCCGAATTCTCCCAAAATATAACTCACAAGTTCGGAATAGGGAGAATTGGATTTACAACACAATTAAAAGCTCACAGAGTAGTATTGGAGTATTGATTTTGCCAGGACTTCGCCTCGAATATTCGATTCGTTGGTTGTTGAGAGCTTTGAATGAACCCACATTTATAGACACTGCCACTGCCGCTTCTAGACGTCCTCAGCGTCCGCACCTATCGTCCGCATGACCGTTGGAATTTTCCCGTTGAAAATATAGCCGTTGTGCAGAAATTTGGGCTTTTTCGGACACCATTCTCATCGTCCACAGCGTCCGCATACATCGTCCGCTTCACATCCAGAAAATGGCAGAGTCATATCGGACGCCTCTACTTTGCGTCCGTAGCATTCGCATCGTCCGCGTCTTCACAGAAATGTTGGAGACGCCAAAGCAGCGTCCTCTTGTCCTTTTCCCGTCCGCACATCTGAAAAGCAGCAGACGCCATTTCACGTCCGCGACCATCGTCCGCTTTTCTCACTGAATTGGACAGAGGCAAATCGGACGCAAAATCCAGCGTCCGCATTGTCCGCTGCGTCCGCGTCCTCACTGATCTGTAGGGGAAGCCAAGACCATCGTCCCCACAACACTCCAAGTTCAACTCTGAACTATATTGAGTCCCAAAATGACATGATACACTACATGGACTCAAATAAACATGTTAGCACATTTTAATACCCTCATTATGGGTATTATTGATATATTTGAGTATAAATATATTGAATAAAACATTGAAAACATTATCAATAAAAACACAACTAACCAACTTATTATTTTCATTAAATTAAACCATTTGGTCATCATCAAAATAAAACTAAGCCTAACAAAAAGGCTAACAGGGTCCATGTGACTTAATCATTACTCTGCTCCCTACGTGGGAGGAGCAACATCCATTTAGGGTGTGGACTGTAGGTGATAAACCGCAAAATGGATAGTGAGCTCGTGACTTCATCGGTCGAGGAAGCGGTCGAGCCACTAAAGGTTTGATTGACCGGAAAATGGACAGAGTCGAGCAAAGTTTCTAAAATGTGAAAAGGTGGTCGACTGAATTGATGAAGGCGGTCGATTGGTCAATCTGTATAGTGCGACAGCTAGTTTCCAACAGTTGGTTGGCGGTCGACCAAAATGAAGGTGGTCAACCAGTTGCACAGTTTTTATAAATAGAACACACTCCGAAGCTCAAATCAACCAAGTGAGAATCGAAGCGAAGCTCTACCAAATTTTATACTCAATTCCATATCAATCATAGAGTGTTAAACCTAGCTCTCCCATCCTAAAACTTGAGAGTTTACATTTGGGGAGTTTAGGTTATTTGTTGCATTTTCTATTTATTCTCATTGTACTCAAATCAAGGGTGACGCCCTACAAATAGTCAAGTGGAAAGGGTGACACCCTGAAAAAGAGCCATTGTAAATATTTGGTTGACACCCGTGAAGTCAATCATCACTAACTGAAGAGGTTAGGTGATTAAGGATCTCCAAGTAGGAAATTTGGAGCGCAGACATAGGCTAGAGTTGCCGAACATCATGAACATACTTGGTGCCATATTTCTTTCCCTTATCTCTCTTATATTTGTGATTGTTTGTTTATTTATTATTGATAAATCACTTAGGGTTATAAAATTAAATATCCTACGAAAAAGTTTAGATAACCTAATTCACCTTCCCCCCCCTAGGCGCGTACGACCCTACAATTGGTATCAGAGCAGGGATAGATAAACTTTTCATATGATATTGTGCATATTGTATAAATTTGTTGAAATTGATTAAATTTCTTAGTATTAATCTTTTGACAAATTATTTGGATAAATTTGTTTTTATATTTTTGGATATTTTGTATATATATATATACACACACACACACACACACACAAACTATGAACGCTAAAACTATGAACATTTCATATTGTGCTTTAGACTATGGATGAGTTTAATAGAATACGAGCATGTAATAATGCCTTTGAAATTTGAAAATTGCTTGAAATTATGTATGAGGGCACTAATCAAATTAAAAAAAGTAAATTAAGCATACTTATTCATGATTATGAATTGTTTGCCATGGAAAATGATGAATCTATTAGTAAAATGTTTACTCGTTTCACGATAGCGATGAAGATTCCTCTTCCGAGATTGAAGAAGTCTTCAATTTTTGCTTCATGGCCAAGGAAAAAAAGGTACACAATTCGTCTAATAATTTAGATAATGATAGTGATGATAATAATGAATTGTTGAATGCTTTTAATGAATTATTTGATAAATTTAATGTGCTTAAACGTAAATATAATTTGTTGAAAAAAGTGAATAACAATTTGATTGAAAAGCATGTTGAAATGACTAAATCTTTTGAAAATCAAATTGTTGAATTGAAAAGCATGTTTGAGTTTTCTATTGCTACTAACAAATCACTTGATAATGATATTTGTGAATTGAATGCTAAAAATAGTTATTTGAATTATATTGTTTTGAAATTCACAATTGGTAGCAATAATTTTAACATGTTTTAGGACAACAAATTGTTACATTTGATAAAGCCAGAATTGGCTATCAATACTTTGTTAAAAACAAAAATTATGAAAAAAAGTTTGTTTCTCCTACTATTTGTAATAGTTATAATTGCGTAGGACATAAACCTTTTGAGTTGATCTTTGAAATCTAAGGACAAAATTAGAAATTCTAAACTGTTGTGAGTTTCAAAAGAAACAATTTCTAAGGATAAAGGACCCAAAATGGTTTTGGTGCCTAAGAAAAGCACTTAAGTGTTTTTCACTTTTGGGTCAAGAGTATGCATATTTGGTTTATGAAAATGCTTATATGAATTGCATAAACACTTGGTTTAATTTGAATTGTTTATATGCATATAGGTTAATACTTTATACCTTCATTTAATATTGATTCTTTTGGCTAAATTCTTCAATTGGTATCATTGGTATTTAAATTTTGTCAATCAAACAATTGATTTCCTAAATTGCTTATATTGAATTGTTGTTGGTTGATAAACTTTAATAATTTTTGGGTATCCCCATTGAGTTGGAATGATTTATTGAAATAGGGGGAGAAAATAGTTTTTATCTTTAATAAATCTTTTGATCAAAGTTTAAATGTTTTTATTATCAAGAATGGTTTTATTACAATTGGTAAATTGAATTTTCTTTTTGGTATTGATATGTCTTCTCCCAACAATTGTTCTTCTATGGGGTAGAAATATAATTGTTTTGTTGTGATGGGTGAACCCTCAATTATTATGTTTGTTTAATGCAAAAGGGGGAGAATTAATTTGATTGAATTATTATATTTTGATACTTTGGACTATCTCCAACGACTTGATTTTGTAAATTGATAAAGAGGAAGAAAAGTTTTATTTCACTTAGTATCACATTCTTAAATTGATTTTCCTCCAATGATTTCTATGTTTTAAATAATGACAAAGAGGGAGAAATTTTTGTTATGAATTTGTTTTAAGTCTTCCCCATTGGTTTTTCTTTTATTTTGACAAAGGGGGAGAGATTTATATAAGTTGTAAGTAGCATGTTTGTATGAAATTAAAAGTTAAATATATTGCATAAACCAAGGGGGAGAGATCAAATTATGTAATACTATATGCACATGCTTAGGGTTAGGAATAAACAACTTATAATATGTTATCATCATCAAAAAGGGAGAAATTATTAGCCTAAGAGTCATTAGGCTTAATTATTTTGATGATGAATGTTTTAATTGAAATTATAAGTTGTTTATAGTTTGATTAAGTTAAATTGTTTTATCCTTATATCTATTGGTCTTCATTGGTAATACTCATTAACAAAGGTATTTATATGTTCTAATATGCTTACCTAAGTTCATGTAGCTTATAATATGATTTTTTGGAACTTGGAAGATTCAAGAAGGGCAAAACAATTGGAAGAGGTCGACTACAATTGTTGGGTGGTCGACCAAATTTATGGAAAACTGAAGCGACGGTCGACCAGCTAGGACGAGGAGATCGACGACAAATGTTACAGAGAGCGCGAGTTTTTCCAAACAGTGTAAAAGCAGTCAACCGGTTAACTGTAGGTGATCAACCGTAAAATGGACAGTGAGCTCAGGATTTCATCGGTTGAGGAAGTGGTCGAGCGGCTAAAGGTTTGATAGACCACAAAATGGATAGAGTCAAGCGAAGTTTTTAAAATATGAAGAGGCGGTCGACCGGTTAATCTGTATAACGCAATGACTAGTTTTCAACGGTCGGATGGCGGTCGACCAACATGAAGGTGGTCAACCGGTTGCACAGTTTTTATAAATAGAAGACACTCTGAAACTCAAATCAACCAAGCGAGAATCAAAGCACATAAATGTCAAATTTTATACTCGATTCTAAATCAATCATAGAATGTCAAACCTAGCTCTCCCATCCTAAAACTTGAGAGTTTACATTTGGAGAGCTTTGGTTATTTGTTGCATTTTCTATTTGTTCTCATTTTCTATTTATTCACATTGTACTCAAATCAAGGGTGACGCCCTGCACATAGTCGAGTGCAAAGGGTGACGCCCTGAGAAAGAGTCGTTGTAAAAGTTTGATTGACACATGTGAAGTCAATCATCACTAACTAGGAAGGTTAGATGATTAAGGATCACCAAGTAGGAAACTTAGAGTGTGGACGTAGGCTGGAGTTGCCGAACAGCGTGAACGAACTTGGTGTTATATTTATTTCCCTTATCTCTCTTATATTTGTGATTGTTTATTTATTTATTATTGATAAATCACTTAGAGTTAGAAAAATAAATATCGTACAAAAAAGTTTAGAACGCCTAATAAATACTCATTAACAAAGGTATTTATATGTTCTAATATGTTTACCTAAGTTCATGCAGCTTATAGTATGATTTTTTGGAACTTACAAGCTTCAAGGAGGGCAAAACAATTGGAAGAGGTTGACTAAAACTGTTGGGTTGTTGACCAAATTTATGGAAAACTGAAGCGGTGGTCGATCAGCAAAGATGAGGAGATCGACGACAAACATTACAGAGAGCTCAAGTTTTTCCAAACAGTGTAAAAGCGGTCGACCGGTTAACTGTAGGTGATCAACCGTAAATGGATAGTGAGCTCAGGATTTCATCGGTCGAGGAAGTGGTTGAGCGGCGGAAGGTTTGATCGACCGCAAAATGGACAGAGTCAAGCAAAGTTTCTATAATGTGAAGAGGCAGTCGACTGGAGTAATGAAGGCGATAGACCAATTAATCTGTATAACGCAACGGCTAGTTTTCAACAGTCTGATGGCGGTCGACCAAAATGAAGGTGGTCAACCGGTTGCACAGTTTTTATAAATAGAAGACACTCCGAAGCTCAAATCAACCAAGCAAGAATCGAAGCACATATATGCCAAATTTTATACTTGATTCCAAATCAATTATAGAATATCAAACCTAGCTCTCCCATCCTAAAACTTGAGAGTTTACATTTGGAGAGCTTAGGTTATTTGTTGCATTTTCTATTCTCATTGTACTCAAATCAAGGGTGACGCCCTCCAAATAGACAAGTGGAAACGGTAACGCCTTGAGAAAGAGTCATTGTAAAGGTTTTGTTGACACTCGTGAAGTCAATCATTACTAATCGGAAAGGTTAGGTGATTAATGATCATCAAGTAGGAAACTTAGAGTGTGGATGTAGCTGGAGTTGTTGAACAGCATGAATAAACTTGGTGTTGTATTTCTTTCTCTTATCTCTTTTATATTTGTGATTGTTTGTTCATTTATTATTGATAAATCATTTAGAATTAAAAAAATAAATATCGTACAAAAAAATTTAGAACGTCTAATTCAACCTCTCTCTCCCTCTCCCCCTTTATAGGCACATACAATTTTACAAATCTCACAGCTTCGGGTTACAGGAGAACACGAAACATACTGTTGACCATTGACTGAATCCTTTACATGTGATCGAAAACTCATGACACATGGCAAACCCCTACTCAACACAAGAAAATTTGACTTATACAAAAATTTTACTTAAAAAATATATAATTAAAAAATTTACGGATTTTTCAAGTACAAATTTTTATAAAGTACATGTTAAGAAATCAATAATAAGATGAAAAACGAGCGAAAATCCCTAACCAAACACCAAACCAAGGAACATGTAGAGAACGGAGTTTCAATTTTTGATTGGTTTTCATGTTAAGTGGGATGCGATTTACTTTTTTAAAACTTCGAACCGATTCCACCTTGCTGGCTGCTGTGACCAGCTTACGTTTATTGATTAAACCAAAACCTAATAAAGATATCATTTGTTTTTTTTTTTAAAAAAAACCAAAATTGTTTATTGTCTTATTTACATGCATTCCATAATGCGAAATTGACCATGAAGAACAACCATTTTAGGAGTAATTTAAGCGGAATCAATGACCCAATGCTGTCCATCTACTTTGATTTTCAGGCCGTTGATTCTAGCAAACAAATCTACAGCTCTTCTAACTCCTCTCTTATCGGCGGATGTGAAGTAATCATGTCCGAACATTACTCCTCCTGGCCGTAATATTCGATAGGCTCGATTTATATCTGACCAGGCAGAGTTAAAGTCATGCCCAGCATCGACCTCGATCAGATCTCCGTAGATGCCCCACTCGCAGAGCTTATCGAGAGCCGAACTAGTCGAGAATGGGATCGGAAGGACCGAATCCGAGGAGTTCATGGTGACTGCGTTTTGCATGAACTGGAATAAAAGAAATACGTCGCCGTTTAACATGGGAATTTCCTTGAACCGGTCCCGGAATCCTGGCCAGCCACGAAAATCGTCGATGCAGAGGATGACGGTGCTTAGCCTGAGACGGCGAGTCAAGTAGGCCATGTGAGTTGCCGACGCGCCAAGGAATGAGCCGAGTTCGATTATGATATTTGGCTTGACTTTCTGGATTAAGTTCTTGAAAACGGGGCCGGTGGAGCCCCAGCCTTTGATTTTCTTCGGGTGGAGGAGGTTGGGGGCAAGTGGAGGAGGGAAGTTGTTAAAGGGTGAAACTCCATCAAAGACTTTGTCGAGAACAGTTTGGTGGATGAGGTGGGAAGGAAGTGGCTTTGAGCAGCGAGTGGTGGTGAGTCGGAATTGGGCGAGTTGGGAGTAGAGATCGGGCATTAGTGAGAGTGACGGCCTTTCAAAGGAAGAAGAAGGGGAAGAAGGGGAAGAAGAAGAAGGGGAAGGGGAAAAGGAGGAAGAAGAAGAAGAGGGCGAGAGAGACATAGGAGAGGAAAAGTAACCGAAGGAATAGGCTAGCAAGAGGAGGAGAAAGTAGATGGTTGGTCTTACTAGTCTGGGGAAGACCATGGCTGTAAGCTTTTTCTGACGGTGGTGCTCTCGTTTCATCTTTAGAATACTTGATTGCAAATTCTTAGAGAGAGAGAGAGAGAGAGAGAGAGAGAGGGTGGACGAGGCGAAGTATACTTAAGTGGTTGCAATTTGGTGTCAATCCAGAGACGATGAGAGTGACAACGACTGCAAACCATGAAGCATGGCGTTTTGAAACTCTACGGCTTTTATATGAATTTATTTTTATTTTATTTTTCAGAACTTATAAGAGAAGCTAAAAGCATTATATTATATCTAACCTCTTCACAAGTTTTAGATTCCAAATATATTTTAGCCACCGACAAAAAAAAAAGAAAATCTGAAATTAATCAGGCTGTTTTATTTATTTGATAGGCCCACTTTCTTAATTATTTATTTATACTTAATAATATCATTTATTAATTTCTAAAATAATTATGATATATTTAAAACATAGCTGGCATTAATAAACTAAAAACACTTAACATTTGAATATAGAATTAACTCCTGAAATTGTTCTTTTTCCCTAAGTTCGTCCACTTTTTAAGGAAATTATATAATGCCTCTCTTAACTTTGATATTCAAAGAGAAATTCAGGGTGTTATTGAGGCCCTTTTTTACCTGTTGGTTTTTTAGTTATAAAGATGAGGTTTACATATTTCCATTTATTTGAAATTTCTTTTTTTAAGAAATAGGAAAAACCAATAAACGGATCCTAATATTTGTCAAAATTTTGGATATGTTTGCCTCTCTGTCCCTCCGTGTCCCCTTACCAATTTATTATTTCAATTCTTGTGAATTTGGTTGATCTTTCATTATCAACCACTCATTTTTATTCATTTAATTTGGTTTGAAAATGAAAGAGATTAAACGAAATTAAATGAAAAAAAAAAAAGAGTGGTTCCAGGTTTTGATGGAAGAGATTAAACGAATCTCACTATATTCTTCTCATTGCTTGTTGCTTTGCCATTCGATAATGTTGATTATTAATGAAATTACGTGGACTAACCTCTTCTTCCAAGCCCAGAACCAGAAACCCTATTTTCTTAGGCTTCCTGCAGAAAAAGTGGATCTTTCTCACGGCCTCTTCACATGAAAACGTTGTTGATCTAGGTAGATCTAAAAGAAAAGGCAAAGACGTAGAATTAATACCCATTTGTTTCAGTTGCAGTGCCTGAGAAGAGGGGCGGCAATCAACTTGTACAACTGGTGTAGGCCACTAATGCCAGTAGAGAACTGTCCTTGTTTACTGTAAGATGACAGCATCAAGGTGTCGTTAAACGGTTTTGATTGATATTAGAATTGAAACTTTCTATTATTCTTACAACATGCAATGACAGTAAAACGCTGTCGGCAACAATTTAACTGTTGTTGACGGGAGAACGTTAGACTTCATAGTAGTGGACCATGCGCTAGCGGCCCGTTGACAATCTCATTTAAAATTTTATTTTTATCATATATAAATTATCTTCAATTGATAAAATTCTTCTTTGGTCGTGGTCAGCCTCATCTGACCAAGGTAGGTCGACCCGTTGCATAGAGGCCCAAGTCAAGCCCAACTTGGCCAACCTCTCAAATGATGGTTTTAGGTTGGGTCCGCAAACCTCCAAACACCAAGCCAATAGTCGGCCGACAAGTATCTGTTGGAGAACAACAAAAACCTACCATAAACCGCAATAAAACTTTTTGAAAACCTTGCCAAAAGCCTGCTCGAAGCCCACCAGAGGCTAACAGGACGAAGCCGACATGCTAGTCTACACACGTGAATCTAGGCTTAGATCATGCCTATGGTCGAGCATAGGAGTGGAAATCGATTCGATTCCGGATAATCGAAACAAAACTGAATGAATCTAGACTTATGTTAGACCCATGGTTGAGCATAGGAGTGGAAATCGATTCAATTCAAACCGAATAACCAAACCAAACTTAATACTTCAATTTAGTTTAGTTGGGCTTTCTACATAAAAAAAATGAAATTTGGAACCGAACAAAAATAAATAAAATTTTTGATTTTGTTTTCGATTCTAATGAAAAATAAAATAATTAAAACAAACCGAAATTACAATAAACTATCGCGTTTATGCTTTTGAAAAATAAATGGTGAAAATCTTTTAAAAAATTTTAAGTTAAGATCCAACTAAACATGTAATATACGCTATTAAAAATTAATTAATTACTTATTTATGGGGTTAACGTTTTTGGAAACGCCTCCCCCGATCCCCAGAGTTGCGGAGGCGTTGCAAACGAGAAGGAGATTCCTTCTAAATCCTCTCCTTCCCCATCAAGACTTAAGCGTGCTAGCTTTTCCCTTTGGCTTCTCCATCACCCTTTGCCTCTTAGACTCTCTCTATCTCTTGTCTCCAGTTAAT
Source organism: Begonia loranthoides (assembly GCA_022433065.1). Classification (NCBI taxonomy): domain Eukaryota; kingdom Viridiplantae; phylum Streptophyta; class Magnoliopsida; order Cucurbitales; family Begoniaceae; genus Begonia; species Begonia loranthoides. The sequence goes on along the minus strand of CM039479.1, from coordinate 13,469,764 downwards.
TTTCCCTTGCGTTCGGCAACCTCTGTGACAAAGAAATCAATCGAGGAAAGTCGATTTCTTTTCAACTCTGTAATTCTGATTTGTTAGTTGGAATTCTAATTCTTTTATGCTACACCATTAAAAGGAAATTGTGCGGACTTAAGGAAGGAAAAGATTTGGATTACCACGGTCGCAGCAGAGGCTTTTGGTGATAAAAAAGATTGAGGCGCTGAATGTATAAAAAAAATTATTTTTTTCTCTTCAATGATTCTCTATGTGTTGGAAATTTTATTTGGATAATTGGATTGTTAATTTGGGTTGTTGTTGGCCGAATAATCGAACAAAATCTGGCAATCACATCGCACGGATTTCGTTGGTGATGGAATGTTGAAAAGTGACTTAGGCGATGTGTGAAGCTTTTAGCTTCGACCAGTTAGACGACTGGCCAAGACAAGGAGCCTCACCCAGAGACAAAGTCGTCTGCAAAGATGGAGACGAAGTCCGGATGCGAAGTCATCTCCTTCATGATTTTGCATATGAGGACAACGAACTGAGGCCTTCATGGATTGAAATTTTAGGCCCTGTATGGGTTGCAATTCTTTCCTATATAGGTTGTGGTTTGGGCCTAAACAGTCAGCAGTCAAGCCCAGATTTGGATCGCGGTTCAAGGCTAATTTTTGGCCTAATTTTGGGTATTTTATACCCAATTAATTTTTGATTATTTTTAAATGAAAAATTGGGAATTTTAATATATAAAAAAATTAACTAAAAACTTTAATGACTTTATTTTTGGATAGGTACGCAAAAATCTATTTAAAAATTGTGGACTCAAAAAATTATACTTTTTGGACAGTTAGACTTGGGTCAATGATAAACTCATTTTGAGGTAGGGATTTAATTTTATGCATAGAACTACATAAATATTTTTAAACGTAATATTTTTAGATGTGTCTCATTTAAAATGACATGTCCATTTTATGACTTGTCAGATTTTTATATTCAGAAAATTAACAAAAAAAATCCGTATAGTTTGGAATCAGTTACACGACAAACCTTGAAGAAAAATTGCGGACAGCTAAAACCTTAAACTATTATAAATGAACGACATAAACCTCGCAGTCACGTTTTCCGTCAATAGACGTTGATGCAAACGCTGCAGTTTTGTTAACGTCAAGAAACGTCTAACGGAGACGTCCACGGCAACAACAATGGATGTCCAGCAACAACGAGGGACATTCAAGGCTGATCCAACAGGAGGACAAAAGATGTAATAATCAGGGAACGTTCATCCTGCCAGTTGGATTGAGAGACGGACGTCCTTCAACGAGGATGGACAGCCAGGATGGAGTTAGGCCATTTTTCAAAAGTGTTTGCGGATGATAGTTCATGGCCGTTGGATCGAGAGACGGATATCCCTCAATGAGAATGGATGACCAAGATTAAGTAAGGTCATCCTCTAAAGGCGCCCATGGATGATGGTTCATGGCCGTTGGATCGAGAGGTGGATGTCCCTAAACGAGAATGGACGGCCAGGATGGACTTCAAAGCCGTTATGTGGAAAGGGGTCACGTGCAAGAAACACTCTTTTTTAAATGGTGCAGACTCCCTCCACTTAAGACGGACGTCCCTCATGTAATAACGAATGTCCCTCGACTTATAATGGAAGTCCCTTGTCCCATAACAAATGCCCCTCAACTTAAGACTACGTCTTTCAACCCACAATGGACGTCCGTTATGAAATAAGGATGCCTGTTGAAGTTGAGGGATGTCTATTTTAGTCTAAGGACGCCCATTTTATGTTGAGGGCATTGTTGGACATCTCTGAATGCTAAACAATATCGTTTCTCAATAATCATATCCTACGACCGACAGCAGCCTTGGACGTCCATCTTCCCATCTTGAATGTCCATTACTATTGACAAACGTCCCTCATCTTGAAGGTCATCCCTCATACATTGAGTGAACTTCAACTTCGCCAATATAATTGGGAAGGACGTCTGCTGAGCCTTAGTTGTTGCCGAGCAACATTTCAACTTCCTCTAAGCATTTCTACTTTCCAAAATCTCTCCTCACATTTCTAGAACCAGAAAATGGCATCAAAGGCTGGACAAGTCACAAGAAAGAGTAAAGCACCTCCCTCCAACACTAAAGGTCGATCACTGGGTGATTCAACCCATCCCTGCCTGTGTGTAGCAAAGATTAAATGTTTTCATTCTTACAATTGAATTATTTTCTTTTGGTATTCACTTAGATGTTCTCTCAACAATTGGTATACTAAGGAGAAGAAATATAATTGATTAGCTTTGATTAGCTCCAAACTAGTATGTATGGTTAATGCCAAAGGGGGATAATTAATTTGATTGAATTGTTTTGTTTTGATGTTATCCACATGAATTTGAATTAGTAGATTGACAAAGGGGGAGAGACACTATGTAATATTAACTATTATTTCCTCATTAGTTTCTTTTTTATTTTGACAAAGGGGGAGGGTTAATATAAGCTGTAAGAAAAATATGTATAGCATATTAAAAAGCGAGATATATATTGCATAAACTAAGGAGAGATATCAAATTATGTAATACTATATGCACATGCTTAGAGGGATAAATAAACAACATATAATGAGTTGTCATCACAAAAAAGGAGGAGATTGTTAGCTTATAGATATTAGCCTTGATTGTTTTAATGATGAATGCTTTAATTTGATTATAAGTTGTTTATCATTTGGATATAATTATTATTATCATTTAGTTTATAATTATTCTTTATTTAAAATATCCCTTAACATGAGTATTTATATATACTAATATATTGTCTAAGTCTATGTAGTTAAAGAATAGATCAATTGGACTTAGAAGCTTCAAAATGTGCAAAACGTGAAGATAGGTCGACTGGGTGGTCGACCAGACATGCTATAGAAGAGCCAAAACAGGAAAGCGATCGATCTGCGATGAAGAAATGGTCAACCAAAAATCAGACAGTAAGCTCGAGATTTTACAACTGTTGGAAAGTGGTCGACTGGAGCAAAAGTGGTTGACTGGAAAAGAAGCGGTCAACCGGAGCTGACAAAGTGGTCGACCAACCTGACTGTGCACTCAACGGTAATATTCCAACTGTCGGGAGGAGGTCGATTGAACAAAGGGTGGTTGATAGATCATGCTATTTTTATAAATAGAAGCACTCCAAATTGAAGCCCAACCAAGAGAGAATTGTACCAAAATGCTGCCAAATTTTCTACTCATATTTCTCTCTATCTTTGAGTGCTTAGCCTAGCTCTCTTTACTTCCAAACTTGAGAGTTATATTTGTGAGAGCTTAGGCTTAGAACATTAAGTTTTATATCCTCTTATTGCAGTTAAATGGAGAAAAAGATGACGCCCTATGAATAGTCAATTGTAAAGGTTTGATTGGCATCTATGAAGCCAATCATCACTAACCAAAGAGGTTAGTGGATTAAGGATCTCCAAGTGAGAAACTTAGAGCATGGACATAGGCGGGGTTTCCGAACTGCATGAACAAATTGTTTGCATATCTCTATAACTTACCTCTTTATATTTTCTATTGTTTACTTTATAATTGTAATAAATCACTTAGGGATTTGAAAAATATTGTAGAAATTGATTTTAATTTTTTTTAGTTTTATAATTTAGAAGATTTTGTAAACGAATATATAATGTTTTAGATGTTGCATGATTTAGAATCGTTTTCTTGTCCATTGGAGAATCACAAATGTCTGTGTTTTTCCACAGAGGAGACAATGAATTTGTTCCTTAGACTCTAACTTTCCTCTAAGAAAAGTCGTCTTTCCTTTGCAGAACGCGGTCTTTCCGCTGCGAAAAGTATTCTTTCTTGATTTCTATTTCAAAGACTCACTTTCCACAGTGGAAAGATAACGTTCTGCTGTAAAAAGACAACGTTCAGTAGTGAAAAGACAATGTTCAGCGACAGAAAGAAAACATTATTTAACGAAAAATGTGACAACGATATTTGTTCCGTTCATTTTCCATAGTTGAGTGTTTTATTTGTTAACAAAAATTGTTTAGTGATTGACTTGTCATTGATCTCATAATTCAGTGGTTGTTTTGATAATTTTCCTTTATCATATCATAATAAAATAGTGAGTAATAGGGAAATAATCTATATGCTACTGTAGTATATGGATTGATTCCCAATTCCGTTATAAAAGTCCCAATTTTTAAATATTTCAAAATAACGTTTGTTATTTAAAATTTTATGGTAGAACACTAATATTTACATGAAAAAATCATGTAAAAAGCTACAGACTCAGTCTCACCATCAGCCCCACGGTCAGACCTAAAATCCTTTGCCAGTACCTAGGCCAAGTCGAGGTTGGAGTCGGAGTCGGAGTCAGGGTCGACTAGGGGTGGAATCAATTCGGTTTTGTGAAAGTAAAACTGAAACCCAAAATCAAACCGACTTAGCATGAAAACCGATGAAAAACTGAACCTTAGTTTTTAGTGCTACTCGATTAGATTTCTGTTCAGTTTTTAGTTTGGGCTTCGGTTTTTTATTAAAATGAAATATATGACTAATAATTTAATTACTAATAATCTATCATTCTCATCCATAATTAGAAAATTAATAATCTGTCTTTTTTCTTCAACATTTGAAAGAGATCAATTCTCAATTTCTCATAGAAATTAGAAAACCAAACAATTGGATATAAGAAGTTTCCATAATGAATAGATACATATTTAAATAAGTAAAGTAAAAAATAACCATATGCCTTTGGAGCTTCCTCGTAGTCTTCATTCAAGGATGCGAGGTGATATTCACAAATGTGTTTGCGTCCACAGAATTATAGTACTCCACGGATGTTAGATGGTATCCATGGAATGAAATGCATCCGTGGAATGATATACGTGGCATATAGTGATTGACAAATATTCATAGCAGAAACAAACTTGTATGCAGAAGTATGGGTATCTGCGGATGTGAGGTGGTATCCACGGACTGATATATGTAGCATATAATGATTGATGGATATTCGCAATGATAGCGAAAGCGTTGCAGAAGTGTGGGTAACAAATGTGAGGTGGTATCCGCATCATGAAATGTGTCTGCAAAATGATATAGTGACAGATAGAGATTAGCAAATAGCCGAAGTTGAAGCGAATGCGTTCGCAAAAGTGTGGGTATTTGTGGATGTGAGATGGTAACCACGAAATGAAGTGTGTCAGTGGAATGATATATGTGGTGAATAATGATTTTTGGATATCCGTAGTGGAAGGTCACGCATCTATAGCAGAAGGTCACACGTCTATGGCAGAAGCACAAACGTTTTCTTGATTCTTTTACTCGATACATGTTTTGTCACGACCCGTAAGAGACCCAAGACAGAACGGGGAATGACCCAGCCCAAAAGAACTATATCACCCAACCCATTGTACTTTAATTTTAATAATTAGTAGCAGAAGTCTTAAAACATTTATTACAAACCATGGCCCAACAAAACATGAGCTAAACAGGTTTATCAAGTAATATCCAAATAGAATAACAATAAAATCTAAAAGCAATTGTGCGGAATAAAAATATAAAATAGAAATTACAATTATCCATAACAAAGTCTACCTCAAAAAGTCTCTCAATGAAAATTTATTAAAAAGCTAGAATAAATAAATATATCCGGCCAAATTCTACTCTTGATTCGACAACTGAAAATCTTGTTGATAAAGTCCTGAAATGGTTTCATTGAGATAAGTTTACTAAACTCAATAGAGATCAAATATTATATTCAACAATTATTTTAGAATAATAATTAATTATGCATGATCTAAAAAACTACATTTCATAAATTCATTTTTAGAAAATTTGTACTGAAGGACACACGTTTAAAACAACCCACTATAATATAATACGTAATTAAAATAGAACATTGTTGCACTATATAAAATCTCAGTGAAAATGGACTCACTCACAAACCTTGGGTACACCATGCTATAGACATATAACATAATAAAAGAGATTTTCGGTGATCGCGAAAGCCACATAAAGACCCTGATCAAATTTAGGGTTTTGCACCAAGAACACGACACATATCGTTGTCTCATTACTCTAGTTAACAACAAATAAACACATCCTCCCAAGGTCAAATGTGTGTAAAGTAAAACATGACCCTAAATTAGGTCGATCGAACTTGGTTCACACTACCAAATTGATCCAGTAATTTTTATATGCATGCTTTAATAAAATATGTACTGTGAAAAACTACATATAATATAAAAATCCGATGAGTCATAAAATAGACACGTTCTTTTATATGAGACATATTTCAAAATATTATGTTTAAAAATATTTATGCAATGTTGTGCATAAAATTAAATCCTTATCTCAAAGTATGTTTATCACCGGCCCAAGCCCAATTATTCAAAAAGTCCATTTTTTCAAGTCCACAATTTTTAAATTGATTTTTGAATATCTATCCAAAAATAAAGTCATCAAATTTTTGAGATAATTATTTTATACTTTAGAATATTCAATTTCATTAAAAAATAATCCAAAATTAATTGAGTAGAAAATACCCAAAATAGTCTTGCACTACATTCCAAAACTAGGCTTGGTTGCTAACTGTCTAGGGTTAGATTATGGCCCAATTATGAAAGAACTGCAGCCCATACAAGGGCCAAAATTTAAGTCCACGCAAGCCTTAATGTTTTGTCCTCATCAACCAAATTGTGAAGGAGACGACTTCGTACCTGGACGTCGTCTCCATCGTTGATGATGACTTCGTCTCTGGCTGAGGTTCCTTGTCTCAGCTAGTCGTCTAACTAGTCGAAGCCGAAAGCTTCACACACCGTGGCTCAGCCTTGCTGAGTTGCTTTTCGGTGCTCCATCGCAACGAAATCTGTGCACTGTAATTGTCAGTATTCGGCCAACAACAACCCAAATTAACAATCCAATTATCCAGACAAAATTTTCCAACACACAGAGAATCATTGAAGAGAAAAAAATTAAATTTGTTTTATACCTTCAGCACCTCAATTTTTTTTTACCACTGGAAGCCTCTGTTACAACTGTGGTAATCCAAGCCTTTTCCTTCCTTAAGCCCACGCGGTTTCCTTTCATTGATGTAGCATAAAAGAATTAGAATTCCGACTAACAAATTAGAATTATAGAGTTGAATGGAAATCAACTTACCTTGGTCTTGAGTCCGAGAGATAGAGAGAGTCCAAGAGGCGGAGAATGATGGAGAATGCCAAGAGAGAGAAGTTGGTGCGCTTAAGTCTCGATGGGTAAGGATAAGATTCAAGAGGAATCCCCTTCCCATCTGCACCACCTCCGTAGCTCAGGAGATCAGGGGAGTCATTTCCAAAAACATTTCCCTCATTAATAATTAATTAATTAATTTTTTAATGGCTGATATTACATTCTTTCCTACATAGGAAATTACGTTCCTAAAATTTAGAACAACCTTAAGTGTACTGTTTAATGGACGAGGGTATTTAGCCATCATCTCAGATTCAACTTCTCAAGTAGCTTCTTTTTCATTATGATTCTTCCATTGAACTCGAACAAGATGTATTTCACGGTGACGCATAACTCTGACCTCACGACCCAAAATTATTTTAGGTTTCTCTTCATAAGACACATCCTCCTGAATAGGTACTTAGTCCAAGAAATAACATGTGAAGGGTCAATAATGTACTTCCTTAGCATATAAACGGGGAACACATTATGAACATAATTCAGCTATGGCAGTAATTTCAATCAATAAGCCACTAAATCAATTCGCTCAATAATCCAAAAAGGACCTATATATATATTAGGGCTAACTTTCCTTTCACACCAAAACAACTTATATTTCGACGAAGTCGTACCTTTTAAAACACAAAATCATTGGCTTCAAACTTTACTTCCCTCTTCCAGAGTTCTGTATAACTTTTTTGATGACTTTGAATTGTATTCATTCGCTCTTTAATCACTTGGACCTTCTCAGTTGTCTCTTGAATCAAATCGGGCCTGAGAGTGATACGCTCTTCGGTTTCAACTCAACATAAAGGTTATCTGCATGGTCTTCCATATAAAGCTCCATAAGGCGAAACACCAATACTGGTCTGATAGCTGTTGTTATAAACAAACTTCACTAAAGGCAAGTAATTCACTCAACTATCACCGAAATCCAGAATACAAGATCTCAACATATTCTCGAGAATTTAGATCATAAACTCAAACTGACCATCTGTCTGAGAATGATGCGTTGTACTCAAATTTAACTCTATGTCCAAAGCTCTCTAAAGGGATCTCTAAAATTTCAACATGAATCTCAGATCTCTATCATAAAGAATACTCGAGAGAACATTGTGAAGACAAACGATGTTCTTGATATACAATTTACTTAGCATTGTCAAAGAGAAATAAATCTATCATGACCGGAATAAAATGTTCAGATTTCATCAATCTATCCACAATCACCCATACAACATCAAATTTCTACATTGTCCTAAGGAAGCCGGTCACAAAATACATGATAATCTTATCCTATTTCCACTCAAGGATAGGCAGAGGCTATAACAACCCAGTTGTTCTCTGCTGCTCAGCTTTAATCTGCTGATAAGTCAAACATTTGGATACATATTCAACTACATCCCAATTCATTCCAATCCGCCAATACTGATACTTCAAGTCATGATACATTTGTGTGTTGTCGGGAAGAATATCAAATCTAGACTTATGACCTTCTGCTAAGACTAACTGCCTCAAATCCAAATCATTGGAGAACACAACTCGATTTTTGAAAAATAGAAATCCATCATAACTGATCTCCCAACCATCAAACTACTCACCAGCTTGAATTTTCTCGAATCTTACTTCTAACTTATTATCAAACTTCTGTAAGTCTTTCACATATTGCAATAGTATAAGGGTTGTTATTAAATTAAAAACTCGAACTGTTTGACCATCTTCTTGGTACTACAGCTCATAATCTCCAATAATTAAACATCTCTTCCAATTATCCAACACAAGACAAGAAAGAGACCCTTGAGGATAACGACTCAAGGCATCAACTACAACATTAACCTTTCTATAATGATATTTTAGAGAAAAGTCGTAGTCCTCCATATACTCCACCTATCGATGTTGTTAGAGATTCAAACCACGCTGTGAGAAAAGGTACTTTAAACTTTTGTGATCCGAAAATACCTCAAATTTAACACCAAACAAGTAGCTTCGCCAAATCTTCAAGGCGAAAATAATAGCTGCAAGCTCCAGATCGTGAGTAAGGTAATTCTGCTCATGCATATTTAACTACCAAGATGCATAAGCTATCCCTTTATCATGTTGTATCATAACGTAACCCAAACCAACTCCTAATACATCTGTATATATTACATAAGGCAAGCTCTCATCGGGTACTACCAAAACTGGAGCAGTAGTCAATCTCTGTTTGAGTTTATCAAAAGCTGCCTAACACTTTTCATTCCAAATAAATTTCAATGTCCTTTCGGGATAATTGTGTTAGCAGAATAACAATAGAAGAAAAGTTTTACAAGAATCGATGATAATAACTAGCCAGACCCAAGAAGCTACACACCCTAGTAACATTTTTGAATGGCTTCCAATCTAACACAACCTTAATCTTAGCTGGATCCAAGGAAATGGCATTTTGAGAAACAACATGGCCAATAAATTCCACTTCAATCATCTAAAAATTGCACTTTTCTCGCTTTGCACACAACTGATGCTCCCTCAACATTTGCAAAAAAAAATTCTTAGATGCGCGCCATATGCTCATCCAGAGTCTTAGAATATCGTCGATGAACACCACCATGAATTGATCGTGATAAGGCTGAAAGACTCAATTCATGAGCTCCATAAAAGCAGCTGTTACATTAGTCAATCCAAACGGAAGCACCATAAATTCAAAGTTTCCAAATCGAGTTTGAAAGGCCATCTTAGGAATATCTTCTTCATGAATCTTCAATTGATGATAAGCATATCTCAATTCGATCTTCGAGAAGTACATAGATTCTCCCAGCTGGTCAAACAAGTCATCGATCCTTGGCAACATATATTTGTTCTTGATTGTCACATGATTCAATTTTTGGTAATCAATGCTTAGGTGAAGTGAACCATCTTACTTCTTTGCAAATAAGACTAGTGCACCCCATAGCGAAATACTATTATGAATAAACCTCTTATGTAGTAAATCATTCAACTAGGTTCTCAATTCATTCAATTCCGCAGGAGCCATGTGGTATGGAGTAATCAAAACTGGAGTAGTATCGTGTACCAAATCAATGCAAAACTCAATCTCACAGTTATGTGGCAACCTAGGTAGATCCTTAGGAAAAATATCAAGGTAGTCACAAACCACTAATAAATCAGAATCTTGCTTGACCATAACAAAGTCACCGTCAATAGTAAAAACACTCTTGTGAAGCTCCAATCTCCTCTGACAATCCAAATAAGCTTGTAGTACAGGATCAATAGGACATATATGGGTATTATATGGATGCACCAGGATTTTTCCGTCTTCCAATGTAAGGGTCATATTTCTCTAATGACAGTCGATCTTACCTTTATATAGGTTCAACCAATCTATACCTAGGATTACATCAAACTGATCCATAGGTATAACTATCAGATCAATTGATAATTTATGCATGCCAACAATAAGGGCAGCAGATCAGACGACGAGATACATTTCATATCTCTTATTCATGGGAGTACTCAAAATCAAGAAATTTTCAAGCTTCTCTACTGTCACACCCATGACATGAATAAGAGATGCAGAAATAAACAAATGTATAGCACCAGTATCAAACAATACATGCACCATAGTATTAAATGAAGGGAGCGCACTATTAATGATGCCTTAACCAAACTTATCAATAGGCTTAGATCCTGAAACTGCGTAAGCTTGGCTAGCCATCTTCTTTTTGCCTTTTTTATTACCACCAAATCCACCCCTTGATGAACTAGAAGCAGGTCCAGCCATATGGCTAGTAGATCTTGCAAGAGTAGCACTAGATGCATAAATCTATTGAGACCCAGTAGACCTTTAAATATTGGTACCACCAGGCTGATATTGTTTATGAAAAGGAGGTCTATAATCAATTGGTTGCTGTGAATTAAAGCTATGTGGTCTAGAATAACGTCGCTAATTCTGTCTGGAAAATCCTTTGCTAGCTCCAAAACCAGGTCTAATAGAAGCTTACAAGTAGACACTGAATTTGTCTGTGAAGGTTTAGGATTCGCTGGGTAGTTCCTTCTCAAATATCTAGGCTACTCACAGGTATGACAAATATAAGGGCTTGAACGCCTAGCAGCATATAGAGTATCACTAGACTGTCCACTTGCTCCACTTTGAGTGTGCCTCCTTTGTTTTGACATTTTTTCTGATATTTCTTGGTCATCTTACCACCCACTTGTGGTTCCTTGTTTGACTTTCCTTTATACTTACCAAACTGTTCAACCCAATCAACTTCAAATCGCTGAGCAGCAGCGACCAAATCTGAAATAGAACTGAACTCTAAAACGGATAATTGATGTTGTATCTTAGGCCTTAGATGTTTGCCGAACTTTACCATCTTGTCAATAAGATTTATCTCTCTGATTTATTATGATAGCTCCATAAACTTGGCTTAATATTCCTACACAGTCAGACTCTCTTGCTCCAAATCATGATAAGCAGTGATAATATTCTAATGGTGACCGACATTGTAATAGTTGTCTTTGAAGATTGTTTCAAATTGGGTCCATGTCATCATATCTAGCAGGTAATCAAATTTCACAGATTTCCACTAGACTTCGGCCATCTTCTCAAAATAGAAGGTCACAAATCCAACCTAATATTCTGTCGGGACTCTAGTAGCGATTAGATTCTTCTGCATCACCCTCAACCAAATTTAAGCATTCTTAGGGTCAACTCCGGCCACAAACACCGACGAGTTCATATGTCTCAATAGTATAAATAAGTTCATGTGGCGTGTCTCGGGGTCTTGATTTCCACTGGGAAAAATTCTGCAGTACATCCCTCAAAGGTTACAAGAGGATCAGCAGGCTGAGACTCAGCCGTTTGCACAGTAGGTGTTGTAGGAGTATAGTTTCTAGGAGCTCTTCTTGGAGCCATTTTTTTTAAAATCTGAAAAATTTAATGGGTATGTTAGCATATGTCCTTAGGTATAGTATTTGCAAATTCTTGTATATTACTACACTATCTTTCAGTTGATTAATATCACTTTTCAAGATGGAAACCTGACTCTGATACCAAAAATTCTGTCACGACCCACAAGGGACCTGAGACAGAATGGGGAACGACTTGGCCCGAAAGAACCCTATCGCCCGACCCATTTTACTTTAATTTTAATAATTAGCAGTGAAAATATTAAAATATTTATTACATGTCAGGGTCTGACAAAACATGGGCTAAACAAGTCCATCAAATGATATCCAGATAGTATAGCAATAAAATTCAAATGTAACTGTGTGAAATAAAATGTAAAATAGAAATTATAGTTATTCATAACGAAGTCTACCTCACAAAGTCTCTCAAGGAAAATTAATTAAAAAGGTGGAATAAATAAATAAATTCCACCGAATTCTACTCTTGATTCATCAACTATAAATCTTGTTGATAAAGTCATGAAATGGTGTCATTGGGGTGAGTTGATTAAACTCAATAGGGATCAAATTTTATATTCGACAATTAATTTGAATAATGATTAAACATGTATGATCTAACAAAATTATGTTTCATAAATTCATTTTAAAAAATTTGTACAGAAGGACATGCGTTTAAAACATCCCGCTCTAATGTGGTACATAATTAAACTAGACCCCTGCTATACTATATAAAATCTCAGTAAAAATAAAGCTACTCACGGACTCCGGACACACTATGTCATAGGCATATCACATAATAAAAACAATTTTTGGTAATCGCAAAAGCCACATAAAGACCTTGATCAGGTTTTGGATTTTTCACCTAAAGCCATCACACATACAGTTGTCCCATTACTCTAGTTAACAACAAATAAACACATCCTCCCATGGTTGAATGTGCGTAAAGTGAAATAGGACCTCAAATCAGGTCGATCGAACTTGGTTCACACAACAAAGTTGATCCAGTAATTTTTATATGCATGCTTTAATAACATATGTACAGTGAAAAACTACATATAAAATAAAGGGAATTTAACAAAACAAACCCTATAATTTGGGGTGAGCAACATAACAAACCTTAAAAAAAATTTGCAGACAACTAAAATCCTGAACTATAGTAAAAGAATGATGCAAACCTCACAGTCATGTTTTCCGTCAAAAGACATCGACATTAATGCCACAATTTTGTTAACGTCAAATATTGTCATTAATGAGAATGGACGGTCAAGATGGAGTTAGGCCATCCTTCAAAGGCGCTCGCAGACGATGGTTCATGGTCGTTGGATCGATAAGCGGACATCCCTCAATGAGAATAGACGGTTAGGATGGAGTTAGGTCATCCTCCAAAAGCGCCCAAGGACGATGGTTCATGGCTGTTGGAACAAGGGGCAGATGTCCCTTAGCACGAATGGACAACCAGGATGGACTCCAAAGGCGTTATGTTAAAGGGGGTTACGTGCAAGGCACATACTTTTTTAAATGGGAGTTGACTCCCTCCACTAAAGACAAATATCCCTCATTCAATAATGAACGCCCATTGACTTATAACGGATGTCTCTTGTCTCACAACAGACGTCCCTCGTCCCACAACAAACATTCCTCACCTTAGGACTATCTCGTACAGCCCACAACAGACGTCTGTTATGGGATAAGGGACATCCGTTGAAGTTGTGGGATGTCCATTTTATGTGAGGGCATTGTTGGACGTCTCTGAATGCTAAACGACACCGTTTCTCAATACTCATATTCAATGCCCGACAACGTCCTTGGATGCCCATCATCTCATCTTGAACATCCATTCCCAGCGACAGACTTCCCTCAGCTCTAAGGACGTCCCTCATGCCATGGATGTCCTCATGCCATGGACATCCCTTAATTCTAAACAACGACATTGAACTACCTATAACTACATCTATATAACTGATAAGGATGTCCTCTACAAGAGCAAGTAGTGACCCTAAATCCCTGAACACAATCGAACATCCAAGTTTTTGAGTGTTACACATCAAATGGTGTCGAGGAGTGTTGCACCATCCATTGATGAAGAATCCATTAACTGTAGAATGGAGGTATATCTATTTCGATAGTCGAAGCCAATCAACAACGTGCAGTTTATCACCAAGCTGCTATAGAGGTGTATTCAATCTTGACATCTCTAGACTCGGAGCTTCATTCAATACAAAACTCATAAGATGATGATTGGGTAGAGAGTATGCCTCTCAATTGAAATGTATTACCTTGGATCTTTGTCTGGGGAAGAAGTACACTTCATTGAATGCAATTACAGAAGAAGTGGTTGATTATGCATTGAAGAATGGGTACAGGAGAAAGTTCATCAAAAGTGAATCTCATCGGTTGATTGTCGTGTGGAAGGATGGATATAGTTGGCAGCTTCACACTTCCACAATGAAAGGTGAACTTATGTTTCAAATTAAGAGCTATAATGAAGTTCACACATGTGCATGACAGATGAAAATCTGACATGCTTCTGCCAAATAGGTGGCAAACCAATATTTGGATAGGTTGAAAAGTCAGCCCACGTGGGGCGTTCCTTCTATCATTGAGATAGTCAAGAAGGATTTTAATGTCAACATTACCACAAGTCATGCTAGAAGGGCTAGGAATGTAGTTTGAAAATTGAACGAATGGGATGGTGACAAACAATACAAGCAAGTGTGGTCGTGTAGAGAAAAGATTCGAATATCCAATTCTGGCAGCACATTGTTGGTTATGATAGATAGGAATGATCTCACGCCCTATACAATATTTCAAAGCATATACATGTATTTGATTATGTGGAAGAAAGGTCTGATGAAGTGTGGTAGACCTGTCATTTGTCTGGATGGCTGTCACTTGAATGGGTCATGTCCAGGCCAGTTGCTCAACTGTCATCATTAACAACAATGATGAAATTTATCCTATTACTGTGGCAATTGTTGAATCATAATGCAGAGGCTCTTGGTCCTGGTCTTTGAGTTGCTTCCTTTCAGACATAGATAGTGTGATATAGGCAGGGAATGGACATTATTTCTAATCGACAGAAGGGGTTGGTGCCTGCTATCGAACAATATGCACCAACATCTGAGCATCATTTCTGCCTCTGATAATTGAGTGCCAATTTTAAAAAATAAATTCTAGGCAATTTGTACAAAGAGGTCATGTGAAAGATAGCTAGGGCCACAACATAATTGCAATTTAGGAAAGAGATGTATATACTATTTGTGGTTGACCATACAACATAAGCATATCTGCATAACATCAACCTAAGGTTTTGGTCACAACATGCTTTCAATTCCATCCTAAAGTGTAACATAAGCCTTAATAATTTGAGTGAGTCATACAACTCCTACCTCTTACCAGCGCAGGACAAACCGATCTTTACTATGTTCGAGATAATTAGAATGGACATCATGTGTAGGATCGTTAAGAAACATGACAAGATGGCCAAGTCAATGGACCTATTGTGTCCTCATATGAAAAAGAAGCTTTCCAAGTAACAACATGTAGCTTGAAATTGATGTCCAACATTTGCAGGAGGTAATTAGGTTGAGGTCAGTGACGGTAACGAACAGTACATAGTCGATTGGGACACATGCACCTGTAACTATTACCGGTGGGAGTTGACTGGAATCCCATGCTTGTGTGCCATCATGTGTATACATTTTATGAGGACTTCAACTGAGGATTATGTTCATGTAAAGTATCATCGAAAAGCATATATGGGGATGTACTCCCTTTTTGCCCAACCTGTTAATGGCCAACACATGTGGTCTGAAACGAACTAGAATCCAATTTTGCTGTCGCTAGTTAAGAGACTCCTAAGACGGCCTCAAAAACAAAGAGTGAAGGAAACGGATGAGCCTCATAGCCACATGGTCATTAGCAGGATAAATGTCCCTATGATATGTAGTCGGTGTCAGGATGTGGGCCACAATGTTTGCTCTTGTCAAGGTGGAGGCTCATCCACTGGTGAAGTAAGTGGCAACGACAGAGCCAGAGGTCGAAGTGGTGGACGAGGAAGAGGATACTCACAAGACACATTTATGAGTTTTACTACTGTTGCTAAGACAAAGTGAGTAGATTGTTATGCTTTCAAATTTTGTTCTAACTATGTGCGCTTTGTATGACATATAATTGCTTTGTGTTTTGTAAGAGTCTGTCGCCCCACACCTGCATGCTTAACCATATGGCTTATATTGGTACTATTTTATTTGTTTATTTATTTGTTAGTAACTTAATTGTATGTAACAGTACTCAATAATACTGTTGTCTTATTTGTATCATCATGAAGACAAACTTGAGTTGGTGGACTGATTGTGTGATGATTAATTCTCATAACTTTATATTGTTGGACCGCATGCACACCTATAGATGGGGGGCGACAGACTCTTACAAAACACAAAGCAATTATATGTCATACAAAGCGCACATAGTTAGAACAAAATTTGAAAGCATAACAATCTACTCACTTTGTCTTAGCAACAGTAGTAAAACTCATAAATGTGTCTTGTGAGTATCCTCTTCCTCGTCCACC
>CM039479.1:13406582-13452889 GCA_022433065.1 Begonia loranthoides | reverse complement strand
AAACCAGAAATTATTGAGCTGGGTTTCCTTCAAGCTTATGACGATATTTGTGTCTTTCATTTTTTATAGTTGAGTATTTTATTTGTTAGTGAAAATTGTTTAGTGGTTGATTGTCATTGATCACATAGTTCAGTGGTTGTTTTGTTAATTTTTCTAAGATTAAAAAAATAATAATAACAAATCAACCATTGTATTTTGTGATCAATAACAAGTCAATCACTGAATAATTTTCACTAACAACTTAAACACTAAACTATGAAAAATTGATGACGCAAACATTGTCGTTATGTTTTCCATTAAAAAACGTTTTCGTTCCACTGCGAAATGTTATTTTTTTGCGGCGGAACATTGTCTTTTCACTAAACAATTTTATTATATTACTTTTCGAGGGGGAATGACTACTTTCCGCTATGAAAAGACGACGTTTCGCTGCAAAATGTCAATGGTCTGCAACCGAACATCGTCTTTCGGCTAGGGAACGACGACATTCCACTACGGAAAGACAAGGTTTCAATACGGAACGTCAATGGTCTACAGCGAACGTCGTCGTTCCACTTAGGGAAAGATTATGTTCCGCCACGGAAAGAATACTTTTTGCAAGGGAAAGATTACTTTTTGCCGCAGAAAGAATACTTTCCACAGCAGAACAATTACTTTCCTCTGCAAAAAAGTGATGAGCACTGGATGAGGATGATGGATCATGAAGAGAAAGAGAAGATAGTGATGATAACTGAACGGTGAAATCGAGAGGGGGAAATTGTTTTCAACGACGAGAAGAGGCTCGAAAGAAAATATGGGAATTGTTTTCGATGATAAGAAGACCATGTCGGAGCTTCCTGGAATCGTCTTCGCGGTAATATGACTTCAATTATTGTAATTTTAGTATAAAAGCAAAGTAGAATAAGAATTTGCAGAGAGTAATGTTTGAGTATCGTCTTTGCGGCAATATTTCTTTCAACATGTGACGCTGATGTTTGTATTGTTCATTATTCATAATTTAGTGTTTAAGTTGTTAACAAATTTATTTAGTGATTGACTTATCATTAATTACGAAGTACCGATGATTTGTTAATTTTCTTAAAAAAATTAAAAATTATAAACTAAATTAATAATTATATTCGATAAATAATTTAAAATAAAAAAGATTGGAAATTAAATAATAATGAAAAATAGAGAGTATTGAGCTATTTTTGACTGACCACCAGAGAAGCATGTGGGCAGTATTCCCATCCTCCCCACCAAAGCTCTTCTTCCAGTTCTTCATCGAAAACCCAACCTCCAATCCTCGCTCCCACCGCCTCCGTTCTCAGCCACAAGGAAAGAACGCCAGTGACACCATTGAATCAGAGGGAACTTCCGTCAAAGCCTTGGGCCTCACCATCCTCGAAGCTATCCAATCCTCTGACCCCAAATCCACAAATCCAAACCTAAATAGGCGAAATCGGAAACAACATGATAAAGACAAGGAAGAAAAGCAGAGAAACGGGGAAGAAGAAGCCGAGGAAAGGCAGATTAGTGGATCGGATGTGCTATGGGCTTTGAAGAAGGCGGCTACGCAGAGAGCTAAGCAGCAGCAACAGAAGATGAAGAAGAAGAAGAGAGGGGTTTCATCTTCTGAGAGCGTCGGTATAGAAGATGGGGAGGATATTGAAAACTTGCGTCCACTTCGCATAAAGAGTGATTGGGGATTGAGATTGAACGAGTTGGAAAAGCAGCTTCAGGAGATCTCTGAAACCATCTGATCCTTTGTTTTACACTAGGTATTTTCGTTTTTCCAAAATTTCCATTTTTGGGTGTTCATAAGTTCAAATTTTACACCATCATTTCAAGCCTAATCTCTGTTGTTACATCACTGAAAGAACTATTCGATTTACTTGGGTCACTGCTAAACTACTAAAATATAATGACAGTAATTTTACCGGAAATTCTAATTTTCTTGATTCAATTTCAATATGAATGAAAGATCGAACACTTGTTTAGTGAATGTTTGCACATTCTTGTTTGTTAATTACACATTGAAGGGCCTTGTATCTTCTATATGAAAGTTGTAGATTTGCATTATCGATGGAGATGATACATGGATTAGGA
This sequence comes from Begonia loranthoides, assembly GCA_022433065.1. Classification (NCBI taxonomy): domain Eukaryota; kingdom Viridiplantae; phylum Streptophyta; class Magnoliopsida; order Cucurbitales; family Begoniaceae; genus Begonia; species Begonia loranthoides. The sequence continues at coordinate 13,450,801 of CM039479.1, read as the reverse complement.
GTAGTCATTCGTTTGTTCTTCTTTTTTTTTGGTCATGCATGATTAGAGGATAACTTGCAGTTCAAAATGTGCAAGTTAGAACATCGTGTTGGTCGATGTAGCCGAATAGCCAACAAGCATCAGCTGCTCTGTTTAAATAGTTCTAATGAATGATTATGCTTAGTATTCAATTGGGTATGATCGTAATCATATTGTTTTCTTAGAAACTTCACAACAGACCCAAAAAAAACTTCAAACATGATATCCAAATATCTACAAAAGCTGAACACAAAAAGGGAGAAAATTTCGAATAATCACCCTCTTAAGCATAATGCTCTTCTAGATTAGTTGACTTATGGGGTCTGGAAATTGTCTATTAATCATTTCAGCCACCTTCGAAAATCACTGGTGGTAGACGGAGAAATCCCACCACCACTGAAGCTATCGGTGCAGCAAGAAGAATAATTGGATTGTTGCTCCAACACATACTGCCCTCCATTACTAAAACCCTTAAAGCTAGGTCTTCTCAAGTTATTACCATGGCTTCCAAACCCCACCCCGTTGGCACAAGCATCAGGATATGAAAGCCGTTTCCTAGCCGACGACCCACTTCGTTCCCTCTCTGGTGTAGCTGGTCTCTGCCTAGGCGCACTCTGAGACCGAACCCTCGCTTTTGTGGACTCTGTTGCGGCCATGTAATTAGGCAGATTCAGGCATCCATTAGACTGATAGTAATAATTGGATCTTAAGCTTGGTGTTTGAGGTGGATTATTGCAGAGTTTCTCTTCTCTTACATAACAAGGACTTGCAGATCGAACCTGAAGCGGTCTGGTTTTCGCAGGCGATGGTGTGATCGGATGGGGTCTGTTAAGCATGGAAGGGCTGGAACGAGAGTTTGGTCGTTGTTGATTGTAATTGATTCGTTGCAAATTGGGTGGTAAGTAAGAGTATGGGTGAGAAGTGTCAATTTCGAGTATTTTGATTTGATCTGTTGAAGTGCTTGGTCTGTTCTCCCATGGCTTCCTTCTTGTACTCTGGTTTAGCCATTTTGATCCTTCTTCAAACTCTTCATCGTTCCCCATTGATGGGATTTTCCCACTCCATTTCTTCTTCACCCATTACAACTTACAGTAGTTAGAACAGGATAACTATAGACCATATGTCCGATTTAAATTTCAAAAATTAGGAAAAAAAGAACAGGAATTTAGAGCTCCTTAATAAAAAAAAAAAATTGTTTCTAAACACTGTTTCCAGAGAGAGAAGGAAACCTGTTGAGAAGAAGAGCGAGATATGGTTCTTTCTCTCTCATCCCAATCATCTGCAACGCTGCCATTTCTGGACTGCGACTGTCAAGAAAAAACAAAATTACAATTAATCCTCTTCAACCCATATGGTTAGTATAGTAGAAGACAAAAATTTCGCTACTTACAACTGATTTTCTGTCGCAGATTTCCTGCAGATACTGTGATTCTAGAGCACTGCTCAAGTCGCTAATGGCGGACTGAGATTTTCTGCATCCTTCATGAGAGAGCCTCTGTCTCTGGTCCAGCACTCGAGCCTGCACTCTAACCAGCGCCTGCATGCACCTGAGCGTCATCTTGGCTTGCTTCCTCACGTTGTAGCCCCTCACCAAAGCCTGCAACTTCACGATCCCCTTCAGCGCATACAATGCTCTCCTTCCCTTCCAGTTAGTAGAGGGTTAATTTAGAAAATTATTCACCTTTTTCTCTACCGTAAAAAGCTCATGGTTTGTACTAACAACGTCAAAAGCTTGAGCAGTTGGGTCGAAAATGTTTATGGATTTAATTGTTTCATTCATAGAAGAAACAAGAAGTAAGACAAATCTATAAACAACAAAAGAACAAAATAAAACTAAAGCAATTTAACTGGTAACCTCACAACGTGATTGCATCATTCACATTTGTTTGGAAATCGAAGTAGGGCCCGGGGGCCTTTTTCATTCGAAAAGAATACTAGGAATTGAAAGGAAATAATTTATTAATCAAAACATTAGCTAAACTTTCCATTATCAGTGAATGTGCAGATTAGAAAACTAGCACGACTTATAAGAACAATGGATGCCTGTGCTGTTAATTTGGATTATGATTAAACCCAGAAATAAAAAGGGTTTAGATCTTGGTTTTTTAACTTACTAGATATCCTCTAAATGCAGTCTGAATAACAATGGCTGCCCGATGCTCTCTCGCGTGATAATTAGATGGTCTGGTATGCCGCGCCACCTCCTCCGCGGCCGCCTGTGCAGTAGCAACAGCCGCCTCGGCGGCGGCGACTGCAATGGAAAGGGCGTGTTTTTCATCTGCAGTTGAGTCTAGTGACGCATTGTTTACAGCGCCTGTTTGGAGTTTCGTTGTTAATGGCGTTTTCTGATCGACTGCTTCATGATGAGTCGTTGATTTTCTGAAAATCCACCTTCTTTTCTCTCTCTTCTGCTTAAAACCCGCAAAGCATTTTACGTTGGAGGAGGAAAGTGATCAAGATCATGAAAAATTAGCATACCTTTTCTTCGTCGTCTTTTGAAGGAGATCTGAAAGCCCTTTTCACAGCAGTCAACCATGAAGTTCCTCCCTTCTTCCCCATCAAAAATTTTGCTAAAACTCAGTCGCATTTGAGACTCTCAGGCAACGGTTAAAAAGCCCATTTTTTTAAGCTTTTAGAGAGAGAAGATCCTTTGAAATGGAGAAGAATCTGAAATACTTGCGGAGAGTCAATCAAAGATAATGTCAATCTCAGTAGGTATATGAAGTCTGGAATTGGCTTTTTTGTTTTTGTTTATTTCATCTTCTTGCCATGGACAGCAACTTCAATGTCAGAGCCAGTCAGTACATGAACTGCTTTTTCCGCCATTTATTTGTTTATTTAACAGAGAACGTGAAAGCTTCTGTGTCTTTATGGCTGCCAAACTCTTATCTCTGAGTGATTCTCGAGGAAGAAAAGCATTGCCATTTTTATAAACAACGACTGTAATTATACCTTCCTCCAATTCCCTGTCTCAAACTATAATTATTTATAGTTAACAAATATTAACATTCTTTGGCATTATAGCTTGTGGTAATTGTAATACATCATGGAAAAACATTTATTTATTTCTTTCCCCTTAATCTAATATATTTTTTCAATTTTTTTGTCACAATGTAATCTTAAGAATATGATATGGTAATGCATAAATAAATGAGTAAAACGGGTAACTCTTATTTTTATATTTTTTGAAAAAGAACAATGCTAAATTTGTGCTTATTCTTCATTGTTCTCACTTCTCAGTGTAATTAGTCACTTATTTTATTGTAATTATTTTATATATTAAAATGTAAAATTATAACGTACATGATTAATGCTATTTTATGGTGAGAGAGAGGAGAGAGAGCACGTTGCGGGAGCACGGAAACCAGCAGTGGTGCGTAACAGAGGATAAAGTATTATATTTTAAGTGCTTAATTTTTTGGGATTAAAAACATATTTTAGAATTTCTTGATTTCTGGGCTACCTCTCATGCTGTCACGTGCGAGCAAAAGAGCTATAAAAATCAGGTACTTTGTGGTCCACGGTGGTCCTCACATCATTTAGAGCCACGTATTTCGCTATCACTACTCTACCACTCACCTTAATATGATGCAGTCAAACTTTCCAACCAAACCGCCACGTGGTTTTTGTTTGACTGGTCAACGAGGAACTTGAAAACATTAAAAGTTTCAAGATGAAAGTTACGTCGGTGGGTGTCTCTTAAATTTAAAATTGAAAAAAACAAACGAGAATTTGTATTGAAGAATAAATTAAGTAAATTGAATGTTCAAAGTTATGTCATTTTAAAAAAAAAAAAACAAATTCTTCTAGTTCTTCCTTATAATTAATCTGGATTACTACGAGTTAATTATTTTGGTGTTCAAATACAAATCTTTTTCTTTTCTATTATCATGTTATAGTAAGCAGAGTAACATATATCAAATTTATAAATGAAAAATCATTAATCCAAAAGCAATCAAACGAAGCATATTTCAATTATATACATAATTGTAGGTAGTATTATTAAAGGGAGCTGGTCTTTTATGTGCTTTTGATCAAGCAGACTTCGACTTTGTGTTGATAAATAATGCAACATGCGCAATAACAGCCCTTAGAGAAGTAGATATAATAATGAGACCCTAATTATCTAACGGAGCAGCCCTTTTGAAACAAAATTTTATTTTTTATTTTTTAGAGAAAAATGATGTACAATTATTAAATGTGTAATTTAATGACGATTTTTTTTTTTTTTTGTAAATAATCAATGCATACTTTATATATTCTTTCTTCTAAATATTCTCACAACTACAATATTATCATATGTACACTAGAATCACCTAATTTAGCCTTCAAATAAGAAGACCCAAAGTTTGCATTCTCATAGAGTAATCGAGCCGAGTCCACCTTTCGGCCTCTCAACTCTGCCTGGAACTAGACACTAGACAAATTACCTCATGTGGCTGGCAAGCCCACTCCCCCCATCACATATTTTCTTTCACCTAAGTTACTTCAATCTCCTATTTCTCTTCTCAATTTCATTTGCTCTATATATTTTTCTTGCTCTTATAAATTCTCATGCTCTCTTCGTTCCTTCAACAATGTATATTTTAATTTAATTTATATATATATATTTTTGACATTAGTATAAATTTTAGGAAAATTAACTAATCAATCACTGTACTTTGTGATCAATGACAAGTCAATCACTAAAATATTTTCGTTAATAACTTAACACTACACGTGGGTGAACGTCAGACAAGTCTGCAAATTCTGCGACAAAACGCTACACGTTCCTCTGCAAAACATCACTACTAAATATGAAGGTTTTAGTATTGATGTTCTACGACCGAACGTTACAGTTTCCTCCGTGGAACGTCACACTTTACGCCACGGAACATCAGTACGAATAAAAAAACTATACTTGTCTGACGTTCACCCACGTGAAATGTCATACTTTCTGCTACAGAATGACAATTTTTCACTGCGGAACGTCATGCATCATTCTACCTTCCATTGCCCTAGTATATATAATTGATATTCTACACTCTGGTGAGTTCACCGATTTACTTAGCAAACCCCGAATTCCTCAGTAAACCTTTGTACTCTCAGAGCGAAATTTCTTCACTGTTTCATTCATTCCAATGGATTTTAGGACAACGAAATTGACTCTCAAGTGTAAGGGTGCTCCATCGTAGTCTCAGCGTCAACCTCAGGCAGAAACAAACTCGGCTCTTAAATGAAGACGGCTTGCAACTGATTTCATTCGTGGTCAGTTTTAGCGCAATGTACCCACCGCTGTTGAAGTTGAAGCACCCACAGTTGAAGTTGAAGCACTGGGGGTTGAACTTGAAGCACCCGCCAAAGCACCCGCCACGATTCAAGTTGAAGCACCAGCCGCGGTTGAAGCACAACCTCAACTTGAACCTCAGCCTCGACAATAACTAGCATCTCAATTGGTCTGTTTCAAACCTATTACAGATATGTTCCACTCCCCGCTCTTCAGGATTGCCGCAACGAATGATCGGTATGAAGCTAATGTTAAACATCGTTCAATTATTGTATCTCAAAGTGCGCTGATGTTGTAGCTCTAGAAGCGCCCCACATTACATCCTTGAACAACTTGCCTTTAAATTGTTTTTGAGAATTTGCATATAGGTGTCAGGTGCAAAAATGATGTTTCGCATGCCCTGCAAACTCTCTGATAGCTGGCACCAACCCCTACAGAAATTAACAGTATGAATCAAACATTCCTACACATAACATAAACATAGATAGAAAAAGCAATTAACCGTACTTTTGTTGGTCAGAAATGATTGTCCACCCATTCCGAACGGGGTGTTTAGATCCTCGAGCAACATTTCCAAAAACCAACTCCAAGAACTCCTACATTCTACTTCAAGCACTGCTACAACAATCAGATAAATTCTATTTTTCCCGTTGATGCTGATAGATGTGAGCAAGTGGCCAGAAGTCGCTCCCATCTTATATGCAGTCAAACATATTTACATCATTTTAAATGTACTCATCTCTAGCTGAACACGCAGTGAGCTTCTAGGATTAGACTTTCAAATCTCCTCGGCATACAACCATATGAGCTTGTATTGCTCATTGTCATCCCCTTCATTCATTTTTCTTCTCGCATTCCTTGCCCTTCTAGCAAGGCTGAGTGATATGTTCACGTTAAAATCTTTCATGATTATCTTAATTATGGAAGGAAGATCTCAGTTAGCCTGACTTTAAATCTTTCCAAGTAATGCGTTGCCACCCATTTGGCAGAGGCATGATGACTTTCCATATTTCTAAAATAAGTGTGAATGTCGTTATAGCTATTTATTTGAAATGTCATTTCATCTTACATTTTTGAGGCGTGCATCCTTCCTAGCATACAACCCTCAAACGATAAGAGTCACTGTAGGTGAGTTTTATTCCGTACCTATTCTTCAATGCATGATCGACGATTTCTTCTCTAATTTGATTCAATGAACTATACTTCTTGCCAAGACACATACCAGCGAACATGCATTCTCCTTGTGGTGGTCGTCGAGGCCTATTCTGCTTGTGGTGATCGTCGAGGCCTACTCTCGCCCATGTCCATGTCTTTGTCACTGGATTTGCATAATGAATGGAGCTCCTTCTCGTCTAGAGTTGCTGAGATGGAATACACCACTATAGCAGCTTCTTCTCCAAATGCACGTATATCATGTGCCAAGACTGTGGACATGGGCTCCACTTCAAATGGGCAGTTAACGGATTCCTGAACACTCCCAGATGCCATTGGAGTTCAACAATTACTAATTGTAACTCCTTGTTTTCATAAAACATTATTTTGTAGTAAGTTCTCGTGATATATTTTTTTCCTTTAAAACCATCATACTAAAATGATGTTACTTAATTTTTTTTTGTGATAAAACCATACTTTAAAACATGCATTTATAAAATATTTGTAGTGGAAGACTTGTCAATTAACATACATTTCTAGTTAAAGCTTAAGTCTTTAATAGTCTTTTACAAATCCATAAAATACTCATTACATGAAAACAGTAAAAGAGAACCATGGAATTACCCAATAACCACCAAGTCTTCATTATGAGCACATTCCCTCAACATAACTTTCGCATTCATCATTTCTTCTGTAATATTCATAGCTCTAATGCAAAGCTCATCTATAATTCTAAGACTTAGTAAGTAATGTATGTGACCATGAACATGGCATGATGTGACATTTATTTCTATTTCTTTCTTTTATTTTCTTTTGCTTTTCTTTCACTTTTCGGATATGGGTAGACACGATAGTGGGGCACACACTACGTTTCTCCACGCTCTTTTGGGAGAATCAGACTCCACGTCCTCTTGGGAGTCTAGACTACATGCCCTTTTGGGATTCCTACGTTAACTGTTGTACAATTTAATGCACAATAACCAAATGAATCTCTGTGCCAATCAGCCCCAGGTTGTGCTGGAAGCAAGTTCATGGGCTTATGTCCCACCGACCCACCTTTTTGGGCAGTCTGTCCTCAATCACCATTTACGTACTTTCTTTCTTTCTTCTTTCTTGTTCTTCATCTTTCTCTTACTTTTCTCTAACAGGCATTGGAGATGTCAAAAATTGACGAGGGTGCACAAGGCAACCAATTGTAGCACACACCAAAGGTGGCTATCTCGTGACACACACCTCAGGCGCCCATCCCATAGCACTCACCCAGGCGACCGACTCAAGAGCTCACACCTCCAAAAGTCTATTTACGTACATTTCTTTCGCTTTGATATTAAGTGGGTAACCGTTTAGCCTAAGTAAGTAGTTCTTTTGGTTGATCAGTCCGCAGGAACTTGTTCTTGGGCTAGCATCCCATACCATTAGCCTAGAACGCATCCACTTGGCATGGATGGACACCCAATTATATCTCATGCATTTATCCCTCATTTTTATCTTTCTTATATGCTAACTCATGCATGAACATACATCATAATGCAATGAATACATTTCATATCATATGCAAATAGCAAACCACAACAATAACAAATCTCATTCGTGCTCAAACATTAAAGAAAGCAACAATAGTAAATTCCCATGAACAGAACAAAATCAACCAAGCTTACAAAATTAATCTTCATCCTCCTATCTACCAGAGAAACCCAAATCAATAGTGTATTATACTATAGTGGTTATCAAGGTAGTAAGCAAAATAAATCACATCACAACCTCTAAAATTCCAGTAGCAAACCATGAACATAAACCTAACATGACCATGTTACATTGTCCTCAAATCCTCAAAATGCAGCAGAGGGCACCAACTAGAAGTCAATAATAGGATATAGTCATTGGGTCATATTTTAAAAGTAACAAAGAATATAGCCCACACCTCAGTCATTGAAATAAGTCATCAACTTTTACATAATCCCAAGCCAACAAACAATAAGGGAAATCAATGACAGAAATCCTACCAACAGGGCATTATTCCTAAAGGTATCCATTAAGCTATAACTTAAGTTTATCTCAAAGCCTAACCACCAGATTTCTACCCTTAACCACATATTCATGTCACAGAATAGAATCTCAACAGAAACCAAAAATGGTGAAGGAACTAAAACACAGAGCATAAAAATTATTAATGTCCATTAGGCGACAACAAATGAAGAAACGCACTCACCTAGCACCTTGCATTGTAGGGCCAAGGCCAAAACACAGTCAAACATTACTTACCTGAATCGACAACGTGGAAGAAAATCCTTGACTCAGCTTGGCTCGCCTCTCCGGCGTTGAAATACAATCTCCTCACAATGCTTTCGAACTGGAGTTAATACAGCCGCCCTCATTAGAGTGATTCTCTATTCCTCAGAATGTTTATTATTTATACCCTCTGTTAGGGTGCAAAATCCCCGTTCGCGATTCTCAACCTTCAAGACAACATCGCCTCAAAGAACTAGACTTGCCCTTTTACCGACGAACGTCCCCTGGCCTTTGAAGGATGTCCCTCCCACGAATCCCACGGTCCTACTTTGTTCGCTCCCTCATCTGACGGTCATAAAATGTGTCCATTTCTATTTAGATTTCCTTCGTGCCTCGCACATGGCCCCATCCATAAATTCAGTGTCGGACATCTCTTATGAATGACGGACGTCCCCCCGCTCACATCCTAGGGTCTTAACCTTCTTCGCCTTCTCATCCGATGGTCATCAAACGTGTCTGTTTTCCTTTAAATTTACTGTGTGCCCTGCACGTGGCCCCCTTCTTTTCTAGCGTTGGACGTCCCTCGTTGCTATGGGATGTCTCTCTTTCTAATCTAATGGTCCACAGTTGGTTCGATCATTCCTAGTTCTCATATGACGGCCATCCAACACGTCCTTTTCCATTTAGGTTCTCATGTGTCTTGCACGGGGCCCCGTCCCTCATTTAGTGTCGGACATCCTTTGCCATCATGGGATGTCTCTCGTGGAAAACAAACATCCCTCCTAGAACACAGACATCCCTCCTTACTGATCCAACGGTCAACATTCCGTCCGATATTTCACAAGCCTCATTTGGCAGTCCCTTTTTATCCCCTTCATATTGTCCTACGCTACTCTCCAGCAGCTGAATAAGTTTCCTCCTAAAACACTTGCATACTTACTCTGCCATAAAACATTCCCTGTTGTGAGATCACAATGTATGTACTATCATAAATTCCTTATATTTTGACCTAGTATTCCCTTCCAAAAATTCACCTAATTCCACCCACGGCTAGTAAATCCAAGTACCAAAATAAACACATTAACCCCAACATAATTTCCAACTCTTCTTCTAATTTAATTGTTATAATCTCACTTAATTTCTCCAAAATATTTGTTATCCTTCCTATATAATTAATACTTCCTAACCTGATAATAACACACCATGAAGTCCCATAATTTCTTATTTAATTACTATAATTATAAAATAATATACCCTACTAATAGGTCGATCTCATAATTGTTAAATACTCTGAATGACATCTTTAATAATTTTAAGATTCGTCTAAGAAGGAATTTCGGTCGTTATACGAACGCTTCAACTTCGCCTGGATGTGATACACTTCATTTCTTAGAAAGGTCTAGTCGATAATCGCTGAAAAAATCGCTGAGGAAATCGCTCTGAGTGTAGTGTGAATTTATATAAGCTAGATGATGCATGATGTTCTGCTACGAAAAGTTGTCATTCTGCGGTGGAAGGTATGACGTTCTGCGAGGGGGAACGTCAGACAAGTATAATTTTTTAATTCGTACTGATGTTCTGCGGTGGAAAATGTAATGTTCTGCCGTGAAACTTCAGTACTAAAACCTTCATATTTAGCAGTGAAGTTCTGCAGAGGAACACATTTAACGGCAAAAATGACAGAGATGTTTGTGGTGTCTATTTTTCATAGTTCAGTGGTTAATTTGTTAGCAAAAATAGTAACGACCCGGTTTTTCGTAATTCCTTGAAAACGCGAGAAATTTAAAACTTTTAAAAGACTCCTTTTTAAAACGTTATCAGAGTGCCAAACCGGATCGTTAAAACTCTTTTCGTTCTACCCGCTACAAAAACCGTTATAAAATCATTGCGGAAGTGTTATAAAATCTTTTGTGAAAACATAGCGGGTTTATCAAAACATGGCGGAAGCGTAAATAATTTAGTAAAGAAACTTAATAAAAGAAACTAAACAATTAAATACCATTTAATTACAATCATTTTCTCTTTACTCCTTCTAGCCTGGCCAGCCACGAGTCTCGCGTGTGCAAATCCTTCATCCTTACTTTTTTATTTGATTATTGTATTTCGCATTTACTCCAAAGTCTGTGCATTTCTTTTCACCTACACGTACCTACACCAACACTACAAGTAATACGTAAGCCTAATGGCCCAGTAAGGAAAAAGAGTTAATGCAACGTGATATGCCTCTCTTCAGTCCTTTTTGGAATGGGGGCCACCCAAACCAATCCTTTCAGTAAGTCATTCATTCATTCATTACTTTACATTCGTTCATTTCTTCGTTACTCGTACATCGAGTGGAAGATTGGAGAGTTCATAGGGAATGGAATAGTGGATCAGATCTAACCATTTACTTGCAGCTAGGTCCCCATTCCCAACATGGTATGGGGCTTCGCCTAGCTACAGACTAGACCCGCTACCCATCCGCCCCCCAACTTCCCATTTCCTTCATTTTCTTAACATTTTACCTCACTTATGCATGTGTGAGTACCACCCCGGTGGTACTCTCTATTAGTTTCTATTAACATGATGCATGATCATACATTCTCAACCTAACATGATGCAGGATGCATTATAAAGTACATTAACAGAAATTGAAGTGCACATATAAAGAAAGTAATTGAAAGCAAACTGTAATTGAAAGCGCACATGGAATGAATAACAATTATTGAAAGCGCATATCGGAGAACAATTAAATCACTGAATTAGAAACAACTAAGCACATAAGGAAATCAACAACAAACGCACTCAATAAGGCATTACAGAAATTGAACACCCATATCAGGACAATATACAATGAATTGAAACAAGGAAAACATGCCCGAATTAATAGAACACAATACTATTAATAATTATCATAGTTAATTTCCTACTCCATTTACATGCTTCCTACATTTATTATTCTAGGTGATTATTTTGATTAGTTATCCTAGGTGAGTTACATGCTCAAGATAGAACGATGATTAACATGCTTTTATTATAACTCATTAAACGTGTCTCACTAATTACTAGTTAACTCACCCTAGATAATTATATGCTCAATGTCAAATTAATTACTCTAATAACTAGTTAAAGTTAATTAACATATTACATATGCTTAAGTCTAGTTGTTTACTCTAATTGATTTCATGCTCAAGTTTGATTAATATTATAATTGTGATCCTAATTAATTACTCCATAGCTAATTACTCTAGTTAAATACTTATTCTAGTTAAGTTTAATTAACATGCTATATTATTCTAAGTTAAGTTAAATAACATGCTTCAAGAGTTGATTACATACTTTTATTCTAGTTAACTAATCATGCTTAGATTTAGTAGAAAATAGCATGCTAATTTACTAAACATGATTAACTAGTGTCCTAGTTAATTTAACATGCTTGGATTCGTTATTACTTACCACTAGTTAATTATCGTGCTCAGCTAGTTAGTTAATTAATTACTAAACATGCTCAACTAGTGTCCTAGTTAGTTAATTAAACATGCTTAACTAGTAAATCAATTACTATTCTAGTTAATTAGCATGCTCAAATGAAGTGATTAACGATGGTTAAGTAATAATCAACATACTTAAGTTAATTAACATGCTGAATTAATTAAAAATTAACTTATTGATTGGCAAATAAACATGCTGGATTAAGGAAGTAATGGCAACCAAACAATAATAGAGGAAATGACAGCATTACAGTTGATAACTAAAAAACAAGTAAACAGCTAGTAACTGAATAAAACTCTTAGCTCATTTTCGGACTTCACATAACCATTTATCATTCACGCATTGAGCACTCATCAAAATCATCACTATCAGTTGCACGAATCATTTGCAGTAAAGGAAATATTTGCAGGAAATTAACAGCAATATATATATAATTGCAGGAAACTAACAAACACAGGAAATCTACACCACTCTCGCATACTAATTGTGGGCAGGGCCTCCAAATGGTCAAGACAACCAAATCCTTACCACAAATCTTTAATGCGGGTTAGCGCTAAATCTTTATTCTGCTTCTCTTCCAATACCTTCATAAAAACATTTATCATTGACAACTTCTCATCGAATTCTATACTTTGACACTTAACAGTTCCCAATTTAACAGTTCTCAATTAATGTCGTACCAAAATGCTATAATCCATGTACGTTGTATAACAACTTCCATTAATAAAACTCAACCAACCACCCAATAGTGGAGCATCCACCAAACCTAACTGTTATCCCAATAGCAACTTAACCAACCCATTTATCAAGTAGCCTTAACAATTAGAAATAACATAATTAATCTCTCACAACAATAATCCAACAGAGGACAATCGATCAAGTCAATCAATAACACAACATAACCCAATTCTAACTTATCCATCAACATTCTACTTCAAGTAACCAATCCAATTCCAACATAATATCCTTAAGCTAGAGTATCAATTACAGCACTCATCACCATGAAACAGAAACTATCACTCATTCTATATCTTTTCTTTAACATAAATCTCCATAGAATACTAAATAAACCAACAGAGCATTTCATATGCTTTAACAACATTAGCTTAACAACCTACATCCAATAATATGTTCAAAATAATTATCCTTGGATGCTTCAACTAATTTAACAGAGAAAGAATTATTACCCAAAGGAGCTATGAAGCTCAAGCTGGACCGAAAGAAAAACCAAGGACAGGGAGCTCATCCCACGACTCCACACTCGGCCTCCAGAAGAAAAACACCCGAGAGTTCCCTCTGCCAGAACACCTCTCCTTTTGCCATAATTTAATCCCACCCTTTTGCCCTTCCAGAACAACTCGAGCCATCCCCTGCACAATCCATGTCCTTCGCACGTCACTGCCACAACCATGCCCTTCGCACGTCACTGCCGCAACCATGCCCTTCGCACATTCTATTGTTGGTTCCAGCAGAGTAGAACCAGGGAAGAAAACTGGTTCTACATTGAATAACCAACAGGCTGAACCATGACCTTCGTCTGGTCCAGCATGAACCACTAGATCATCCTCACAACCTGTGGCCAGAATCGCGGCCAAACCAACTCCATCGCCATTTGTCACCATCACCTTCATCGTCGCCATCGCCAATCTGCTATCGCCGAGCATCACTGGGAATCGGCGGAACTCCGGAGCACCAAACGCCAAATCTGGTGACCCGAGCCTGCGACACATCGAGCCCTAGCTCACGATTCGCCACCCCCACTGCTAGCACATTCGCCGTCCAAGCGGCCCCTCTCGTTGCGTCTCTCTTCTTCTCCCTGAATCCCTTTCTCTCTCTCTCTCTCTCTGTGTGTCTCCCTCTCTCCCTCTTATCCCGTTCTTCTTTCTCTTTTCGAATGGCCAGAGGCCATTTTGTCTTTGCCCAGACCAGTTCATCAGTTCACTGCGTGAACCGGTCCACCTAACTCCTTCCTACCATTTCTTCTTTTAATTAAGCCACTTAACTTCTAATAAATCACTCTAAAATCCTATTAATCCACTTAACTTCTAATAAATCACTCTATAATCCTTATTCTCTCTAAATAATTTATCCCAACACAATAATTTAATTCATTAAATTTAATTCTAATTTATCCAATAAATCACTTAGTTTATATAATCCTACGAATACGTTCTCGGTAATACCCCGATAATTATCCCATAACTCCAATATTCTCAATTACCTTCTAATTATTCTTATTAAATTTTGATATAATAGTCGGGGTATTACAAAAATACTTTAGTTGTTGACTTGTCATTGATCATAAAGTACAATGGTTGATTTGTTAATTTCTCTAAATTTTATTTACATAAAGTAATATTTTTTGGTTTTGTATATGTAGAGGAGATCGAATTTACACTAACTATAAATTATTGTCGTTTGGTGGTATCAAGTTACTTTTTGAAATTAATATTAGATATTTAGTTTTTATTATTATGGATTTGCGTAATCTTAATATTGATAAGAGTAATTATCAATATGACCTTGAAGGATGAGGGTCCTTTCAACTGATACACTAAACTTTAAATTTTAAATTTTGACACCTCAATGTTTGAGGTGTTACAAAACAATACTCTCTCTGTTACTCCATCGTTAAAAGAGGTCTCTCTCGCTTTTCAAATTTTACAGTGTGTTTAGCAAACCTGCTAGCAAAACCCACCACAGAACATAGCCTGGCAAGCGTAGACGGTAGATCGAGATAGCGTATGGTTTTTGAGAAAATCTCCGAAAAACCCTTGTTTCCTTGTTTGTTGTAGTTCTCCTTTAATTTCCTCCATTTTAGCTTCGTAGAGGTGGAATTCATCTAAAAAAATGAGATTCAATAGTTTTGAAATCATAAAAATAGAAGTGTATCATTTAGATTTGTTTTGTCTTTGAAAATTTCAATTTTTTACTGTGAAATTTTCACGTCTGGTTCATCATCTTCATCCTGTTTGCCTATGCTTCACTATGATGCCGATGGTGGCTGTGCCAGCTTCGTCAGAGCATTAATGCGTGTTGTGGCCATGTGGATCAACTGAGCGATGGAGGATGATATAGTCTAGTGGAGTAACAGTAGAGTAACAGAGAGAGAGTTGGTTGGTAACGCCTCAAACATTGAGCTGTCAGGATTCAAAATTTAAAGTTTAAGGTATTAGTTGAAGGGACTTCCATACTTCAGGGGTAATAATGATAATTACCTTATTGAAAATATTGATAATGATGTTGAAAAATTTAAGAGTTAATACTTACATTTTTAATAGGACAATCATCTACATGTGTATTCACATTTTTTTGTAGAAAAAAAAAAAGAAAATAAAACATATGATGTATATAAATATTTTGATTTAAAATAAACTAAAATATGTGGAAAAATAGAAATTAGAGGTCAATATAAATATTTTATTAAAAATTATGCATAAGTATCTAGTAGTTCAATTAGTACAATCGGTAGAAATTTTTAAAAAATGTCTTTTAAATGAGCAAGTAAGAAATGTCACACAATCACAATTAAATGCTAGTAATAATGCATTTTTACATATTTCTAACATAGAATGAGAGAATGAATAATAAAACTTGTACCACAATCTAAATTACCATTATTACTCGCTAACAATGAATTATTTGAAAATTTTATAAAAGAGTATGTTACTCGTAGTTTTAAAGCATATAATTATAGATGACATTATTAAAATATTTAATAATATGAAAAATGATATAATTACATTTTTAGAAAATGTCCATTCAATGTTTATTTGTATTACTTATGATTTATGGAATGCACGATATGCAGTAGGTTATGTAGTTGTACTTTCACATTTTATTGATGAATTTTGATAATTAAGTAAAAGAATTTTAAGATTTCATAATTGTAGATATGCTCACATTGACATCACTATATTTAGATATATTATGACAATATTGCGAGAATATTCTATTAGGAATATAATTTTTAGTATATCTGTTGATAATATTACTGCTAATGATAGTGTTATTTCTCATTTTAAATATTATTTGTAAGTAGATATTACTCATTATTTTCTTTTTCATATGAGATATGTGTGTTGATAACTCCTGAAAAAAAGTTATTGCATGGATGTATTTTATAATGAATATTGTTTGAAATCGATGATTTAATTAATAAAAATTGTATTTTTGTTATAGAATGCTATAACACATTACAACATCGTATTTAATTATAAAATAATATGTTATTTATGTATTTTAAAGAAAAATCTTATACATTAATATATTTTACGCAAATTAATGATGAAAAGAAATATAAATAAGGGAAAATGACAAATCACCATTGTACTTTGTGATTAATGATAAGTCAACCACTAAACTATTTTTTCTAACAAATTAACCACTGAATAATGAAAAAAGGTCTCCGCAAACATCGTTGTCACATTTTTTGTTAAACGCATTGACTTTGATCTGCGGTGGATCATTTACTATTTCGTTGTGGATCATTATTTTTAAAAATAATGCTATAATATTCATGGTCCATGACAGATCATCATAAGATCTGCCGCAGATTAAGTATGATCTACGGAGGATTGATGATGATCCGTCGCAGATCATCGTGCGTTGTTCTGCGTTCCTATGCCTAACTATATGAGACTCGACTGATCGTAGCGGCAAGTTCACCACAAACCACGATATACTCGTGAACATTCGTACTCTCAGACCTTCATTCCACACTGTTTAATCGATACCATTGGATTCCCCTGTAGCAGAGAAAATGTTGCTCAAGTGAGAGGGTGGGCCATCTTAGGTTGAGGCTTCCTCGACCAGAAATGATGGACTCGGCCTGTGAATGAAATCAGATTACAACTGAGCTCGTCAGTTAGTTACACAGCAATGTACCCATCATGATGCAAGGTGGAGCCCCATGGTTCAGGTTGGAGCAGCCACAGTTGACATTGGAGGACTCGCGAATGCCCCTATTATAGAAGCCGAGGTTGAACCACAACCTCAACCTCAACCTCAACCTTAACAATGACTGGTAGTGGGTTTATTGGTCCATTTCTAACCAGTTATAGTGAGGTTCCACTACCCACTCTTTAGGACAGTTGACACGAAAGAACAGTATGAAGGTGATATTAAACACTGTTCAATTATTGTTTCTAGAAGAGTGGACTTCGAGTCATTGGCTGAATATAAAATAGAAGAACTGTTTGAAGGGGTTGGCTTAGCTGGTTTGTGCGTGGAAGTTACTATGAGCGGGTTGTCAATCTATTTTATGCAAATTTGGAACATTCCACCCAACCACTAGAGGTCCAAGCTTACATGTTTAGACGAGAGTTAAGGCTAACTCCCAATGATATTAACGTGTTGCTTGGATGTTCAATGGAGGGACCAAGCTATTGCTATTACCACGTGTCTTGGGAGCCATCTTTCATCAAAAGAGGAGAAGGGTTGACCATGCTTAGATTGTTGCCCTATGATCCCGAGATCACAACGTACAAAAAGCCAAAGTCTAATGACTTGAATGTGATAGCCCGAGTGATCCACATCATCATGATACACGCTATTTTGCCACGAGATGTACATCAAGACCATGTTAGTTGCATAGATCTCTATATGCTCGAGAAGGTATTCAACAGGACAAAAGCGGATATCGACTTTATCATTTTGAGTCACACGTACGAGGTGCCCAACATCCCAGTGAAGAGTTTGCCTTTTAATTGGCTCATTCAGAGGATTGTTGAGCATTACGGGGTACCGATCTTGAAGGAGGAGCAAAGAATTGAAGAGAAGACCACAGATGTCCACAACAAATTGAAAGGGGACCAAATGGGGCTTAGCAAAGTTAAAAGGGTATGGGTATGCAAGACTCCATCCAAGCCCTTCCCGAAGAAATGAGCTATAGTGTCCCAGCTGCTAGCTCCCCCCCCCCCGCCCCCCTCTCAGTTGTACGGCCTCCACCTCTCTCAATGGCTCAGTCTCTAGCCCCCGCAGAGGAACAACATCCAGCATCACCTCTGCAACACATGGAGGATGATGCTCCGTAGCCGATGACTCTGCCCCCTCTTCAATCATCTCATTTTACATCGATGCCTAAGGAGATTTCTGGCTGGATGCACAAGATAGAGAGCTCCATCAAATGGCGCTGAACATAATACAAATGATAGAGGAACACCTTCAAATGGGGTTGCTCTAAATTAAAAAAATGGAGGAGGCGCAACGTCAAATGGGGCTGCTCCAAATGCAAAAAATGGAAGAGTGAGTAGAGGAGCAACATCGTGAGATGTTGGTAGCCTTGTAGAGAATGGAGCAGCGAGCAATCCATCCAGCAACTTCTCTATCGTCCTTTTCAGCAACGGAAGCCACACACCGCTTGTAATTCATTTATTTTTTTTATGCAAAGTCTATTATTTACTTTATTTGTATGCGACGTAATAACATGTATGCAATTTACAACACCATTGCCCTCAGAGGCAAACCTGGGTCGGGTGGATCACATCCTCCGCCATTGAAAACTATGTGCGTGGTACATCTTTGAGTTGATTATCTATGTGTGTCTGCATTTATTCATGACTTATTAGTTTGATGGTATCTTGTCAATGTTTTTTGCAGCCATGTGAGCTAATGGATATTTTCAAGAAGTATGTTTTTTGGAAATACTCGGAAGAACCTAGAGACGTGCGCAATTATTTTGGGAAAGCTAATCTAGGATGAGTACACCATCACTGAGATCATCTTCCCACAGCAAAAAGTGATGGCAAACATGGTGAGAATTACGTTCTGTTACATTAAGTAGTTCAGAAGGTGCTATATTACTACTCATATGTGTGTTGCGTTCTTTGTATGCAGTGCTATGTGGAGAACGAAGCAGAATACTTCCAAGTTCAAATGAAAAAATCGCTCCTTACAGTAGGGTGGATTCACGTAACTAAACTTCTCATTTTTCCAGTTTGTCCTTCATGCTTCAACAGTTCTATTGCGTGCTTCCTTTGCATTTCAGTCACACCCAAAACAACCGTGTTTTCTATCATCTGTAGACCGTCACACTAACTTTCCTCACCAGAAGTTGCTGCCTAAAGCAATTGCGATCATTGTAGCGCCAATGGACAAAGAGTGATATATCTTTCCCCTTGTGTAGATTGATATTGCTTCATGCTTATGTGCTGAATTTTTCCTTTGTATTTTAGCCCACATGACATCTTTCGGTGTACGAGTTAAGGATTGGAGGTGATCTGACGTTGAAAGAAGGACGACTTCCACCATCACGATGATTTCGGGGCGAAGGGTCTGTTGTTCACCAAAGCATCCCAGGTAATCATGGACTTGTAGTTATATTTTGAGGTCATGGATTTGCAAAAAAAACCTAGCAAGAAGCTGGCTTAGGGTAGTTGGGATGTGTAGGGATACAAATAGAGATACGCATTTTGTTGTACATAATAAAAAAATATTTTGATGTTTACATTTTGTTTTGTTTACTTTGATAATACTTGTTTGGAAAATATATGGCTTGGATAATATATAGATTTTGATAATGTCACAGGGGGGATATACTAAGAACAAGGGAAATTCTTGCAAATATTTTAATTTTTTTAAAGAGAAATTGACTCAAACCATTTCATTCATCATCAACAAATGTTTTAACTTCACCAAAATGCGGTACAATTCATCTACAGGGTTCGCTAATTGCTGACAAAATCATTGAAAAAATTGCGAGGAGTGTAGTATGAATTTATACAAGTCTGCGACCACGATGATCCACGACGAATCATTATCAATCCACGGCGGATCAAAGTCAAGCTACATCGGATCATAGTCAATCCAAGGTGAACAGTACATGACCTGATGCATATCGTTATTTTTAAAATTAAATATTGATGGTCTGCGGCAGATTGTTATTATCCACCACAAATTGACTATGATCCATGGCGGATTAAGAACGATCTGCCGTGGCTCATCCTGTGCCCTATTAAATAAGACTCGACTGACGAGTTCACTGCGAACCACAAAATACACGGCAATGCTTGGTGCAATGTTGGAGTATAGCTCAACGGCGATGTTCTAAGGATTAAGTAATACAGTGTTCTTGTCAAGCAAGACAAAGTTTTAATGTTTGTAAATTTGGGAGCTGGAAAAAGGTGAAAGAGTTGGAGGCTAGGTTTCGGCCATTATCGGTACAGTTATAGAACTTCTAGTGCTCTGAGGCCCTCCTGTAACTGTACCGACAATGGCCAAAACCTAGCCTCCAACTCTTTCACCTCTTTCCAGCTCCCAAATTTATGAACATCAAAAACTTGTCTTGCTCGACAAGAACATTGTAGTACTTAATCCTTAGAACATCGTCATTGAGCTACATTCCAATATTGCATCAAGTGTTGCTGAGGATATCATAGTTCACGGTCAACTCATCAAACTGTACCGTCTAGTCTTATATACTAGGGCATAGGCACAGGAAAATGCTTGCATACATTGGTTGAGGGCTGCCTGACAGGAAGGATGCACGGGTTGGATGCACGCCTCGAAAATGCAAGTTGAAAGGACATTTCAAATAAAGTCCTATAGCGACATGCCTCTGCAAAATGGGTGGAAAACGGAGCTTCGATTTTGCATCTGACACCTATATGCAGGGGAAAGCTGTCTGTCCACCGCAGACACATGTTGGCCTGCTACAGAATGTATGACTGTCCATGGCAGATAGACAACATACCACGACAGAAAGTCAATTTTTTTTGCGGCAAATAGACAGCATGGTCAATCAAAAAGTACAGATTTAAAATGAAGTACGGATTCAAAATTTCGTTTACAAATTCAAAATGAAGTATAGATGCAACATTTCATCATCACTTGCAATTCAAAATGTAGTGAAGATTCAAAATTTTGTTTACAGATTGAAATTTCATCATTATATTGGTTTTGTTGCATCATTAATAGTCACTTTGGTTGTGTGTTATCTTCTCTAATCAAGGTAGGTTAAGATCCACATTTGTGTTTGTTTGTGTTTATGTACCTTAGGCATCATACTCCTACATAACACATTGCAAACAAAATTAGCATAGTTTCAAACGTAACACATGAAAACATAAACTCAATAATGTGCTCACCTGTGTCTCGGGAACTATATCAGGAATAGTTTCAGGGACTATCTCGGGGACTATGTCGGGAACTGTCTTGAGGACTCTGCAACCCATAAATGTGCCCTTCAAGCTTCCTCTGCGGCCTCTGCCTCTGGACCTATGGCCGCCACATGCACTAGACTCTAGACCTCCACCTTCGCACGTGCGGGAATTGTGCCCCACACTGACCACACATTATGTTTAGATGTCTCCTGGGCAGTACTGTCTGTCTTGGGGCCTCGTCCATATCCCCTATTCTTTGTTTTCTCGACCTTTTGGGATGTCTCTTAAATATGGGTGGCGTAATTGGATGAAGATGTGTCATTGGAGGTCACATTATTTGTCTGCTGACGGGGTCGATAAAGCGGGAGTACATCATGATGTATGTTTTCCTGTGGTAGAACGCATGCACAAAGTTCTCGGGGGATCTTCTCATGAATTGCATACACGGGACTGCATGGACACATGAGATTCCAGTCAACTCCCACTGGTAACAATTACACGTACGCCTGTCCAAATCAACACCGTTACCATTACGACCTCAAACTATGCAACTCTTGAAAACTAGGGACTCCAATTGCGACCTGCAAGTTGTAGTCTAGCAAGTCACTTCTTGACCTGCGGACACAAAAAGTCCATCGAGCGCGCCATCTTTTTGCTTTTTTTTTTAATGATCCTTCCCATGATGCCTTTTCGTATGATCTTGAACATACTACGAATCAGTTTGTCCTAAGCTGGTATGATGCAGACGTTGAAGGACACACTTAGGTTGTGGAAGCTTATGTCGCACTTTGGGATGGAGCAGAAGGCATGTTTGGCCCAACATCTCACATCTATTCCTCATAAATAGTTTTAGGATGCAAAGTCAAGCAAGAATAGCTTCGCCATCTCTTTCTTAAAGTGCATCTCTATTGTGGCTCTAGAAGCGACCCTCATTGCATCCTTGAATAATCACCCTTTAAATCATTTTTTATAATTTGCATACAAGTGTTGGATACAAAAACTATGATCCACTTGCCCAGCAATCTCTCTGACAACTGGCACCAGCCCTTACGAAAAATAACAGTATGAGTCAAACATTGGTACAAAACACATATCATAAACATAGATAGCAAAAGCAATCAACCGCACCTTTTGTCAATCAAAAATGATTGTCCACCCATTGTCAGACGGAGTGTTTAGATCGTCAAGCAACAATTCCAAAAACTAGCTCCAAGAATCCCTATTTTATGTTTCAAGAACTGCTACAACAATCGAATATATTCCATCGTTCCCGTTGATGCTAACAGTAGTGAGTAGCTGGCCCAGAGTCGATCCCTTCAAGTGGTAACAATCCAAACAAATAACTGGTCTACCATAGTTCAACAGGCTCATCTTACCTGCAGCCAAACACATGTACATCATTTTAAATGCACTCATCTCTAGGTGAACACGCACTGAGCTTCTAAGATTAGACTTCTGAATCTCCTTAGCATAGGACCATATGAGCTTGTATTGCTTATTGTCATCCCATTCGTTAATTTTTTTGGCCCCATTTCTTGCCCTTCTAGCAAGGATAGGTGTGATGTTGACGTTAAAGTCCTTCTTGACTGTCTCAATTATGGAAGAAAGGTCTCAGTCGGCCTAACTTTTAAATCTGTCCAAGTAATGCGCTGCCACCCATTTGGAAGAGGCATGGCGGCTTTCCATCTTTCTCGAATAAGTGTGAACGTCACTGTAGCACTTTATTTGAAATATCATTTCACCTTGCATTTTTTAGGCGTACGTCCGCCACGTGCATCCTTCCTAGCAGGTAGCCCTCAACCGATGAGCGTTACTGTGGGTGAATTTTATCTCGTACCCATTTTCAACACATGATCGATATTTTCTTCTCTAATTTTATCCAGTGAACTATACTTCTTGCCAAAATCCATACCAACGAACATGCATTCTGCTTGTGGTGGACATCTAGGCCTACTCTCAGCCATGTCTATGTCTTCGTCACTACTAGATTCAGATAATGAATGGAGCTCCTCTTCGTCTAGAGTAGCCGAGACGGAATGATATAGCAGCTTCGTCTTCAATTGCACGTACTCATTTGTCATAACTATCAACATGGGCTTTACTTCAACTTGGCAGTTAATAACAGATTCCTCGACACTCTAAGATGCCATTTGGTGTTCAAAAAATGCTTCAAATTTGCCAAAATGCAGTACAATTTAGCTCTAAAAAACTATTAGGTTTGGTAATCGCTGACAAAATCACTGAGAAAATCGTGAGTACTGTAGTCTGAATTTATACAAGGCAGATGACGCATGATGATCAACGGCAGATCATCATCAATCTGCTGCAGATCATACTTAATCGGCGGTAGATCTTATGATGATCCATCGCGAACCATGAATATTATAACGTTATTTTTAAAAATAAGGATCTGCGGCAGAATAGTAAACGATCCGCCATGAATTGAAGTCAATGCGTTTAAGGGCAAACGTGACAACGATGTTTGCGTAGACCTTTTTCCATAGTTCAATAGTTAATTTGTTAGCAAAAATAGTTTAGTGGTTGACTTGTCATTAATTACAAAGTACGATGGTTGATTTGTCATTTTTCCTATAAATAACATATATGGAAGACTGAATATTTGTAAGAAGAAAATGTGGGTCAAGATAAATTTGAAGGTGGATTCCATAAAAGAGAGTGAAGAGAAATTGTTGAAAAGAGAATGAAAAATCTATAAGTAGTTGAGATATTGGACAAAAAAGAGGACTTGATTTTATTTTAAATTCTAGTGTTCATATATATATAACTACTACAAGAATGACATACCACCACAGTTATCACACTCAAAAGATATTTTACTCATGTAATACGAGTGACATTGATATTAATAAATTCAAAGTTGCTACCCTTAAATCCTAACAAGGAAGTTCTAAAAACAAACATAAAGGTCTATATTGAATTGTGACATTATATTGACTTCATATATGTTATGTTGTTGATTTCAAATATTTATATATCGTTTTATTTGAATCAATTTATCAATTGCGGTTTAATTAAATTTTTTAAGATATTTGTCTTTAAGAAAATATTATAAGAATTAAGCAAGCAACTTTAACAAGACTTATATGAATATAAAGACTCTTGGTCCTCCAAATAGTTTTGTTGAAACATTTCTATAGCATTCATAGGTAATTTCATGTAAGAAGGGAAATCAAATCTAAGTCATGTTTCTTTCACTTGATCTTCTTATTTGATTTATTTGTATTATGTTTTAATTATTTATCGCATTATTTAATTAATATACATTTTAAATTAACCTTGTTTTGCTTAGATCCAGATTTGATAAATTGTTTTGGTGGGATCAATACTCTACTTATCTTATTACCTGATTTACGACATGTGCACGTACGTAGTGTATTGTTTTGGCACAACATGTGTCATATTTTAAATTTGGTTGATAAAGATGATATGACTTTTATTTCGCTTCATATAAAATAAATTAAATCTATAATTTCTTATATTATTATATTTAATTGGAGAAAATAAGAATATAAATTTTTTTGTAAAGCTATCCAACTTAAATAAAAAAAAAATAAAACAGACATAGAAAATAGGTGGAATTAAACTTATTTAATATTGAAAAATGTTATGTCATGTTGATAAGTTATTTGTGGTTTTATTAATGAAAAAATATAAAATATTAATATTAATAAATTTGATTGTGATATTGCCAATATATTTTTAAAATCTTTTTATGATTCTACAAATCAATATTTTGGAATTTGTTATCTCACTTCTCATCTTGTGCTTCCATTTTTTTTGTAAATTTAACATATAACTTTGTATGTTATAGAAAAATAGATGAAATTAGTCATATTATCAATAAAATGGAAATAAATCTTAAAAAATAATGGCAGACATTCCTCTTATTTTGTTGTGATGCATATATATTGGATCCTACATATAATGTGAAACCTCTTAATTGGAGGAAGATCCGAAGAATCTCTTGGAGGACGATCATTGGATAATCAAATTGATCGGTCGAACAAAATCAACTCAACTTGGATCGACTGAACTGATCTGACCCCAATCAAACTGAACTGACCTAGACTGAATCAAACCAGTTTGACTAGGTTGGCTCTAGCTGGTGGTCGATCAAGCAAGTTTGAACCTTATTTTTCAAATTAAATCTCTAGAAGATTGTTTTTATAAGTTACTAAGAGTTTTAGATACCTTCCAATGATGAATTAATGATAATTTTTGAAGTTTTTCATTTATTTGGACATTTGCTTGTTTAATGGTATTTGAGATAATTTAGATTAAGGATTAATCATAATAATCATATTTTGTATAATTAAACACGATTAAGTGAGGATAAGTCATGAGATGATTTTGAAGAAAAAATTAATCATTCAATTAAGATATTTTTCAAAACTAAAAATAGATATAATAGTAGATAACTTAGATTATGAAATGGTGATCAAATTGGATCAATTAGATGTATGTTTATTAAGATATGAATTTTTGCATGAAAGTTAATGGATATGCTACGAATGAGCATAGTCACTATTTATGATTAATTGAACAGATTATTGTGATTACCAATTCAAACTATTTTAAGGTCATAAAATATACACATAAATGAAGTGTATGGCTTCGTATGGAAATGATTTGGATATATACAATAAAAGTTATGTTTGAAGTTGGATAAGTCCACAACTCTACTATTTTGGAAAATGTCTTTAAATGAGACTTTAGAGTGGGAATTTGGAGATGTGTATAAAAGGAGAAATGTTCCCACTACATTGCATTAGGTGGCCATGTAATAAACTTAGACAACTAGTGGGGTTATGACACATGACACTTAAGGATTAGTGACTAAGTTTGTGATTAAGGTCTAATTAGTGGATAATTAAGGTTAATTAACCATGAATAATTATGGTAATCATGGGGATTAGTTTATAACTAATCTAGATTAATTAGTTTAAGCTAAGAGGGGTTAAGAGTAATTAACCATGGTATTTTTGTAAATTTTCATGGAATTAAGGCTAAAATGATATATTTGGAAGGACAAAAAGGATAAAAGAGTAATTTTATCCTAAGATTTCTCTAGAAAGTGAAGGAAAGGCTGGGAACTTAGCCATTTCATGCTGGAACAGAGGAGAAAGAGGAAAAAGAGAAAGAAAAAAGGGAACATAGGAGAAGAAGATGAAAGTGGGGAAAGAAAGGTAATTAACCTTCCACTATAATACTCCTATTTTTCATGACAAAATTAAGTAAGGATAATTAAAAAATTAATTGGGTGTAACAAGATTATTTGGATAATTATTGGAAATTTAAATTGGTCCTATAATCATTGTCAAGTGATGTTCGGAATAAGTCGGGAGTTGGAAGTGGGTCAATTAATAAACGGTGCGTATATTTAATACATGTATATCATATATTAATTAAGTAAATGAAATTAAAAATAAGAAAGGATTTAAATTTAAAAGAAGAATTAAAATAAAAGGAGAAGGATTTAAATAAAAGAAGAAATTGAAGAGAAGGGAGTATTGAATTGGTTCAATGATGAACCGGTCTGGCTGCAAAAAATAAGAATTGGCCCGCGACCATTTTTTTTTAAGAAAGAGAGAGAGGGACTTAGGAGATGCGGGAGAAGAATATAGGGCAAAAAATAGAAGAAGAGGGAGAGGGAAAAAGTTGCCGAGAATTCATGAAGGGTGAGGGATGAACGGGTGCAACGACGTGTTTAGTCGTTGGCTTGAGTTCGGGTGTGCATGGGTTGTCGTCGACTGGTCTGGTGAACTATAAGGCTAGGGCTCGGGATAGCTAGACTCACTTGAACGAGCGAACTACTCCCGCAGTGTGCCTGTGCCTATCGCGGGATGGTGTTGCAGCGCCTAACCGAGGTTAGTGGATTGGTGAAGCTGGAGATTGGGTTTCGGATCGTAGGGCTGATGTTTCTCTAGCGCCTGTTTGAGGTAAGTGTGTTGTGTTTGGAGTATCGGCCTTCAACGTCGATTATTGAGGATTGTTTGGTTATGCTTTGAATGTTGAATTTGGATTTGAAGATGGGTTTTGTTTTGGATTTTGGTATGGTAAATTGTTCCTTTGAATGGATCGGTTAAGATTGGTTTAGAAGGAGAAGAAGCAGGAGAGGAGAGATGTGAGAAGCAGAAGAAGGAAGTGGAGGAGTGTGAGCTGCTACTTCTCCTCGGGTTCTTCACAGGTGTACTTTAAGTAGTGTTTTTTCTTGGTTTATGGAATTTATGGAAATTATGGGAATAAAAGCATAAGATAGCAATGTGATGATTTATGCTCTGTTAAATCTGTGATGGTTTATACTCTTGATGGTTGAGGCTTAAATTGTTGAGGAGTATTGCTAAAGAATATGGATATGTTCTGTTAATTGTGTATGTCTATTAGATTTTTTGGACTTCATTAACTGCTTTATATGAACTGCTGGGAATATTGTGCTGCCTGTGGTTAGACTCTAGTTTAATATGCTGGGAATTGTTATCTGTGTGTTTGCAGCTCCGACAATTGTATACTCTGTTATGGAGTTTATGGATTTATTTATGTTAAAAGTAGGAGTAAAAGATAAAGGAGTAAAGAATGTGAATAATGTTTCTCTGATTGTATATTTTGGATGGGACATCTTCTGTTAATGGAAAGGTTTAGGTTCTCTTTGAATTAATGCTTCTGATTTGGTTTGTGCTCTGTCGGTTTATAATGTTGTCTACTGTTTGGAATTGAATTATGAAATTCCATTATGTGATGAATATGGATTTCGGGTGATGGGTGACGTACGATTTATAAGATGAAATTATGGATGATTAAATGTTTTCAATTATGAAGGTATTAAAAAAAAGAGAAGAAGGATAATGGTTAAGCGCTAAAATGCATATTAAAGCTTCGAGGTAAGAATTGGGATTGAGTCTTAGCTAGTGGAAGCCCTACACCACAAGCAGTGTCTACTTTGATTTATTTGTTAGCATTTCTATTATGCTGCTTTATTTATTATGCTCATGTTCGTTGCACGTTATTAATTTAATTACCAAGCATGTTTAGCATCCCGAGTGTAGATGTTGTTTCCTTTAATTATTAAGCATGATTAGGATGTTAATACTTCGTTATTATTTCCTTTAAATTGCCAAACATGTTTTAGTGTATATTGCCATATATAGCATGTTGTTAGAATTCTATGTCATGCATTATTCCTAGTTCTCTATTTAAGATTATGCCATGTAAAATGCCTCTGTTAGCTCTTCATTGTTTATTCATTAATTCTAATTAATTGCTTCTCTCTCGTATCGTCTTCTTGCTAATTATTGTGATATGTTGTTGTGATAATTGTTTTGTATTGACATGCATCATGATAATAGAAACAAGTAGAAATGTCGTTTGGGTAGTATTCATATGTATTTATGTGAGAAAAAATTAATAAAGTAAATAAATGCAAAAAGGGGAATTGTAGGTGGGGAGGTGGTTTGGAAACCAGGTAGATTCGAGATTATACCCTTTTCTCGGTGGGATGCGAGAGCCTGTCTACCCTAACGTGAGACTCGAGATTATACCATTCCCTTATCGGGTCTTGAGAGCCTGTCTACCCATGGGTTAGATGCCAACTAGCGGCCACTCTCCCTGGGATGGATCCTCCAATGTCCCAGTTCGATGTATCAGTTGATGTTATATGTAACCGTGAGTAAAGAACAATTTAGGTGGATTCCATTCTGACATAATTAGTTACAGACATATATTGTTTGGCATCTCTTTTCTTGCTGGGCATTAGCTCACGTTTGCTCTATGGTGTAGGTTATTGTAATGACGTCTGTACCCTATGGAGGAACAATTGATGAAAGATTTGTACGCTCAAATGTTGTGGCTAGCTAGGCTGAAGAATATGAAAGAGAAAAAGGGATTTTTTAAATGACACATAACATGTTTAGCATTCATTTAATTAATTAACTTTGCTTTCGCTACATTTTTCAAAAAATGGTTTCGTAATTGTAGTTTTTCGCTGCTTATAACAATTGAAGTAACAAGCTTAAGTAAAAAGGGTTTTAACGGTTCAGTTTTATGAGAAGCACTCTGATTTCAATTTAAAAGAATTAACAAAGATTTAAGTTGTTTTATAAAAATTTTAAATTTAACGTATTTTTAAAGTAAATAAAAATCGGGTCATTACATCTACCCTATGAGATACGTTGTTCCTCTCTTCAACATGATTCTTTTGAGCCTAAAATCAAGAGGAGAAAGTGAAGAATAAAGTGATCTTCAAAAAGTAAGAACCCTTACCTATGTATTTTATAAACTATATTAAATATTGCATAATTTTTGTGGAAGAAGTTGAATAAATTGGACTATATGTAGAACTCATGGATTGCAAGTTGGTAACTATGGATGATATGGATTTGTTGAGGATTAAATTGGTCTATTAAGTAAAGATTGTAACCCATGGAAAAGGGTGAATAAAATTGTGATAGGAATTATATATGAAATACATGGAAATATACATGATATTTCTTGATGATGTTAGTTAAATTGGATTCAAATAATTGATATTGATTGTTATAGGTGGAGTATAAGCATGAATTTAAGATGATTGATACTTAGAGATTTAACATGCAATTTCTTAAGTAAATTACATCAAATGCTTTGAATGGAAAAGCTTGGATTAAGTAATTGTTTCCCAGATGGCTTTTGGGGTCATATAGTATAGAATTGTGATTGTGGATGATTGATTGGAAGCATGAGATTGACATGCAACTTGATAATAAATCAATTGTATGAATATACATTTTATAATGCATGATTGGTAAACATTAGAAATGTATTAGGCATAAGTTGTTTAAATAGATTAAAATGTCTATTTGGTAGATTATATAATGTGATTATAATCCTATGATGGTTTGGTATGAATTGGATTTGAGAAATGTGAGTAAATTAGGAATAGACAAGGGAGTGGATGATTAGCCTTTGGGGGTGGACAACCACAAGTATAAAATGTCACTCTGTATAAAATGCGATCGACTGGTATTAAAGGGTGGTCGACCAAAACATAGGTAAAAATGTTGTGGCAACAGTATTCATAGACGCATGGGCAAGCTATCGTAAAAGTAACAGAGAGGAAAATTTTCTTAAAAGCAGATGACCGGTCTTTTGGGGTGGACATCCAGAGAAATGACAATGTCCCAGGTTTTAAAGATAGTCTTGATCTTGGCAACCAGGAGTCCAAGTGCGGACAACAAGAGTAGGGAATGTTCTTTAGATAGCGAGCGACCGGAGTCTTGAGTGGAGGACCGAAACTATGTTTTCCCCTTTGAAATGATTTTGGAGAGGATGTTAGCAAATGGCTGAGGACGTCCACAAGTTATGAAATTTGTACATTATGTTTAGGTTTTAAAATCAATTGTTTAATCATTGCATAAATATTTTTGGGAGAGTATTGAAACATAGATAGAATATGTCTAGATAGATGTATGACACTAAATCATGATCATTTGTCTAATTTTAATAGCAAGATTCGCATGATTCATGTACATGCATTATTACTATGTATTATATGCATTCAATGTATGCATAGTGAGGATGCCAAATCATATATCATGAAAATTTTTATACGTACAAAAATATTATCTGGGTGGTATTATTGGTCACAGAGGAACTCAATGTACCTTGTCAACCTATGTATTGTATGACGTATGTAAAGTGAAAAATAGAAGAGGAGTGATTGTGGGTCCCCCTTGGTTTGCAAGTCCCTAGCCCTTCAAAGGTTTTTATATGCATAGACACACCTATTGGAGACAGTGGCCAGTATGGTGGGATTTCATGATCGTGTAAAACTTTACATATGATAGTGTTTGATCATTCATGTTAATAGTCATATAAATGTTGATATTCACAGATATTTTGATATTCATGTACATTTAATAATACAGTACTTGTTAATAAATATAACCATTTAATATAAAATAAAGCATTGAATTGATTCATATTACCACTGTATAATTATGAAAAGAGACTCGTAGTGTGTTTTTATATGCATTTCACACACACACACACGGTAACATCCCAGTTATTCTTTCAATTTAAAACTCATGATTTTTGAAAACTTTTTCTTTTAAAATCGCAACACACACACACACTGTAACATCCTAGTTATTCTTTCAATTTAAAACTCATGATTTTTGAAAACTTTTTCTTTTAAAATCGCAACGGAAGACTTTTTGTTTGAAAACTATCTTAAACAAGAAATGTATAATTAAACTCTTTTTTATTAAACCATTTATCACTTGAAACATGTCATATTATAAAACTTTAAAACATTTACAACAATGGAAGACTTGTATTTACAATACTAAAGGATTAAACACAATTTGAAAACATTCTTGATAAAAACAAAATACTATAATAAAGATTTACTTTCCTCAAAACGTTATTACCAAATATTACATTTCTTCTTTAATCTCTTAGCCTAACCAGCCGCCAAGCCCGTAATGTAACGACCTGATTTTTATTTCATTTAAAAATGCATAAATTTAAAACTTTTCTTTTTATAAGAGTGTCAAAATATTTTTCCTTTATAAAACTCGATCGTTAAAACTATCCGCTTAAAACATTTATCATTTGCAGCGAAAGTAATAAAATCATTTTATGAAACGCAGTGGAATTTAAAACAAGCATTAAAGAATTTTAGTTAATATACAACCCTTTTACACAAATTCTCATTTAATTCTTTAGCCCAGCAAGCCACAAGTCCACCCGTGCAAATCCTTCATCAACTGTCTTTGACTTGTTCTCCTGTTTCTCGTACATACCTACATCACAAGACTTAACTAATGAGCTTAATGCTCAATAAGTGATATAAAATAAAATAAACATGCTAGGCATTTTTGAAATCTTTTTTCGTTTTTCGTTTCCTTTCTTTTCTGGTTTTGTTTCACATTTCATTTTCTTTCTCTTTCAGTTTTTTTGATCTTAACTTTACTGATCTTTCCATTTTCATTTTCGTTTCTGTTTCTCTTTCAATTTCATTTTCTAGAGGGGAACCCATCCTTTCCATATACCGAGGGAATGGATACATCATATAGTCATGTAGCTAACTGTCACCCCTACATGGAGATACATCAAATGGCCTCGCTACCATGACCGTCACCATTCTCTTTTTATTGAAGACATTAGGAATTTCTGTACAAGAGAAATGATGAACACTAGAGTCCACGTGGTTAACCGTCACCTCGATGAGGGGATACAACATATAGTGTCCCCACCGATGGACAATCACCAAATCTCTCGAACCCCACACGCCTATTTACGCGTTCTATATACTGAGAGAGTAGATACATCATATAGTCATGTAGCTATCCGTCACCCCTGCATGGTGATATATCATATGGCCTCGCTACCATGACCGTCACCATTCTCTTTTTGTTGAAGATGTTGAAGATTTTCATACAAGAGAAATGATGAACACTAGAGTCCACGTGGTTAACCGTCCCCCCGATGAGGGGATACATCATATAGTGTCCCCACCGATGGATAGTCACCAAATCTCCTGAAGCCCCACACGCCTCTTTACGTTTACTCAGTGACACGATGGATATTCCTACATCTAAGTGATGGTTGTTCGCTCGGGTGATCAGCCCTTGAGAACGCCGTTCACTTAGTATGTATGAGCATCCATTCCACCATTTTTCGTTTTCCTTTCCAAAATCAAGCATGAAAACCATTTTCATAACTTTTGAAAACCATGATACTCGTGAATGCATACAATTTTATCACATCTTTCCAATAATCTCTAAACATGCTCGTCTACGAAACATATCATTAAAAGAACCAAAATCTAATAAACATCTAGCAATAATAGCACAATATACGGAACATGCTCAATTTGTAGTAAAGCAGTAAACAACCTAAATATTCTATGAAAGCGGTAACAATTAGCAAACAATGTCCTAATTCTTGTGATGTAGGGTTCGACCAAGGCACAGTAAGTATTAACTTACCTGGAGTCCTTAGCGTGTTTTAGCTCCTTATTCTTTTCCCCGTTCATTAATACCTTCAAATTAGTTATCATTTATCTATTAATATATTTATCAATTATAATTTCATCTTTGATACTGTTATTCCGTTTATCCATTTAATAATTTATTTCATATTTCCCGTCCATTATTCTCATTAACCAATTATCCAATAAAGTCGTAATAATTATTCCAAAGGATGAACAAAACTAACAGAGCATATTTCCAATTCCAATTGGCAGAGATTCCTAGCTTTTCCACGTGTTCACCAATCGAACAATTTATCAAACAATATAACTCAACAACTTAACAAAGACTTTACAACCTTAATCCCGCAAATAACATAACACCCATAAGCATCACCTGCTTAACAAAACAGGGGTAATTCAAACCAATAACAATCATCCAAAAATATTAACAACCCATTCCCAAATTACATAGTATATTCCTTCAGAAATATCCATAACGAAATAATATTCATACACTTTATATAGCTGTAATAACAAGAAGGATTAATTCCATCAATAAACCAAGAGTACATTATCCTTAAAAAAACAAAACAGACATCAAACCTTAAGATAGTCACCAAACAGTGAGTAGCTAATTCCCTAAATCGTGAGGAACATAAAGTTTACAAGGGATATCCACGAGATTTTTCTTCCATCAAAACAAAACCAACATCAATGACAACAACATATTGAACACTCCCCTCCTCCGGTTATACATCCTCAGCTTAACACCAACACCGAAAACAGGGACCAAATATCATCCGTCAAGACCGTGGCAAACAACTTAACTAATCGGGCTTCACAAATTCATTTCCTAAAACAGACTAGAAAACAACCAACATCAATGAAACTTATCCAAAAATCAAACAGAGCCACACATCGGATAGAGACCAGATTCATTAGCATTTTTACATCCCAAAAACAACAGCAAATGAACATTAAGTTGGCCAAGAGACTGAAAATCATACGGTGTCCTCACCTTAACAAGAGACATGGCGGAAATGCCGCTGTTAGCTCACGCACTGAATGCCCCGAATCGTTCGCATTTGATCGTCTTTGTTCGTTCGCAGCTCGATAATGCTCGGACAGAGTCGAACAATCGGCAGCCCCCGCTCGAGATGTAGTTCTCTTCTCGGCCAACTTCTCCCTCGCAAGGTTGCTCACGGTCGCCGATCAAAATCTGTCTCCTCTCCTCGCACAACTTATCAGTAGAAAGAAAATGGAGAGAAATAAACTTTGCCCTAGTTTTTCCCTTTCAACTTTTCAGCAAATGCCCCTTTTTTTTTCTTTTCTCTCGAAGTCCTGCTTCTCTCTCCCTTTCTTCTTTTAATTTCCTTCTCCTCACTTTTCACATTTTAATCCTTTTCTCTTTTTCTTTTTCACTTAAAATCTTCCCTCTCATTTTTCACAATCTCTCGCCTCCTTCATTCCTGCCTCCATCATTTCTTACATTTCATTTATTCTTTAATTCCTTTTTAATTTCTTTTCTCCATTAATCTACTCCCTAATCCTTTATTTACCAATCTAATAATTACACTTATTCAATTAATAAGAAAACACCTATTTATCAACATATGTATATCACTTATTATTTTACTCATGATCTACTTCCGACTTGAATCCTGATTTATTCTAAATATCGATTAACGATTATTACGAGTCCAATTCAAATTTTCCATTAAATAAATCCTTCATTATTCCTCAATTAAATTTCTCATAAAATATATCTCTCAATTATCCATAATTAATTATGTTACAAAAATTTGAGACATTACACGCAACGTACAAATGCTTCATCAACTGCTGTTATCCTTGATCTCTTACATACCTACATCACAAGAGGAATAATGAGTCTATTGCCCAATAAGAAATATAATCATGAAGTACAACTGTAACTTCTATGATAACTCTATATGCATCAGTCCAATATATTCGTAAGTTGGGTGACAGCAACTTCTTCAGTCTCCGAACTTAGTAAAAATGAACCCACCTACATTTACATTCATTACCATTTGGGTGAGAGCAACCTCTCCAGTCTCCGAACTCACCACTCGTTGAGTAAGAGCGACCTCTTCAGTCTCCGAACTTACTCAAATGAGCTGTTTTCTATGTGTGAGCAACCTATTAAGTCTCTGAACCCACGTAGAAAACACCATATTATCTTCATTATTAGCCCATGCAATGCATAACGTGCAATCCTATAATATGTCTATATGAATGTCACACACAGTAGTTCAGATATCACAAACAATATTACAAACAATTAACAAACAATAACTATGCTTCAACTATAACATTAATTCTAAACATGTTTCTATTACACTATAACATCATACATCTAATTCTCTATCCTTGATGTATTATTTCTAACTTAGTCTTAAACAATATAAGTACTAACCTATGGTATCCACCACTTGATTATGAATTGAGGACCTATACAAATTAACTATATTATTAATCTAATTTTTCCTATATCATGCCATGATTCTAAGCTTTCTATATTCATATTATGCATCCGAACATCAATATTCGTAGTCTAACCTAACTAATTATATTTCCATTTATTTTACTTCCTATCGAAAATATCCACATAAACAAAATATTTATTGATGACTTATCAATAAAATAACTAACCTATTTCACCTCTAGATTTGCCTAAAAAAAATATTAATATAATTTATCGGCCAATAATAGGGAAATTCCTACATCTACACCACTGATCTACTAACAGGGAATGACTAAGAAAGACTGTTGTAAAAACTCTATAAGACTATCATCAGGCAAACTCATTTCCTTTCTTATCACTGACCATCATCATAGAAAAATCGCTTTCATCCCAACTGTTATTAAACTAATTGTAGGAAAACAACATAACTAGATAATCATCATTAAAGGCTAACATATCAAATTACACAAAAATCCTACTCCTGCGATGTAGGTCATTTTGGAAAAAACACAAGTATTATTCCTTACCTGGAGTTCTTAGCTTTACTAAGTTAGCACATAAATATTCTTCCTCGTCAATACTAGAAGCCTCGCAAACTCAGGAAGTACATAAACCCAGCAAACCTTCTCGGCGATACAACTTCATTTCCTCACGAAACTCACATCTCACACTCACAGAAGCGCACACACAGAGTCAATGGTTCAATCAAAAAATCCTGAACCCTTCACTCTCTCAGACATTCCAGAGACTTCAACCCTCAACCTTACCATTTCTCATCATTGTAAAACTTTCAGGTTTTTCTCAACATTTTTGGCAAAGCTTCCACATGCTTTTTCTCTCTTCCTCAAACTCATGTTGCCACTCTACATATTTATAGGCCATTTTATAACGCTCATTAATGGCCGTGTGAAGATAGAAAGTCAAAGATTGCAGTCCATCAATGTCCATGAACTCCTTTAACGTTCAGACGTCGATTCACTTCCTCTTCACGTTGGTTAAAACTCATCAGATTATTATCATAAATGTTGGCGGTCATTTGCATTCTCAAGTAGCCGATCGACCACCCTTCAATCGATCGACCATTGGTGTTTCATTGTTTCTGAATGGCAAACTATCACTGCGGATGATCTCCCTATGTCGAATGACTGCAACGATCGACCACAGTTCATTCCATCTTCAGAATTATGTTTTATTCACGTTATTCCTTAACGTGACATGCATGAATATATTTATTATTTCTTCTTTTATAAATACAAGTTGATTTGATCACAATCAACTACACATTTCAATATCCATATTCAATACCCATTTTCAATACCCATTTTTAACTAGAGGATGATCACCTTGGTTAATCATGGTCAACCACAAATTCAATACCCATTTTTTACTAGAGATTGATCACCCTAGTTGATCATGATCAACCACAATGATCAATTACCCCTTCAAACAATCATCTGCCATAATCTTCTCCAAACATATATATTCTAAACAATATATATATATATTCTTAATAAATCACTCTGCCAAACTATTCAAACATAGATTTTCAAATATATTTCACTTGACTAATGTCATAAATTGTCCAAGTTAATTCCAATAAATTCTAAATCATCCTCCTAAGTTTAATATGAACATAATTTGGGGTATCAAGATTCACTTTTTCCAATTACGTTTCTTTTGACCAATATCCTTATTTGTCCAACTTAGCTTCTATCATTCCCAAAATTATCACTTAAGCTATACTTTCAGCTCAACGAAAATTTGGGATATTACACACACACATATATATATCTATATTCTTAATAAATCACTCTACCAAACTATTCAAACATAGATTTTCAAATATGTTTCACTTGACTAATGTCTTAAATTGTCCAAGTTAATTCCAATAAATTCTAAATTATCCTCCTA
The DNA here is from genome assembly GCA_022433065.1 of Begonia loranthoides. Taxonomy (NCBI): domain Eukaryota; kingdom Viridiplantae; phylum Streptophyta; class Magnoliopsida; order Cucurbitales; family Begoniaceae; genus Begonia; species Begonia loranthoides. Next base: position 13,413,197 of record CM039479.1, on the reverse strand, counting down.
AGTTTAATATGAACATAATTCGGGGTATCAAGATTCACTTTTTTCAATTATATATATATATATTCTTAATAAATCACTCTTCCAAACTATTCAAACATAGATTTTCAAATATGTTTCACTTGACTAATGTCTTAAATTGTCCAAGTTAATTCCAATAAATTCTAAATCATCCTCCTAAGTTTAATATGAACATAATTCGGGGTATTAAGATTCACTTCTTCCAATTACGTTTCTTTTGACCAATATCCTTATTTTTCCAACTTAGATTCTATCATTCCCAAAATTATCACTTAAGCTATAATTTCAGCTCAACGAAAATTTGAGATATTACACACACACACATATAATATATATAGCATAATTGTGTGTTATGGGATGACATAGTTAGACGGTTATGAGAAATTGGGTGTTAAGGAATCTATACTATGATTTATTATATTATAAGTCTAGACATTGATATATGCATCATGTTAAGGAATTCTTTCATGTAGAAGAATTATTATGATAGACATTAATTAGAAATGTCTAAATAGTTTATGATAGATATTAAATAGAAATGTCTAGATAATATAGGATAGACATTAATTAAAAATATCTAAAAATAAGAAAGTCCCTCATGTATAGTATTATGTGATTTAGGTATAGTTGTGATAGATATAGTTTGTAAATATCTAGATAACTTGGGATTAGACATGCATAGAGATGTCTAGCAATGGAGATAAATAAACCATAGAATAATATGAGAGATGGTTTGAGGAATTAGACATTACTTGGAAATGCCTAAATAGTAATGGTAATAAATAGATCATAATAGAACATGTGATTTATAACATGGGGAATCACATTGAAATAAATAAAAGAATTATAGAACAAATATTCTATAAAGTTTAAAGGGAATAACATGTAAGAATGATTTATATGGAGTAAAAGTTGATGATAGAAGTAGTTTACATATAAACACACATGTGAATAAGTTTTGTATGAAGAATAATTAGACATGAGAATTAGGAAAGGTAGACTATGGTTACCTAAATCATAGACCTAAACATTTCTACCTATGGACTAAATACTTTTTTACATAAAGAGGTGTACCACATAGTTGAGATATTAATTAGAAATATCTAAAGATCTAGTTAAAGATAGATCTTGGAATATGTGATCATGAGAGTTGATCAAAAGTTAAATGTTGGAAGTTAAAGATGTGAGGACTAATTATGTTGGGATTAGTACATGGTTAGTTGTGATATTGGTATGGTTTATTAAATCCTTAGATTAGGATTCTTATTGAGCTCAAGCTCACTGTGGTTTTTTTATCATGTTTTTCAAGAATAGGTGGTAGCAGATCAATGACAAAAAAGGTAAAGATCTATTGGCATATCAGAGTTTGCATATCATAGGCCCAAAGTGAGATCTTGGGTTTTTGTTTTGATGTATTTAGTTTTAATTCAGCCCATATTTGTAAAATAAATTTCGGTACAGTTTGCAAAATAAATATTAGTGTACAACTTTTCTATTTGGGTTGAATTTTATATTTATGTGACCCAATTACACGTATGCATGTGTAGTGGTGAGCTATCGCTGTGGGTTTGTGATCGTTCTTCGAAGAGAGAATTTAGTTTCCTTGTAGTTCCTGAGGGGATCGGGGGCTTGGCCATGACAGTATTCATCTGTTTAGATAATAATTTTATTTATTATGTTCAGTTATGTATATCATGGTTTTCCTAAAACCTATTTTGAGTTATATCTCACACTTATGATATGTCTTGATTACATCATGTCGGTTTTTTTGTATATGTATATTTTCACTGTCACATTTATATTGAGCATGCATCTTTATTTTCATTGATGATCATTTAAGTCATGCGCACCGAGATTGATCTACACTTGAGTAATAAAACATGCCTTAATCATCCAATCTCAAGTTATTCGTATATTTCTACCATTTAATTCAGATCTTTAAACCACCGTAAAACCATCCTTTAACTAAACAATTTGATCCATATCATATTCATATTAACCATTAATTCCACCATATCATTCATGAATTTCATTTGTAATTCATAACCCATCTGCATTTACATAAATCATGCAATATTCAACATGATTTATAAAATACCTAGGTTAGGGTTCTTACCTATTGAAGATCACTTAATCTTCACTTCGTTCTCTTGATTTTAGGGTCAAAAGGATCCTCGTTAAGAGAGAAACACTTTTTCCTTAAGGGCTTGAAGATCAATTCTTCCTCCTTCCCCTTTTTCTTTTTCTTCTTCCTCTCTTCTCCTTCCCTTCTTTCTTTCTCTTTTCTCTCTAGTTCAGCCCAAGATGGAGCTGAATCCTTAACCTCCATCTACTTTCTAGAGAATTCATAGGGTAAATTTACTTTTTGCCCTTTTTGTCCTTTAAACTTTATCATTTTACCCGTCCATCCATGGATATTTACAAACATACTGTAGTTAATTATTCTTAACTATTCTTAGCTAAAACTAATCCTATCCTAGTTCTAAACTAATTCCCATGATTAACATAAGTAATCATCCACTAATTACACCTTAATCACACATTTAGTCACTAATCCTTAGTGACATGTGTCAATACCCCATTGGTTTTCCAATTTTATTATATGGCCACATACTTCAATGTATTAGAAACATTTCTTCTCCTACACACACCTCCAAATTCCCACTCTAATGTCTCATTTAAAGACATTTCCTAAAACATGACAATTTAAGACTTATCCAAACATGCATAACTTTTATTGCATATATCCAAATCATTTCAATCCAAAGCCATACACTTCATTTATATATCTACTTTATAATCTCAAAATGGTTGTCCAATTAGCCACAAATAGTGACTATGCTTAATTATAGCACATTTATCAACTTTTGTGCATAAATTCATATCTTAATTAGCATATATCCAATTGATCTAGTTTTATCATCATTCATAGTCAAGGTATTTACTATTATACCTACTTGTAATTTCAAAAAATACTCTCAATTGATTGGTTAATTTCTTATTCAAAGTCATTTCATTACTTATTATCACTTAATCATGTTTAATTATACAAAACTTGAGTATCAGGGTTAATCTTTAATCCAGATCATCACAAATTCTCTTATAATTTGCCTTACAGGCTTCCACTATTTGAACCCCTGAAGTCCAGACCAAGACCAATTTCATAGCTCGATCACCCACTGTTCATACCCAGGCACCTGCAACCTAGCAAAACTTTACAAAACACTTCTATTTCTACTAATTTTCCATACCAATTCATTCAAAATCAACCATAAACATGTTATTCTCAAACCAAATATATCTACAATTCATAATCAACAAATCTTTTAATAAATTCTCCACCTATATCATGATAATTACATGAAATCGGATTTGAGTTTCCAAACTTTACTTTTTTCCTTACTTTTTAGACTCCTGAGAATTCTCTTCACGTTCTCTACACTTTTTCCTTGAGTCGCCTTTAACTTCTAACTTTTTCTCCCAAACCTCTTTTTCTCTCTTTCTTCTCCTTTCTCTATTTCTTCTTAGTAATTAGCATGTATCTCCCTTTCTTTAGATAAGGAGGGAGTTTTCTAGAGTTTCCCCATGGGGATTTTCATTGCTACCCTCAGTTACTGAAATCGAAAGGTCTTTTATCCTTTAATTTCTTGAATATTATAACTTAACATATTGCTTCAACTTGACATGTGGCACCACCCTATTGGTGACCATATTTTATTATATAATATCATTGATATAGATCTTTGGAAACTTTTATCTTTAGGGAGCATTGTCATGACCCAGAGGCCAGCCTAACAGAATTGTTGGATCAGGCGACTCGATCCTCGGAGAGAACTCGATCGCCCAACCCAAGGCTATGATGAAGTGAAGTCTTAACATGAAATTAAGCCCAAAACCCAAAACACATGGGTTAGGGTCCACAGAGTGATCAACAAGAGTTAAGATACTATAATAACCACAAAGAAAACAAATCACTATGCAGTAAACAAACAAAACAATGCCAAACATCAAATCTCAAATGTACCATAAACAAAAGGATTTAGACTGACAGACCTCCACCCACCCAAGGGGAAGCTGAAACACCACAATGGAAAGCACATGCAAACATACCACAAATACCCGTGCAGATCCTATGCATCGAATCTGGAAAAAATATAGTCTAAGGGATGAATGACAAACTCAATAGAGGAGTATATACTAAATGCAATGCATAAGAAAATGGTTTTACATATCGTTCGAAAAATAAAGATCATGCTTCTTTTTACCATACATGGATTTTTAAATTATCTTTAAAATCTCTTCATCATTTTATCAAAATAGGCCCGTGGCCCGTCGATGAGGCTTTGTCAAAACACGTTGTATGCATATATAGCTATATCACAAAATATGCCAACATTGTTTTCCAACTAAAAATGTCATCAGTGAAAATGGATGGTCATACAAAGACTCACCCGACAAATATCATAGAATAGGCCATCCATTGATAGCAACACCTCATAAGGCAGAAGAAGATGGTACCCTTGTTTATATACTAGGTGGCGAAACCATCCACGATATCAATAACGAATAAGGTTGTCTGTGTTTGGTTGCTTCTCAACTAGCCACCTACTATATACAAGTTGACGAGGATTTTTGGCGAGTGGAGCTACGAGCTGTCTCACCACCCGTCAAATGGAAAGGTGTTAGGCGAGCAAACCTAATGACTAACAACCTCAAATTGCATGACTAAACACTGGCCAAGTTCTGGGGGCCGAAACCCAAGGAGCCCATCATCACTACCCTATCACCCTTTTGACTTTCGGAGCTCGAAACTCGAGGACATGTCACTGGTGCCCTATCACCCTTTACGTGGGCATAAGCAACTAATCTTCACGTAGCAAAAGATTACATAGGATAGCCTCGTGATGCTTTAGTGCTAAGAACGCCTAAAGGATCATGAAGATTCATCCTTCCAAACATATCCACAGAACATCAACAGAACCATATACGATAAAGTAAACTTGAGAAAACATACGTATACGTAAAAGCGGACGTGCTATATAACGGCATCTGTCATGTTTTCAAGTGTGATGCCTCACAAAATATTAGTTCAAAAACATGATGCAATGCACTGCAAAGAGTATAAAAATCCCTACCTCATAGACCACCATGATAACCTTACCAACTAGCTAGCTCCATGCACTATCGGAAGTGAGAGTCGAAACCAGTGACATTTGAAGCCTATAAAAAGGCCGATGTCAACATCTCAAAATAAAACTAAAGACATAACAAGGGTCCTAAAATGAAAACCAAACTAGATTGGAAGGATGAACACAAGACTTCCTGACTCAATCGAGGAACGGTAAGCCCCCTCCACCATGAGCTGAGGATCCATATTGAGTATAATCAAACTCTGTTGACAAAATTGAGTGAGGCTAGCTAACCCAAACTCTACAAAAAAAAAAATAGTGCAGCTAACCAAAACATAACAGTGGTTGACCCAACACATCAACAGACAACCAAAAAGACACACCGACCGACAAGACATGACTGTGGTAGACAATGTTGCCTTAAGTGTCATTAGGTATATTTGTTTTGATGATGATTGTATTAAGTGTAATTATAAGTTTTTTATAGTTTGATTATGCTTAATTGTTTTATCCTTATATCTATGTTGATGTTAATTAGAAATACGCTTAATACGGGTATTAATGTATTCTAACATATTTACCTAAGTCCATGTAGCTTGTATGTTAAACATGGAGACTTAGAGGATTCAATAAGGGCAAAACACGGAGAAGAGGTTGACTTCAGAATAGAGGTGGTTGACCAAATTGAGCCAAAATAGTGGAGGCGGTTGACCAATTTGAAGGTGGTCGACCGGCGTAAAAGATAGATTGCTCATATGCTGAAAATGATGAAGAGGCGCTCGACCAATTGGGGAAGGCGGTCGACCGGCAAATGGACAGTGAAAAAGGCGGTTGACCTGTCAATCTGTATAACGTAACAGCTAGTTTCCAATGGTAGAATGGCGGTCAACCAAAATGAAGGTGGTCGACCGGTTGAGCAGTTTTATAAATAGTGGCACTCCGAATTGAAGACCAAGAAGAGAGAGAACTATACCAAAACACTGCCAAAATTTCTACTCGAGTTCTCTCAACAATTGAGTGCAAATCCTAACTCTCTCAATCTCTCACTTGAGAATTTACATTTTGAGAGTTAAGAAGTCTTTATTGTAATTTTCATTTCCTTATTTGTAAACTGTGAACAAAAAGGGTGACACCCCGTAATAGTCAAGTGAAAAGGGTGACACCCTGTAATAGTCAAGTGAAAAGGATGACACCCTTAGAAAGAGTCATTGTAAAGTTTTGGTTGGCACCTGTGAAGCCAATCATCACTAACCAGGGAGGTTAGTTGGTTAAGGATCTCCAAGTTAGGAACTTTGAGTGCGAACATAGGCCAAAGTTGCCGAACCGTGTGAACAAACCTTATTTGCACTCTCTATACCTTAAACTCTAATTATTATTATTATTAATTGTATGCTTTATTTGTGATAAATTACTTAGGGTTTAGAGATAAATATATCGCACGAAAAGTTAACACACATAAGTCACCCCC
>CM039479.1:13332116-13406182 GCA_022433065.1 Begonia loranthoides | reverse complement strand
CCCCTCTATAGGTGTGCATATTGGTCCAACAGACGAATCACAACAAGCACAAACTGAAAAATCCAGCAGTCTAGAAGACTCAGCTGGAGTTAACCAAACCCAACCACGATCAATCGAAATCACTTGGTGTCAACAAGATACCTTGGTGGTGAACCGGGACCACAAACGATCAACGAAGCAAATCAGAGGCTAACCAGGACCTCACAGCGTCAACCAAACTCAAGGACGATCAACCGAATAAGAATTCATCGGGAATTGGCTAGAAATTCAAAAACTCGATCAAGCCTAAAACCATGACAAAGTTCAGGAATTTCCTTCAACAATGACAAGCAAATAGTGGAAACGTCCTATACCCGGCTTAGGAACCCAACCAACGCATAAACGCTTAAAAACACACATGAACAGTAGTGATCTACCGCTGCAAACGACCACGTAGCTTTTGGCTGACCAGTGCATTACCCACACGTGATGGATCATCCGCGATTGACAAGACTCGTGCAGTGGTCGACTAGAACAGTGTTCGGGCACTGTTTTCTGACGGAAAACACTTCGTTTCACTTGTGTTCTGCCTCCAAATGGCCAATACTTCTGCATAAACTATAAATCTACAAACATAAACCAGAAATTTCCCTTGGATTCATGTTTTCCAAGCTCAAATCTGAAGCCAATAAAAACACTAAATTTTAAACGACAAAACAGGGTTAGAAATCAATTTACTAGCAAAACATCTTCACGAAAGACGGAGAACAAGACGACGTGAACACGAATCAGGTGGAGAAACGATAAGGATCACTCGCTAGTTTCTCCCCCTTCCCGCTCCTCTTTTCTCTCGGCCGAGAACTCCTTCTCCAACAAGAAGGAAGGGTTCTCCCTTTAAAAAAAATTAATAATAATAATAAATAGTAAAATTTAATCTATTTTATTTAATAAATATAATATAAATTAATATATTATAAATAGTAAACAAAATCCATAAATCCTAAACCAACATACCTCGAAACTCGATCTAAGAATACAGAAACGAGAACTTACCGAAAGAAATCTCATAGCTTCCGATCGCAGGGGAACACGAAACAAACAATTGACATTTGACTGGACCCCTTTCACACGTGGACGAAGACCCATGATACATGGTAATGACCTGGTCAACACAAGAAAATTTGACTTAGTCAAAGTGAAAAATTTACTCAAAAAAATATAAAATCCAAAATTTGTGGATTATACAAGCATCCTTAAATTTTCACTCGATTTGTCAAAATTGAGTATTTATAAAAAACAATACATAAGTGTTTCATACATTTAGTTCAACTTCAAAATTGTTTAACTTTAGATATTAACTCCAAATTATACACTTTTAGTGTCATTTCTTCCTTAGAGTATATATTTTATCATTCTAAAATTTCATACAACTTAGTTCACATTTTCATATTCAACAATACTAAAATATTCAAATTTTGTAGGGAAAACAATATATGTTTGCATAATCGTTGATTTATATCATGTCTGATCAATCACATGCCTGCCTCTAGATTGACTACTTCAGCATTTTATTAATTTTTTATTCTCGGGTACTTCCCTGGTCAACTACTTCACTTGATAGATCGACCACTTCAATAGATCTTTAAAACTTGTTGCTCTTGGGTACTTTCCTAGTTGAATACTCACTTTGGACTAGTCGAGCTCTTCAGTATTTTATTTTAACACCTTAGAATTTTATACTATTTTAATATTTTCACATCATATTTACATCGTTTCTATATATGTAAATTTTTTAAATCGTTGTTGGACATTAAGATGAGACATTTTTATTTATTTTTACACTATTTATGCTTCTGTTGGAGTTGGTGGTGGAAACATTTCAACTTCCCTTTGTGTTAAAGATATAATAAATGTTTATAGCTAAATATTGATAGTGATATGTTTTTATGTTTGATGCTCCATTGATGTTATTAATAATGCGCACATGTTGCCTGCAAGCTTGATAGTTTTGCTTATGGACTAGTTAGATGTAAATTTTGATATGAATTGGTTGTATAAGAATAAGCCATAATTGTTTATAATGTGAAGGAATTGACTCTTTAGTTAGTAAGCGGGCAAGTTGTTAACCATAATTTATGAACTTATATAAAGATAGAAATGACTATTACATAAAGAGTATGACTCTTCAATTAGATGATAGAGAAGTTTTTATACATCAATGTCATCCTAATATTTTTTCTATTAACCCTATATTGTGGGCTTGTTTTGGGCAAACGTAGGACATTGAAGCACTATAGGAATGTTTTTGCCATTAGCGGTGACTTTGTAACAGTCAGGCAGGGTCCAAATTTATAAGTTGAGATTGGATATACTAACTTGTTTCATGAGAATTTGTCATGGTTACCACCCGACTGCAAGATTGAGCTTGATATTGACTTAGTTCCCCACATTACTCCAATTTCTATTGCTATATACATATTCGTTTCAACTAAGTTGAGAGAGTTGAGGATACATCTACATAATTTACATTGTAGTGGTGTCATTAATAATAGTACTTCACTTGGGAAGTGATGCGAATCTAGGGTATTAAAGAACCCTTGATCCAACAACAACGAGGAATAATCAAGAATTGTCTTACGAATCAAGAAAATAGGAACTTAACCCTAACCAAACATGTTAGCTATAACCAAAGTTATCAAAAAGATGAGATTGACCCTAACCAAACTTGTTGGTTAAACCAAAGCTATCAAAAGTTTGATCTTTCAAGTTAATACTTGAAGAAGATCGAGTTCTTCGCAAAGAATTAAAGAGAAGAATCTTTCACAAGCAAATGCTCTCAAATTTAATTCATCAAAAGGTTTTTTTTGTATGGTCCACTAATGTGCTTTTATAGGCTAAAATTAAAGAAAGACTTAACCTAATAAAATAAGGAAAACTAATCCTAATTAAATTTGTAAATCAAAAAACGGGCTGGGTGTGTGTAGAATGGGTTGCTGGGTGTGCACGAGGCTACTGGGTGCCAGGCATGGGCTGCCTGACTCAAGGGCATGGGCTAGTGGGCGCTAGGTAGGTGGAATGGAGGTCGGCCACGCGAGTGGGCTAGTGAAATGCTGGCACACAGGCGGATGATCCACAAAGAAGGCGCAGTTGTAATACCCCGATTTTTTTATATCAGAATTTAATAAAGATAACTGGAAAGTAATTTGAGATAATTGGATTAATTGAATATTTATCGAGGTATTACCATGAACGTATTCATAGGATTATAAACTAAGAAATTTATTGGATAAATTAGAATTTAAAATAGATATTTATTTAATAAATTAAATAAATGTGTTGGGGTAAATCAATTAGAGGGCACAATTATTTTAATTATAAGATTAATTAAAAAGAAGTAATTTGAGGAATTTTGGTAAAAGGAGGGGTGAACTGGTTCACTAAGTTAACCGGTCCAGTTGAGTACAAAAAAGGAATGGCTGAGAGGCCATTATCAAGGGGAAAGGAATTTGGCCTCTGGCCATTCCCGAATGAGAGAGCCAGGCGAGAGGAAGGGGAGAGAACAGGGTGAGGGAGACAGTCGGAGTGACGAACGGCGACGACAGGGAGAGCGAGCACTCCGGCGCGACGAAGAGGAGATCGCAACGGTGAGCAGACGAACGGCGAGCGAGGGGAACTAGGGCTCGGAGTCGGGACTTTCACGGGTTCCTAACTAGCGGGTCTAAACGGCGAGGCGCCTGGTCGTGGGACGGAAGCTCGGCAACGATCGACTGACGACGACGAAGGAGCAGGCAACGGGTTGGCGACCGACGGGCTGTGATCGACGCTTGAAGTCGATGTGGCAGGGGGCTTCGGTTCTGGCGAACGGGTTGGTTCGGCTTATGGTTTGACCGAATCGGTCTACTGCTTCTTGTCTGGTATTTGGGGGTTGGCCGAAAGATTGGAGCCGACAGAGGGGGGGACACTTCGTATGAGTTTGGCAGTGGTTGGTCAGGCACGCCTACGAATGTCGTTCTCTGCCTCAGCAGAGAGTGTCTCCTCTCTGGTTCGTTAAACATAGGAGAAGAGGAAACGTGAAGTCCAGAGAAGAGCTATGAAGCATGGAGCTTTGGCCGAGAGCTTCTGGAGTTTGAGAGCTGAGGACTTGGATGCTGCTCTCAGCTGTTTTGATGGTATGAACCCCTCCCTTTCAACTTATGACTATGAATGGGTTATGCTGCTGATGTAATGAGTTGTATTTCCATTGAGCTAAGTCCCTGTGAAATCCGGTTATGTGTAGACATTTAACCTATTATTTGTTGATGGGTTGGACTTTGTGATTGTTCTCGTGAGAGAACATTGCTGTGGCTGGTTTTAATGCGCTCTGTTGATTGTTAATCTGAACATATCATTGGATGTGAGAAAATGATAAATTGTTGTGAAATATATGTACGAAGTGCTGTATTGAATATATATGGCTTAAGGGTCGATTAACTCTCTGTGATGGATACTTTAGATCATCTATTTTGGCCCTATTGCCTTAGTGTTCGATTGTGAAGCATGAAAATACACTGTTGTTTGGTATTGGTTTGGTGCCTTTGGATAGTGTCTCTGTTGTTTTAAAATACTCTATGTTTCTCGTTACTCGACTCATATCCTATTACTATCAACATTGAAGGATTGGAATTTATGTTCTAAGAATTGATTGCTGGTGTTGGTTGTTGAATACAAGTTATTTATCTGTTGGCTATTGTTGAGTTGATAAGTGGGCTTCTGCGAAGTGTTATCAACTATGGAGATATTGTATACCGTTTTCGGTTATGTGGCGTGCATTATTGGGTTATCTGTTTGGACGTTAATCTACTATTTGGATAAAAAAATAATAATAAGGTGCACTCGGTTGGTTATTGCCTAGAGTACGAATATGTTGGACTTGGCCCTGTTGTAGATGTGTACTTTATTGATTGTTGTTGGGTTTCTGTCTTCCTGTATTGTTGCTGTTTTAGATAAATTTAGGCGTCAAAGAAGTTCTTAGAATCGGTACAAGTTAGAATACAATTCACTTATAATTGTACTGTTACTAAATTTTGAAGGTATCGGAAAGAGACAGAGGGAGGAGATTAGGTGCCAACCGCAATAAAGCTTCGAGGTAAGGAACTTGAGTGTGTCTTGGCCATTTGGAGGCCCTACACCACAAGTAGAGTGCGTGGGTTATACGTTTAGTTTTCTATAAGTTCCTTATGCTATATTGCAATTGCTAGTAGATAGGTTGATAAAAGTGACGTTTGTTATTAGTGGCTATTAGTCTCTTGAATAATTTACTGTCGTTATTTCCTTGTTGACTTCCTCACTGTTGTTATTTCCCCGTTTGTAGTGTAGATTGCTTGATACCCTGTAGATATTACTTCTATGATAGCTCTTTCTTGTTGTTAGTCTTGTTTAGTTTTGTTATACATGTTTCACTTTGATAGACTCATGATGGATGATTAAAGGAGTTGATGACCTAAAAAGTATGAACGAATGATGTTAAGAACTAGACCTTTGAGTATGATCTTATTTTTCATAGTTCACAGTTTCATTTATTATAATATCCTGCATAAATTATTTTAACCCTCTACGTATAGTTTCCCCTTTCACGCATGAATATTATTCTGTTATGTATGTCTTTGTTCATTTAATTGCTAATAACCCCTGAGCATGTTAACCAAGGCATTTAATCAAAGTATGTAAACTACTTAATCTGTATTTATAATCTTCCGAACATGTAAATCAATCAGTTGTTTGACTTCTGTAATCCCAGCATGTTTAATTGTTGACTAGTATTGTATGAGCATGTTAATTAGCTTAACTAAATTAAATAACTCGAGCATGATGATCTGATCATAGTAAGTAACTAAATTAGAATTTGAAATCGAGGATGTAAATCGGCTGAGTATGTAAATCGAATAATAATAAATTTTACTCTTCCTTCAAGCATGTTAACTATTATTTAAGTAGATTAATTAGCTTAGTATGTTAAATCAATTATCATGTTAACATAGGCAAGTCTGGTATGTTTTTAACGTTAATTAATATTGTTGCACGAGTATGTTAACTCATCTAAGTATGTTCAAGTATGTTAATAACTAGTTGAGCATGATAAATAATAATCAATTGAGCATGTAACTCATTTAGTAGTCCAAGCCTGTAAACCATTTGAATTGCCATTTATTTATTAACATGTTTAATAAGTACTTAACTAGTATGTTTAATTAACTCGAGTATATGATTGATTAGAATGTTGTAAGAGCATGTAAATTTACTTAATTAAAATAATTGATTAGAATAGTCAATATGCGAATATGTTCCCTAACTAGTTGTAGTAAAAGTTTAACTAGAATGTTTAATTAATCAACTAGACAAATGTTATATTAAATGAACCTCAAGCGTGTTAATGAACTAGCATACTTAATTAAAGTAATTGATTGAGCATGATAAATAATTAGAGTAATCAACTAAACCTGAGCATGTATAAATAACTAGCTTTATTAAGTCATTAATTAACTTATGTTAATTATACGTATGTTGATTAGTAGTTCAAGCATGCAATTAACTAAGTTTGTTAATTCTTCTTTGTTTAAGGGACATGTTAATCAACTAAGATAAGTAGTTAACTTGAGCATCTTAGATAACTAAACTAATAACAGTAACATTCTTAATAAACAATTTGCATGTTAATCGATAATATGTTTTCAATTCTTTCTGAATGATATTGTTCTATTAATTCGAGAATGTTTTCCTGGTTGCAATCCATTGTACTTGTTCTCTGTAGTGTGCAGTTATTTCTTTCTATTATATGTTTTGCTTTCCTTATATGTGCTTTCAGTTATTTTAAATGCACACATCAATTTTTGTTAAAGTTACATTATTGAGCATCATGCATCATGTTAGGTTGAGAATGTATGGTCATGCATCATGTTAATAGAAACTAATAGGGAGTGCCACGGGGTGGTACACAGACATGCATGAGTGAGGATAAATGATGAAAATGAGTAAAATGGTAAGATAATAAAGGTCTTTGTGGTCCGGTAGCTTAGCCCGGCACAGACACAAAGAAAAGAAAAGGGAGTTGGGGGCGGATGGGTAGTTTGGATCTAGCCTGGCACTGGACTACGCCCCTTTCTCATGCCGGGAAAGGGACCAGCTGCTCACAGGAGGTTAGAAGCCGACCAAGACTATATCATTCCATATAGGTCCTCCAATCTCTAGCTTGAAGTACGAGTAACGAACGAATGACGTAAAGAAAAGTAATAAAATGGTAAATGGATGATGAAAGGATTGGTTTGGGTGGCCCCAATTCCAAATGAACTAAAGAGAGTCATAAGCATATTGCATTAACCATTTTCCTTACTGGGCCATTAGGCTCACCTATTACTTGTGGTGTAGGTACAATGACAAATAAATAATAAGTAGATGACAAACACATAATGAAATAGGGATGGATGATTTCGCATGCACGAGACTCGGGGCTAGCCAGGCAAAGAGAAAAATGAGTAAACGAGTGTAATCAAATGATGTTTAATAGTTAGATTCATTTGTTAAACGTAGTGTTTCAATTAATTAGTATTTACTTCTAATCGATTTGTTTACGCTTTCGCAAGATTTTAAACAGATGGTTTTATTTTATTATTTACGCTCTGCACCTTGTAATTGGTTTTCCCAAACGAGTTTTAAAGAAAGAGTCAGTAGCGATCCGGTTAGATGCGCTTTGATACGTTTTATTTTTAAAAAGAAAAATTTCAAATTTTACGCATTTTCAAGGAATTACGAAAATCTGGGTCGTTACAGCAGTGATGTCGGAATAATGTGCTGATGGGCTAAGATGAGATACGCGCGCTAGGTGCGAAGTAGGGAGCGAAGAATGCGAGCGGGTGGGTGCGCTGCCAGGCCTCGGATGAATTGGCTCATGCGAAGAAAGCAGCTAGCAGATAGATGGTGAGGCATGTGCGGGCTTCGGAAGGTGGACCGCAAGCGAGTCACACGTTGCTCATGGTCGGGGCTCGCAAGGCGTTGGGTAGGCACAGTGTCACTGGATCCACGAAGAACGTACGAGTGGGCGCAAGTGACGAGTGCACTGACAGGAGCGGTGACGACGTTCTGTGCGAGCGCTGGTTGCGCGGTGCGTACACTAGCAATCTGGGCGTGGGCGCTGCACACTGCTGCAATGGATTGTCGGCTCCTTTTTGCATTTTAGCAAATTTTCCTTGCTTCCCATGCTTCCTTGCTCCTCCATTGCTTCTTCCTTAACACTTAGCATCATCATAGGTCTTTGCTTGTCATTTGATGGTTCTTTATCTTGGATTTAATTGATAAAAACATGTATATTATTGTCCATCTTCTTTGTCTTTGCTTTAGTCTTTGGGTCTCCAATGCCTCGTAATGAAATTTGGTTTTTGTAGGTTTTCTAGATCACATTAAGAAGCATCACTATTGTTTGCTAAGAAGCATGATAGTTGCTTCAGTCAAACGTTGATTACCATGAGTTACATTAAATGATGAGCAATGATAAGTAATTGTTATCAATGATTGATGAGTTGTTTGATCACATGAGTGGAGGGAGATATTTTGCTAATATTAATTTAGGGCCATCATTAGTTAAAGATTTGCAAGGAGAATTTGCATAAGACAACTTTATGGGCATGTTATGGGCATTTTGAATTTATAGTTCTCCTGTTTGGATTGACTAATACCCCAACTATGTTTATGGGTATGATAAACTGAGCTTTTGGTTTATTTGAATCAATATATTGTGGTCTTCTTTAATGATATGCTGATTTATTTCAAGACCCATGATGAGAATGTGGAACATCTGAGGATATGTTGTAAACATTAAGAGATCATCAAATGTATGTTAAAAGAGAGAAATGCAGCTTTGAAATGACCGAAGTGAAATTATTTGACATGGTCCTAGAGACAGCAACTCATTAGCTCCACTAAGGTTATGGTTGTGTTAGATTGGAAGTTATAAAAGGAATGTTATTGAGGTTTGTAATTTTCTTGCATTAGTTGGTTACTATCTTTGATCGTTTAGAAGTTTTACTTTTATTGTCATACTATTGACAGTTTACTCATGATTTTAAGTTTGTCTGGATGGATATGTCAATCAACAATTGAGGAGCCAAAACATAAATTAACTGCTATATTGTTTTTAGTAGTGGATGATGGTGATTTATTATGTATAGTTTGTATTGATACATCAAATGTTAGAGATTTGGATGTGTGTTAATGGAGTCAAGTAGAGTTATTGCATATGGATTTAAACAATAGAGGGTTCACAAGCGAAAGTACACCACCCATGGATGGGGTTGGTGGTGGTCGTTTTCTTGAGATAATGATAAATTTATTTATATGATGCAAAATTTAATGTCTTCTCATATGATAAAAGTTTAAAATCTCCACGTAGCATAAGTTAAATCTCGGATAGAGGAGTTATATGGAACATGGAGGGTCATGATATAATTTGCAATACCATCCTAGTAAAGTCAATAATGGGGTTGATGCCTTGAGTCGTCATTCTTAAGAATCACTTCCCTATTTGATATTAGATGAATGAAGTAGATCTTTACCTATTGATGAATATAATCTGCTTTATCATTAAGGTGGTCTGATAGTTTATGTGTTTGATTTGGCAGCGACTCCTTCTCTTCTCTACTGTAAGGAAATGTAGAAGTTTAATTATGAGTTTAAGAAGGAATTTAATCAACAGAAAAGTGAGTATTAGAATGACAATTGGGTGGTCAGTGCTAATGGATTTGCGTTTTTCAAAGGCTAAGTTGTGATGCCTAATAGTTCCGAGCTGAGATGGACAAACTGTTTTTACATAAAGTCCTAGGTTGAGATTTACTATTTATATCAGTAAAACATATCATTATTTGAAACGTCAATGTTGATGAGTTGTCAGAAAGTAATCTATGTTGTAGTACATAGCTAGATTTTGACATAATCAGCTGATCAAGATTGAGCATGAGAGACCTATTGAGTTATTGCAACCCTTATCTATTCCTAATTGGGAATGGAATAGGATGACCATAGATTTTCAAACAAGATTACCAAGGATTGTGTAGAGATTTGATGTTGTTGGCCAATTGATTAAATATGCACGCTTTATTCCTATAATGATAAGTTATTCTCTGTTGAAGTTAAGTAGGATTTATGTGAAGAACATCGTTTGACTTCAGAATTGATTAAATATGCATGCTTTATTCCTATAAAGATGAGTTATTTTCTTTTGAAGTTGAGTTATTCTTTGTTGAAGTTAAGTAGGATTTACGTGAAGAACATTGTTTGACTTCACGATGTTTGTTCCAGTAAAGTTTCTAGCAGAAACACAAGGTTTACTTCAAAGTTTTGAAAAGTTCTATTGAGACCTTTGAACATTACGTTAAATTCAAGCATTGTAAATAATCCTCAAACAGATGAACAGTTTGAGCATAGGATCTAGGTTTTAGAGGATATGCTATGATTATTCATTTTGAATTTTTGTATTGGTAGGGTGAATGACTTACTGTTGGTTGAGTTTGTATATAATAATAGTTATCAAATTAGTATTGAAGTTTCATTTTATAAAGCCCTTTATGGGAGACTGAGTAGATCGTCCTTGTGTTGGGCTTTGGTTGAACAAAAAGTGATACTTGGACTATACGTAATTGAGAAGAAGATTGAGAAGGTTCGAGTTAATAAAGATGGATTGGGGGTAGTTTATTGTCCGTAAAAGAGTTATCAAGACTTCTCAAGGAGAAGAATTGAGGTTGAGCCCAAGAGATGTGGTAATTTACAGAGATGTGGTTTTAGTTATTTTGATACAAGGGCAAACATATTCCAAGATATATTGATTTGCTTCAGATTATTAAATGATTCGATGTAGTGACATACATATTGGAATTGGCCTGGCAACTCGATTATGTTCCATGTGTCAATGTTGAAGAAGTTGCTCCAAATTCGTCACATGTCATCTCTTATAATGACATTTCTATTCAGGAAGATGTTTCTTATATGGAGGAGCCCAAGAGAATATTGGGCCATGAGATTAGAGTTCTTAGCCATTGTGTAACGCCCATTTCCTAAATCTCAATTTTCTTATAAATTTTTTTTTAAATAACAACTAAATCTGTCATTAAAATCACTCTCTAAAGTAAATCCATATTTCAAATGAACTATTAAACCATGCATAAATGAAACATATGCAGCGAAAAACTTTAACCAATTTATTACATGATTCTTTTAGAACATAGATTTGAAACCACTTTACATATCACATAAAAATCCCTTAAAAGCCTCTTTCATTTGAAATTCCTTAGCTCACGGTTATCAGTCCCAACAACATTGAGTGCTCTCCATGACATGTCCATCAACCTGTATCTTCATAATGGAATCTCATTATAACTTCTTCACCTACAATGCAAGGGTCATCTATAAATCTAAGACTTAGTAAGTAGTGCATGAGATCGTGAACATAACATTTCATAACATTGATTCATCTTTCTTCTTTAATTTTCTTTCTTTTTCTTTCTCTTTCAAGAATGAGTAGACTTGGCAGTGGGACACCCATCACTATTTTCCAACCTCTGAAAGAGTCTGCAACCTTTGGGAGACAAACTCCACCCTTTTGGGAGTCCTATGTTAGCTACCATGCATTTCAATGCACAGCGACCTAGCAAACATTGGGCCAGTCTGCCCCGAAATTCATTGGGAACAAACTAACAGGTTTATGTACCCACTGGTCCAACCTTTGGAATAGCCTATCCACAAAACCTATTTACATGCATTCATCATCTTTTATCTTTCTTAAATGCAAACTTATGCATGAAGTATATCATCATAGTGCAACAGAACATATCCCCATCATTAACCATCAATACATAGAGCATTATTTGAACAAATAACAACAAAAATTCTAAATAACTACTCAACAGATCCTCAACTAATATTCTATCACTGTAAATAGAGTCAGCACCTCCAAACAAAAAAAAAACAAACAAATCCTCTAGTAACATATTACCATTATAACTAGAAAATATCTTAAGGCAACTATAAATAAATCCTATATATCAACATATACAAGAAATGAACGTATCATCAATCACCACATATTACAAAGTACACATCCTCGAGTCATCAACAAAAATAGTAATCAAAATAGACCAAACTTCCTAGCACCTTGTGATGTAGGCAGTAAAGCCCTACACATGCATCACTACTTATCTTGTGCTCTTTAATTGAAGAAAAATGCTTCTCGTAGCTCAACCTCATCTTTTGAATGCTCTGCCTCCTTACAAGAGTTTTGGACAAGTTTATTTTTACTGCCAGTAATAGAACAGTTTTAGGTCTCTCAAAATTGCTCCTTTTATACCCACAGTTAGGGCATGGATGGACACTCCTTAGTCTCAGAATGACGCCTTTAATTATTCTTGCAAAGACACGACCTATCACGGATGCCACGCTGCTAGGGTACTCATAGTCCTCTGTTGTCCTTAACCCAAACAACAATGTTTTCTTTAATTCGGCGGACGCATTCCTTTCCGCATAAACCTATGCTTCTGCAACACTCACTGTTCTCCATGGATATATAACACAAACGAAGACATTTTCTTTGTTTCACAGTTGCGTTTCCTTTCATGGTCTGCTACGCTTCCACAACTCTTGCTTTTCTTCAAGGATTATTCCTCCAAAACGATTACGTTCTGCGCTTCACTACTTGTTGCAGAAGCACCTCTGCAGATCCTCGCATCCCCGCTCATTTTAATCTAAACAAAAGCATTTCACACGTTTCACTTTTTACCATGGATTGTTTCCTCTCCTGGACACCTACACTCCTGGGACTTCCACTATTCAATGCATGACCTTTATCCAAACGACATCATTTATTTTACTTAACACTTCCACGTGACATCTTTCCTTTCCAAGAGAGCATCTTCCCTTAAATCCAACTATTCACGTCTCGTCCGCCCTTTCAATCCAACATCTGTCACGACTCGAAGGCGACCAGACAAAAACGCTGAGCGAAACGACTTGATCCTCATAGAGGACCCGATTGCGTAGCCCAAGGCTAGTTGAATTTTGCGGAAGACTTATAATAATCTTTCCAGTTGTGACCTACTTATGATGAGCCACGATCCACATAGTGATCGCAAGAGTTATAGTGCAGTAATATAAATTAAATCCAAATTAAATAGTGCATACAATCCAAATATCCAAAATTTTATCCAAAGTATATTACGACTAAGATTACAGTCCATACCGAATGAAAATTATAATAAACAGGAAGAAAATGAAATAAATCAACTACAGCCCAAAGCTTGAACTCCATGAGTCTAAGTGTCCACGCCCTAAGTACTCCTGTCTCTACCTGAAGGAAAGGGTTCTCGTTGGGGTGAGTGACTAACTTAGTAGGAAATTTACACTCACCGCAAAGCGTGTGTAAAACGTGTTTTACTCTTTCTTTATCGAAACTATGAATTAAGGGGTTATGCATTATTATCAAAATATTTTAAAAACCATTTACATCCTTTTTAAGGAAAAATGGCCCTCGAAGGGCCCCGACAAGATATCATAGAAAACATTGCTATTTACATATACAATTATACTTAAAATACTCTTGTTGATTTTACACTGAAAATCATCACCAGTGAAAAAAAAATTCACTCATGGACTCCTCCAGTCAATCACACAGGAGGGTGGCCACCTTTGCAAGCAACACCCCATACATCCGGGATAAAGCAACGGCAATCCGTAAACCTAGCCCGTCACCCTGGGTTTGCCGACGAGCCAAAGCTTAGCGCCAACACAACCTGTATCATCACCCGAGTTTTGCTGACTAGCCAAAGCTCAATGTCGACACAACTTGAATCACCTCCCAAGTTTGTCTACGAGCCAAATCTCAGTGCCAACAAACTCGTATCCAAGTACACCTTGATCATGTTTAGTGGTTCAAAACCCAAGGAAGCGTCATTACCTTCCTAATCCCATTTTTCGCACAATGCACAAACATCTATCTCCACACAGTATGAGGCATACCAGGGATAGCCTCGTGATACTTTGGTACAAAGACCATCCAAAGTATCAAGAGGGTTCATCGTCCCCAAAACAGATATCACATACCATGAAAACTATATGCACAGAATTTAAACGTGTAAAACTCGCGTACATAAGTATATTAAAATCAGACATGTTGTCGAACAGTTCCCATCGATTTTTGCATATGTAGTAATCCACAAAATACTAGTTTTCAAAACTATGTTATGTGAATGCAAAACACGTGGGTATAAAACTCATACTTCGACGGCGGTCTCTCCTTTTATCCGAAGGAGCAACAACCTCAGGTTCTGGATTGAAGTCAACAAACTCGTCCAAGCTTACGACATGTCAAAACATGGGAACTCTCGTCAATATATCTCGAGGAGTAATTGGAAGGATCCTATATCAGAGTTAAGCTTAACGTCTATCCTCATGCTTATCATCGTAAACAAACTCATCTAAAACCCATCAGAACCCTCTAACTTCATCACTTAGTAAATATCCAAAGTGTACCAACTATATCTATCAGTTCCTAGAAAATGATATTTACATTAGATTAAGCCTAACATATATCTTTAAGCAACAGCGAATAGTGACACCCTCATCTATTGGCCATCAACAGTATGTATTAGTAAACCAATAGAAAAACAAATCTTCGGTGATATTCTCATTATAAACAGTCGACCTTAAATATCAATTCCCATCACCCACTGTACAGATTATCTAACTCATGGTTGGCCAAATATAAAATAGCCACAACAATCAAAGCTTTAATTCTCAAAAATTGCAGTACACGGTTTCACCCCCAACAGAGCAACAAATCCTCGGATTTTCAGCCATAAAACCGTGAGCATGAACCATATGCAATTCAACAGAACATTTTCTCGGGAACTATCAAAAAACTGAGAGCATAAATTGAATACAACCAACAAGCTTCACAGTTCATCAATTATCAGATATTCACAGCATGCCAAACCATTTATCTTCGGGAATTCATCAATAAACCCGTAGCAAAACAGGGAGCTTAAATTACAAGGTATGTCCGCGAGATTTCCTTCCATCAAAACAGAACCAACAACAACGACAACAACAAATTAAATATCTCTCTCCTACGATAATAAATTTTCAGCTCAACAACATCAAACAGGAACCAAAATCATTAACCACGATTTTTCATCATCAATGGCAGCAAGCAGAAGCAAACCCAAGTAAATTCTAACACACAGCATTGGAGGCCGAGAGGCCAATAAAACGTACGACATTTCTTACCTCAATCGAAGATGTGGAAGTTGATTTCCTCCTCGGCTCAGCCTTCCTCTCTCGTCCAAGACTGCGCTGCCTCTTCGGAAATCCTTCAGACTAAACCGCACTGTCGCCCGCGATCGACAGTGACCGTCAACTCGCCTCCCACCAGCTCTCGCTCGGAACGCCCGAGCCCCCGTTGCCTGGAATCGACGACTTCCGTGGTCCGTCCGAGTTCCACAGCACGTCACCCCTCTCTGCCGAAGGAAAATGAAGCCTTGGCCTTCTGCTCTCCAATTTTAGCCGCCGCCTGTTTTTCTCTTCCCCCTTCATTTTTAATTCATTTTCCTCATTTTAAATCTTTACCCTTTTATTTAATTAATTTCTTTTATTAAGTTAATATAATAATACATATATATTAAATATACATATCATATATTAATTCATTCATTTTCAACTTCCGACTTAATCTGAATATCACCTGACAATAATTATCAGTCCAAATTAATTCACCAATTTTATTTGCTCAATAAATTTACAGGTCGAAAATTTTTAATTTTTACCGATTTTGACTTTTTTAACAAAATTTCACACGTGACCGCTACGTCACAATTCAAATAAATTCTTCAATATCATAACCGATTTTAACACAAAAATTTTACATGTGAAATTTTATTGTTGATAATTTCACGGGTTTTACAACGTCTCTCCTTTCTCCCGTGTCCTTATTAAAAGAGCATGTGTTTTACACGAAATCTTTAATTCTCCTCCTTTCGTGCCTTTCTCCATCCTTGATCTCAATTGCTCATTGTCCTCATCCAACAGTTGTTGTTCCATCCGTTCTCTCCTTAAAGAGTCATTCATCAAACAATATCATTCATCACTTAACTTTCCTACCACGGATACGTTCCTTTCCATAACAGCATCTTTTCTCTTCGCTCTTTCCATCCAATAGCTGGCATTTCATGCACTCCTTCAATCTGACAGTCATCATTTCATCTACCCCTTTATCTTTTCCCCAGATGCATTCCTTATCACTATCACTCATTTTTCTGCATATTTCCAAATCCAAATGACGATGTTTGTGTTCACTTAAACCCACGCAATGGAATATTTTCTTTCCACTCTTCTCATCAAGCAGTTGACCTTTCATCCATGCTTCCCATGCAAGGGTCCTTATTTTATCCGCTCCTTTCCTCCTTTCCACAGACACGTTCTTCTCCGTGAAGACTCGCTTTCAAAATGAATTTTTTTTTGTCTGTGGAAGCATCTTTCCCTTCAACCCTCTTTAACCAACAGTCGATCTTTATCCGCTTTTACCATTCAACGGTCATTATTCTATTTGCTTTTCTCGTCCATCCTACAAACAAGTTTCTTTCCGCGATCCCCATCCACAGCAGTGCTTCATCCGCCCTTCATCCGAAGGCCATCCTTTTCTCCCACCGTGTCTTTACTCAAAAGAGCTTGTGCATTACGTGTGCCTTCTAATTTACTCCCTTGATCTAAGCCATTCACTTCCAAAGACGGACGTGAAAGATCGATATACGCTATAGAGTGGAGATGAATATCGCATTCTAATAATTTTCGTGCGATATTTAAATTCTCTAAATCCCTAAGTGATTTATCATATACAACTAAATAGATAATCACAATAAATGTGGAAATTAAAGAGTAAGGGATAGAGAGTGTACACAAGGGTTTTTTTACACGGTTTGGCAAACCCGCTTACATCTGCGCTCCAAGATTCCACTTGGTGATTCACTAACCAATTGGCTTACGGATGCCAATTAAACCATTTACAAAAACTAATTCTAAGGGCATCATCCTTTGACTATTTCGGGTCGTCAACTTTTAACTATTAGCAGGATGTCACCCTTTGATTGAATTTACGTGCATTCATTCGTGTCGTTGACTATTTTGGGGCGTCACCCATATATGACGAATTTGTTGGGTGTCACCCTTTACAATTTAGCACAAGTATAATTTGGAAAATAAAGCTCAAAAACTTGATCTGAACTCTCCCAATAATAGCTCGTAAATTTATGGGTGGGGAAAGTTTGATTACAATTGCTCACAAATTTGATGAGAAGTCGAGTAGAAATTTTGTCAGCGTTTTGCTACTTCTCACGTTTGTTGCATTGAGCTTTAGAGTGTCTTCAATATATAGACACTATCCAAGCCATCGACCTTTTCCATAAATGGTTGACCTTTTTACTAGACAATGGAGTTTCGCCTGTTGGGATTTGACTGTTATGGCAATTTGCCATTGTGCGGTAGACCGTGCTGTCGACCTCCCTAGCAATCTATCCATTTCACGGTCGACTGCGCAATCGACCTTTTCGTTCATTATTGAACCTCTCATTGAATTTTGAAGACCGTTGGGAATAAGGAATTTTCAGTTGAAGTGGTCGACCCTTTTGGAAAACCGGTTGACCGTTTGTTTCATTACAGAAATTTTGAGTAAGCTGAGGTCGACCCTTCTAATTGGACAGCTTCACTTGGTCGACCCTTTATCCAATTTTGTCGACACTATGCTTCTTTTTCACATTCTTGATTTTCCTAAGTCCTGAAATGATAAGTCTTCACTACATGGACTTAGATAGACATCTTAGCACATTAATAATACTGGTTTTGAGAGAATTTCCAATAAATATGAATATAGATATAATAAATAAAACATTGAATACATTATCAATAAAATCCGAATAATACAAAAACACAACTTATTAATTTAATTAAATTAAACATTATTTAGTCATCATCAAAATAAAACTTAGACTAACAAAAAGGCTAACAATCTCTCCATTTTTTATGATGACAAATTCAATAAGTTGGTTATCCTAAAACTAAGCATGTGCATTTAGTATTGCATATTTGATCTCTCCCTTTTAATCAACTTATATATTTTTATTTCATAATAATTGTCACTCCCCCATAATCAACTTATATATTTCTAATAATTATCACTCCCTGTTAATCAACTCATATATTTATCTCCCTCTTTTTATCATAATAAAAAAGAAGCTCCATGGGGAGGGGAGTTCAATAGTCAAGGATTATCAAAATAAAAATCATCAAAAAACAAATTATTTTTCTCCTTTATAAAATCTTCTCCCCCTTTTAAAGAATCTATACCACAGCAAATAATGGAGGGATAAAAGTAATCGAATCCAATTTTTGGTCAAAGATAAAATACCAAATTGATATAACCACAATCAAAGCAAATTTCTAACACAAAAACTTCTTCCCCGTTCTCATTAAGATGATACCAATTGTCACAAATCCATGGATGGGTTCAAGTTAAAAACTATTTCTCCCCATATCTTTATGCACAAATTCAAATAGTTGGGAAAACTAAATATAATACCAAATGAAAATTCTTAAAAGATTATACCAATTGTAGAGAAAAATGATTTCATTGATACCAAAACAAAAATAATTTTATAAATGACACCAATTTAAAAAAAAATAAGTCCAATGATTCCAATTGTTTAGTTTTCAAAACTTTATTTTGTGGGATACCACATATGAAAAATCTAACAGAGACGCTTTGTTTGTGCGTTGTGTGAAAGATGAGATTAGGAAGGTGATGACACTTCCTTGGGTTTTGAATCCCTAAACCTGATCAGGGTGTATATTACGGGCGTGTCGTCTTGAAGCGTGCTCGTCGACAACCCGAGTGACAAGCCGTGTCTACTGACCGTCGTCATTTGTCTTCCTCCAAGCTCATGAGGTGTTGCCCGCATTGATGGCCACCTTTCTATGAAATTGTTCGTAGGAGTCCTTGTGTGACCTTCCTTTTTCACAGACCACGATTTTGGTATAAAACACGACGAGAGTATTTTAAACTTATAGTTGTCTATGTATACAACCATATTTTCTTAATATCTCGTCGGAGGTCTTTGGGTTGGATTTCCGTGAAATAAAAAGGATTTTCAGACGTTTTGAAAAACATGCCTATTTTTCAAAACTCATGGTTTTCACGAAAATAGTAAAAAAAGTTTTACACGAGCTTAGCATTTAGTATAAGTTCCCTATTAAGATAGTCACTCACCCCTTCAACTATTTTTTCCCAGGTTAGGGGTTTGGTTGAAGACTCTGTTGCTATTTTTTTTTATTTCATTTCCTTAGTTGAACCTTTATTTCCTAGTAAGCAAATTGTTGGATGACTGTAATCTACTTAATTTGGTTTTCTGAGAAACTTGGACTGTATGCACATTATCATTTGGACTTTTAAATTTATTAATTTCACATTATTCATTATTCTCGCAATCACTATATGGACCGTGGCCCATCACAAGTGGGCTACGACTGGGTATTTACACAAGGCTTTCGCAATAATTTAATAAGCCTTGGGATGAGCGATCGGGACCTCTACGAGGACCGAGTTTTTTGGCTCGGCATTTCTGCCGGCTCGCTTTTGGGTCGTGGCTACTACTATCATGCTCAAGAGATTTAATGGTAGCATTTAAATCATTGTTCATGCTCTTCAATTCAACAATTTGCTCCTCAAAAGATTTATCCAAATTAGCATGCTTTTTTATCAAATTGTTATGCTCCTTTTTCAATAACTTATATTTATCCTTAAACTCATTAAGACTTTCTAGCAATTCATGTATTAAATCACTATCATCATCACTCTTAGAATCTGAATCACTAGAAGAGTCGTTTACCTCAACTTCATTGGCCATGAATCAAGAGTTGACCATTTCCTCTTCATTTTCGGAGGATGAGCTTTATCACTCTTAATCCTTTGATTTGTGTCTACATGTGTTAGCTCAAGAGATTTCCATATATCAAAAGCACTAACACATGATTGAATTTCATCAAATTCACTTCTACTCAAGGCACAATATAAAACATTCATTGCTTTGACATTTAAATTTCAATTATGTTTATCTACATCATTGAATTCACAAGATGGCCAAGAAATATTAATTTCGTTTTCAATGATTTTCCATAAAGCATAATCTAAAAGATTGCAAAAATATTTTCATTCTACACTTCTAATATAAATAATTACTACCATCAAATAGTGGAGGTGTAGAAGTGCATTGACCTTCAATGTGGATATTGAAATCCATAATCAAATTATCTAATTTAAAATATCAAACAAATTTATCAAATACTTTCTAGCTAGAAATTTATCCCAAAAATTCAATAAAATTTATTGAAATAAATTTCTACAAGAGAATTTACAATATGCACAAAATAATTGTAATATCACACCAAAAAAAATTTTAAATACCCGCTCTGATACCAATTGTAGGATCGATATACACCTATAGAGGGGGTGTGAATATAGTATTCTAATAATTTTCTTGAGATATTTAAATTCTCTAAAGCCCTAAGTGATTTATCGTCTGCAATTAAATAGATAATCACAATAAATGTGGAAATTAAAGAGTAACAGATAGAGAGTGTGCACAAGGGTTTGTTTACGTGGCTCGGCAAATCCGCCACGTCCGCGCTCCAAGATTTCACTTAGAGATTTACTAACCAATTGATTTACAGGTACCAATTAAACTGTTTACAAAAACTAATTCAAAAAGTGTCACCCTTTAACTATTTTAGGTTGTCAACCTTTGACTATTAACGGTAGGGGTGTGCATGGTCCAGTTCGATTTGGTTTTGATGTTGAACAAAACCCAACCGTTTGATTTCTGTTTTGAAATTACAAAACTGAAATTTTCAAATATTATAATAAAGTTGTATAAAAATTAAAATGAAAAATGAAAAGAAATTGCAAAACTTCAAATTTATCACCAAAAAAAACTTATCTTCAAACTATATGCTCCTTCGGACCAACGCAAAATGCAAAAAGTAGTCAAATGCTCTTCAAAAGTGTATTCAAGTGTAAGTATACACTGACCTTGGCATGCCACGGGTTGTTCCATGCCATTATGCAAATGAAGCACTCAACCTCAAAATAGTGACTAATCTACTTTCTATTTTAATGCATACGGGATCTTTGGTACTGCAAAATCGATTAAGAGGGACAAAGTACAATTGTGAACTCAACAAACGCTATGAGAGTAGAGTGATGGTGGTCTCCCAGTAGCCTAAGTCGTTGAACCTGCGTATTGAATCCACACACAACAGACTAAGAACTATATGTGTAAAAGGCAAATTAATGCAAGCACATTAAGACACAAACCTCCCCACACAATGACTCAAAGAAAAGTTTGACTTCTACCTGAGTAACCTGCATATTACACTAGAACTAAGGAACTAGTCAGATTAAAGATATCAAAGTACACAATTACAGAACTATCGCCCAAACCACCTTCTTGTCAATATTTGTACAATAGATAGTCCTCGAACACATTTCTCACTCATCTGCAGACTAAAGCCAAAAGTAAAAAATACTAAATGTTTCACACTATTTCAGTACCAATGAAAGCGAAAAGAAACCTTCACAGCAAATAAATCCTTACTCTAGGCAAAAAATTTTGGATTAACAGGTGCAATTGCAGTTTTTGAACGGAGCACTCTTACTGGGTAACAGCCAAGCATAGTTCCTAACAGATTCAAAGCAACCCTTGCACCCTCTACGAGAATGCTAGGAGTAAATCAGAAGTTATATAGGAAATATATCCATAATTTGTAGGACATAAGCTTGTGAAAGTACCATCATCAGTGAACTCAATAAAGGCAAAATGGAGGATGGAGTTAGGATCACCACATATACGATAATCCACGACCTTTTGACACAAACAAGAGGATATTAGAAGCTTCATCAATCATTATCTCATCACACGGCGAAGACATACATGCGAATAGCGGCTTACGAAGACGAAGATGAACAGGGGCTCAGAGGTCGAGAGCCTGAGTCGGGATGAACAGGCGAAGACGAACAAGCGAACAGCGGCTCGGGGCTCGGGAGGACTGGACGGGAGCCAGGAGGAACTGGTGACGCGATGCAAGGCGAGGCGAGGGCGAGGACTACGAGTCTGCAAATCTGCGAATTCGCACTCTATAGTCTACAGATAACCCTAAACAATTTTTTGGTTTGGTTCCCTTTTTTTGGTTTTCAGAAACTGGAACCAAAAACCGAACCGCAAAATTTGGTTCTTGCTAAAAGGAACTAAATTTTGGTTTTTATGTGTGCAAAACTGAACCGAAACAAACCGACCTAAAATGACCAGTTCCAGTTCGGTTCTTCGGTTTTGGTTCCGTTTTCACACACCTAATTAATAGGGCATCACCCTTTGATTGAACTTACCGGCGTTCAATCGTGCCGTTAACTATTTTGGGGTGTCACCCTTATATGAAGAATTCGTAGGGCGTCACCTATTAAAATTTTTAGCACAAGTATAATTTGGAAATAAAACTCAAAAACTGGATCCAAATTCTCCCAATAATAACTCGCAAGTTTATGGGTGGGGAGAGTTGGATTACAAATACTCACAAATATGATGAGAAGTCGAGAAACAATTTTGACAGCGCTTCGCTACTTCTCACGTTCGTTGCATTAAGCTTTGGAGTATCTTCAATATATAGACACTGCCCATGTCGTCGACCTTTTCCATAAACTGTCAACACTTTTACTAGACGTTGGAGTTCTGCCCGTTGGGATTTGACTGTTATGGCAATTTGCCATTGTGCGGTCGACTGCTCGAGCAATCTGTCCATTTCGCAGTCAACCGTGCGGTCGACCTTTTCCTTCGTTGCTGAACCTCCCATTGAATTTTGAAGACCGTTGGGAAGGAGGAGTTTTTAGTTGAAGCGGTCGACACTTTTGGCAAACCGGTCGACCGTTTTCTTCATTGCAGAAATTTTGAGTAAGCCATTTTTTTTTTTTTTTTGCAGCTGAACAATAGGTCGACCACGAGGTCGATCCTTTCTAACTGGACAACTTCATTTAGTTGACTCTTTGTCCAGTTTTTGTCAACCCTTTGCTCTTTTTTCACATTCTTGATTTTTCTAAGTCCCGAAATAATGTCTTCACTACATGGACTTAGATAGACATGTTAGGACATTAATAATATCCGTTTTGAGAGTATTTCTAATAAATATGAATATAAATATAATGAATAAAACATTGAATACATTTTCAATAAAATCCAAATAATACAAAAACACAATTTATTGATTTCATTAAATTAAACATTATTTAGTCATTATCAAAATAAAATTTAGCCTAACAAAAAAGCTAACAGGATGTCCTTAGCTCTTAACCTAACAGCTGTCATTACACTCAATTAGCCCATTAACCAAACGACATCAGACATCTTTCTCCTACAACGTTGTTTCATTTCTGTTCTTATTTTACCATAGGATGCATTTTCCTTCCGCACCTAAGTCACATAACCCCTGTTGTAACCCTTATATTATTCTTGAACCATAAATCAACCCAACCAGCCATAACATATCCTAAAATATTATCTCCATTCAATAGGCTATAAAATCTTAAATCACCATTTTAATCTAACAACCATAAAGTATATATATATTACATATTTATATGACCAATAAAATTCATTACATCGTATGACATATTTAGATATTTATAAATTCATCCAAAAGAAATTTTAGTCACTACACATTGTGAGATTCCTTTGATTCTGGCTCAGTGGAAGAACCAAAGCTAGTCATAAATTACTTGGGAGATTGAGTAAAAGGTGTACGCCCTATGTTGTTCTAAATTTCAAGAATAAAATTTCTTAAGGGGAAAGGATGCAAAACCCTTGATTTAATTAGATTTTTTTAAAATTAGACAAGACATATTACAAATCATTTTATTTTTACCTTGAATGAATTTCTTTAGGTTAATTAACAGAAAAAAACATTGAACTATAAAATCAGTGATAAGCCAAACTTTAAACTAATTTTGTTAATAATAAGAACCTTAAACTATGAGAAATGAACGAGGCATAACTTGCAATAACATTTTCTGTTAAAAAAACATCTCCTAAACATCCCTTGGTGTTGGAGGAAATCTAAGGCTGATTCTTGTTTGTCTCTTAACATTAGAGCACGTCCAAGGATCAGCCTTAAACATGAATGGGTCTGTGGTGATGTGATTTTGCAGCCATGGAGATTTCTTTATTTTTCAATCATTGAGAAATTAGTTCATGGATACTTAGTTTGGAAGGATGGATGACCATGCATGAGGTGTATTTGTAACATTTGGAAATTTTAAATTCTAATTGTGACACTTTTATATTAAGGTTATCGTTAAAATTATAATTTTATAGCTTTAATTATGATGATTGAATACTTAGATTATATATGAGGGTTGATCTGCAATTAAAAGTTATGATTTTAATATGTTGTTTATTAGAAGGGACATCCGTTGATGTTGAGAAATGTATGCGAATGTGAGAAATGTCTTTGTTTTGTGTAGAAGAATGTGTCTACGTGATAACGTGTCTACAGTGAATAGTGAAATTACGGAGTGTAAGTATCCATAGAAAGGAATGCGTTTGCAAGATGGTGTGTCCATGCTGAACAGTGAAAGTGAAGGAGTGTAGGAATTCGCAGAAAGAAATGTGTACATGGTAAAACAATGAAATTGTGGGAGTGTATGTATCCATGAAAAGGAATGCATCCACATGATGAGTGTCCACAGTGAAAAATGAAATTGTAGGAGTGTAGGCATCTGCAGAAAAGAATGTGTCTGCGATAAAATAATGAAATTGTGGGATTATGGTTATGTAACATCTTGTAACCTTTTTTCGTATAAAATTTTTCTTTTCTTCAAAACTATTGCAAAACCATTGAGTAATGAAACACTAGAGTAATAAACAGCTGAAGTCTTAATCTTATAAAACATACAACGGAAGTCTTTTACAATTAAATACCACAAATCCATTGTTTAAATAAACATTTAAATAAACACATTAACTTAGAACATTTATTTGAAGTCATAAAACATTTAAAATCTTTTAAAATATTTTATTTCATCTTCGTGAGCCATAACCACAGGTTAATGTCGCCAACAGTACAAACGTCCACACAACAATACTTCACTAGCTACATCCTTTAACAGCTTTATCTATTCATCGGCTCCTTACCTACACCAACGGGACCTAACTATGAGCTTAATACTCAGTACGTGATATAAATGTAAAACATAAAATTAACATACAATTTTTATAGCATTGCATAAGGTTTTCTATTTTGTTTCTCTTTTACTGTTCATGTCTTTTATCGTTATTTAATTTGCTTATATGTCGGGCGTATCAAACCGAACCATACAAACATTTGTTTCTATCTTTTAGTGTTTATATGTCGGGCGTATCAAACCGGACCATACAAACATCCGTTTACTATTTATATGTCGGGCATGTCAAACTGGACCATATAAACATCTGTTTACTGTTTATATTCCGGGCATGTCAAACTGGACCATATAAACATTTGTGTCGGGCGCATCTAACGGGACCACAGTCGTTTACTTATCTTGATTTTTGTGCCGGGCGTATCTAACCGGTCCACAGCTATTTACGTACATTTCATTTTCATGTACTTTATGATCAAGTCTTAATGTTATCGTGCATATACAATCATATCTAACATGTTCCTTAATTGTATCCTTAAAATGTGATTCGTCCTATCTAAGGAACTGAAGTTAAATCTAATAAACATGCAAGAAAACAATATACGTTTCCATACAATAACATAACTTAAGCATTTAGTAAACAAACATCAAACAAAACCCTAATTTCCCGAGATGTAGGTCCTTTCGGACAAAGCACATGCAATAGCACGTACTTGAAATCCTTAGCTTTATGGTTTAACACTTTAAGGTTCTTCACAAAAGCCTAGTTATTAACAACATGAAATAATCAATAAATATTCCTCACTAAATAATTCTAACTACTAATAGTTCATGGTTTAACATATCTCCATAATTCAACTTAACAATTACTCCAACAAGGTATAGCTTACAAGATATCCAACAATGACAATTCCTTACTCCAATCCATACATTCTCCAAAATCTCACATAATAAAACTCATTCACTAATCCAATAACCACTTATCCTTATAGAGAACATGAAAATTGAAACATTCTTTAATGTCCAACAAAACAAGAGGGAAGATTACTTACCGCATCCAAAAATTGGAATCCTAAGTGAACACCTCTTCACAGTCCAACACCTCACTGTTCTTCTTTCCTCTAATATTCACTCGGATTTCCTTTCGTCCAATATTCTCAGCAAACTTTCTCTCACAAAACCTCCTTGCTTTCATTCACCGTCACTCACTGAACACCCATCACAGTTTCTCTTCTATGTAAAATTCTCTCTCAAAACAACAGAACTTCAAAACATTTACCCACTCACAATCCCTCACAAACTTCACAGTTCCAACGACAGTTCAGCAGAGCAACTCCACTAACTTTCCTCTCAACAAATCGACCTAGCTCCCGCCAAGTTTTCCTTCTTTCCAATATTGCTCTCCTCCCTCTCTATTTATAGGCTACCAACATTGATCCTTATTAATTGCGTGAAGATGGAAGGCCACTGGATGCTCCTTTATTCATCCAAGCATTCAAACAACCACCCTTTCATCTCCAAGCGTTGATTACCATCAATAGACGTTCATCATAAATGGCCATTCACTAGCACCCTTCCAGCAACCCACTAAAGATGAAGAGGTTACAATAGTAATGTTCCATGCATTAGTGAAGGGTCGACGTTGAAGACTATCCAGTTCTAGAGACAGTTCAATTCTTCATACGACGTTTAGGATTTGTAGTTGATCGATATTAATGAAGGACGATCGACCGCCCTTCCCGCACAATTCTTCAGAAAACTTCAAAATTTTATGCCGGTCGAATAATGCCAGTTGATCGACACCTCATCAATTGACCGTCCCGATCGGTCGCAGTTTCCAAACTACAATTATATGTATTTTTCTCTAGATCATGCATACCCACGTTATTTCCTAAACATGATTCATCCATGCATATACTGTAATACCCCAACTTTTTATATCAGAATTTAATAAGAATAATTAGAAGGTAATTATGAGTATTTGCATTTATTGGATAATTATCGGGGTATTACCAATGACGTATTTGTAGGATTATAAACTAAGGAATTATTGAATAAATTAGAATTAAAATAGATGTTAATTTAGTTAATAAAATTATAATGTTGGGATAACTAAATAAATAATTTAAAAGAATTTAAAATGAAAGAAAAAAAGGGAAGATTTAGGGAATTAATTAATTATACGAAATAAATCAATGGAGGAATGAACCGGTTCACTGAGTAAACCGGTTTGCTTGACGCCAAAAGAATGGCCTTCGGCCATTCTTCAAAAGAGCGACAGAGAGCATGGAACCAGATGAGAGAAGGGAGAGAGCTGGGCGAGAGGGAGCGACGAATGAAGACGAAGGCAAAGGAAGAGAGCACGACAGTGAGCTCGGGGCACCGTTCGGCAGACAAAGGTACGACAGATGGCGTGGTAGGCGAGCATTCGCCTTTGCTCGGGTTCACTGATGCAGGCTAGGGCTTGGGTTTTGCTTGTGGGTCGGCGATGGAGGCATTTGGTAGTCGATTATAGTGGCCGGCGATGACTAATCGGTGACGACGAAGGAGCAGTGACGGTGATAGGTTGGTGAGCGACGAGCTGGACGGCCTCGAGTTGATGGGCAGGGATGATAGCGGTTCATGCTGGACCGGCCGAAGGCCCTAGTCCAGCTTGCAGTTCAAACTGGTTCTCTTCTCCTGGTTCACACCTTGCAATGCATCGTGGGGAACATTCTGTAAAGTTACTGCAGGGTCTGTCGGGTGTGCTCTCTGCCCTCTGGGAATTGGCAGAGAATGCCCCCCCTCTCTGGTGTGTTGAAATGCAGAAGAGAGATGGAGACAGAGTAGAGAAGCTCTCTGGTGAGCAGAAATTGGAGAGAAAAATCGAGAGTTTTGGGAGGAGAAACTGAGGATATAAGGTAGAGCAGAGGAACTCTCGAGTACTGAGCTGGGAGCTACTGCGTTTAGGTCTTTATGGTGGGTATGATTCCTTCTTTTTATTTTGGATTTTTGGACATTTGTGTTCTATTAAAGGATGAATAAGGTTAGGATTATACTCTGTTAGTGGTGATGCCTTCTATTGATTTTGGAATGCTCTTTAGTGATTGAATGGAGGATGAGGTTTGAATGGAATTATGTTAAACATTATTCTCTGCTGTTGAAATTGATTGAGGGTTTTGGGATGTTGAATATATGAGTGAGGCATGAATATAACCCTCTGTTGTTAACTGTGCTAAGTGGGTGAATTGTTAGTTCTGTACATTTGATGATCTATCAACTGCCTCTCTATTTGGATAAAGGAATGTGCTTCTTGTTGTTGTTACTATATCCTGCATGGTTGCACTTTGAAGAATAGCAATGGGGAAGCTGTTAAGATTAATGGATTGTTGAAACAGGGTGTTGTGGGTTAATCATTCCATTACTTTGAAGGATAAAGATGAGAAATTATATTATGCTTATTAGTTAAAGAAAAACATGGAGGATAAGGTTTAGTTGATGGCTTGAAGTGTTAGGTCCTAATTCGTATCTCATAAGAGTAAGAATATGTTTCTTTATAGTTGACTAGATTTTTACCAACAAATGTTACTAATTTGTGAAGGTATTGAAAAGAAGAGGAGAAGAAGAGAAGAAGAATAACAACTAAATGTTGATACACATTAAAGTTTTGAGGTAAGGAATTTGGGTGAGTCTTGGCCATTTGAAGGCCCTACCCACAAGTAGAGTGCGTGAGTGGTAGAATTGATGCTCTGTAGTATTCCTTGCTTTTAGTTCTGCTACGATTGTAGATAATTTCCCTTGATTGTTAGTGTGTCTCTTTGTTGTTGATAGTGTAGATTATCGTTGATACGTGATAATTCCCTGTTGATGGTCCATAGATTTCCTTTCTCATGTCTTTATTCTTTTCTTTGCTCTTGTTATTGGTTCTGTTACAAATGCTTAGACAATGAATGAACAAGTAAACACTTAGATGAATGAGAAATGCTTAGATGCTTAGATAAATGAGTTAAGTCTGAAGATATTATTTTGATTTGTTCTCTGTTAAATTTTGATTTTGTTATTCTATTTGAATTGTTAGCTATAAGCTATTGGTTCCTTCATTATTGTGGTGTTGCCATTACTTCATTAATCTAGCATGTTTATTTGCTAATCAATTGAGTTAATTGTTAATCAATTGAGCATGTTAACCAATTTAGTTAATCTAAGCATGTAAAGCAATTGATTTTTCTAAACATGTCAACTAACTAACTTGTCTAATTAACTAATTAGTGATAATTAATTAAAATATGCTTAGGTAAGTGTTGTTATTTCTTGAACATGTAAATTGACTAATAAGTAACTACTAGCATGTTTTTAACTAATTAACTAGCATGTTAGATTGATTAACTAGCATGTTTAAATTAAGTAACTAGCATATTCAATTAGCTAACCAACAGGTTTAATTAGTATGTGTAAATCAATTAGCAGCATGTTAATTAACTATAGTAATTAATTAGACTTGAGCATGCTAATTAACTAGCGTAATTAACTTAATTAGAAATTGAGCATGTTAATCGACTACAGTAGTTAACTTCATTAGAAATTGAGCATGATAATCCGTTAGAATAACTAATTAGAATTATAATCGAAGTCTTTACTTGAGTATGTTAACTAATTAACTTAACTAATGAGACTTGAGCATGTATAACTAACTAGTTTAATAACCATAGGGTGTTTAATTAATTAACATGTTAATTCTCCCTTTTTGGATATTCAATATATTATCTTTTACTGCAATCTCATTTATTGTAACTTCTATAATGATGCTTTACTTTATTAGAAAATAATAAAGAAGATGAAAGAAGAATGAACTAGGTAGGAATGAATTAAGAATTTTATTGACTATATGAATAGATGTTTTATCTTTTCTTTGTTATTGTCTTCTTGGTGTCGCTTATAACTTTGCTTATAGTTACTTGTCTTTAGCATGTTATTTTCTACTAAACCTGAGCATGATTAGTTAACTAGGATAAAAGCATGTAACCAACACTTGAGCATGTCAATTAATTAGAGCAATTAACTAAATTACAATTAATTAACTAGACTCAAGTATATTAATTAACTTAGATAACAATGGTAGCTAACACAATCGTATCTCCCTTGAGCATTTGAATTAACTAAGATATCTAATTAGAATAATAAACGTAATTAATCCTTGAGCATGCAAATTATCTAGGATAACTCACTAGAATAACGATGGTGATCGATGGTGATCTTCCTTGAGCATGCTAAGTAACTAGGATAACTAATTAGGATAATAAGGTAACCTTTCTGGAGCATGTAAATTGGCTAGGAAATTAACTAAGATAACTAGCATGATTATTAGTAGCATGTTTCAATTTCATTTCATTTATTGTTGTGTTCTATGAGTTCAAACTTGCTATAATTAGTGGTTTCAATTCATTTCGTATTGTCCTGTTATGCGTGTTCAATCTATATGATCCCTTTATGGGTTGCTATTCAATTCCCTTAATGTTCATTGTTTGATCTCCTTATGTGCTTTGTGGTTTCCAATTCAATATTATAATTGTTCTCTGTGGTGCGCTTTCCATTATTGTTATTCCTTCTATGCGCAATTTCAATTACAGTTTGCTTTCAATTACTTTCTTCTATATGTGCACTTTAATTATTGTTAAAGTTATGTTGTATTACATCACGCATCATGTTAGGTTGAGAATGTATGGTCATGCATCATGTTAATAAAAACCAATAGGAAGTGCCACCTTGGTGGTGGTACTTACACATGCATCAACTGAGGAAAAACATTAAGATGATAAAGGCTTCTGTGGTCCGGTAGCTTAGCCCGGCACAGGAACAAAAGAAAACGATGAAAACGGGAGTTGGGGGTGGATGAGTAGCGAATCTAGTCTGCGGCTAGGCGAAGCCCCCTACTTTGACAGGAACGGAGACTTAGTTGCAAGTAAAGGGTTAGGTCCAATCAACTATTCCATCCCCTAAGAACCCTTCAATCTCCAGCTCGATGTACGAGTAAAGAACGAATGAAAAAACAAACGTAATGAAAGGATTGGTTTGGGTGGCCCCCATTCCAAAAGAACTAAAGAGAGTCATAAACATAATTGCATTAAACCCTTTTCTTTACTAAGCCTTTGGGCTTACAGTTTACTTGTGGTGTAGGTGTAGGTACTTATATGAGGAGACGTCAAGCAATACACAAGTCAAAATGCAGGGATGAAGGATTTGCACGTGCGGGGATTGAGGCTGGCAAGGCTAGAAGTGTAATACCCCGATTCTCATAACAGAATTAATTAAGGATAATGAGATTTATTTGATAAAAAAATTTATTGGGGGAAATATTTGGATAATAATCAAGGATTTATTTAACGAGAAATTAATTGGGGGTATAATTGGATTATTCGGATAAATTCTATTATGGAATATATTATCATGAAAATAAGTTTAGAAAAATAATTGTTGGAAGATAATTATATCAATTATTGGATAATTATTTTGGAAGCCGAATTGAAGAATTTTAATTGGACCGATACTTATCGGCAAGCAATATTCGGAGAAAAGAAAATTAGAATTGAGATGATTAATTATTTAAAAGAAAGAAAAGTGATGAATTAATATATGCAAGATTGGATTAATTATTAAGTGGGGATTATTATTAAATTGAGTTTTTATTTTAATTTAATTGAAGAAATTAGAGAAGAGAAGG
Source organism: Begonia loranthoides (assembly GCA_022433065.1). Lineage (NCBI taxonomy): Eukaryota > Viridiplantae > Streptophyta > Magnoliopsida > Cucurbitales > Begoniaceae > Begonia > Begonia loranthoides. Next base: position 13,374,230 of record CM039479.1, on the reverse strand, counting down.
GGGAGAAAACGTGAGAGTGGCCGAGAGAAACCAGGTGAGCAATTGGGAAGGATGATTGGAAGCGCGAGACGACGGCAATCGACGGGAGTTGCAGTGACGTTCGGCGACGATGTTCTGTCTGGCTACAGGCTAGCTCAGTGTGCTGCGACTCTCGGTGTCGATTTTGGTATGACAAATCGTTGGTGGAGGTAAGTGTATAGTCTATGTTTAGTGTTTTTCTTCTTGGCTTCTGATTTTGGTTGATTTGGTGTCGGTGGAGAGGCGATTTGGCATTCGACAAGTCCAAATCGGCGATGGCAGGGCTTCAGGTCGCTGGCATCGATTTGGGCTCGGGTCTGGGTCTGTGGTTTCCACATTGAACCGACTCACTTTCTTCTGGCTGACCTGACTTCTTCCTTCTCCCGAGACGATAGCAATTTTCTAGCGTGGAGTTTGGTCATTGGACCACCTCCTTCGAATTGTGTGATCTTCCATCAGCCTGGCGTCCATGGGGTCTTCTGTCTATAAATCTGGACAGATTGGAAGTTGGCAGTGAGATTGGAATTGGACAGTGATGGCCATCGGGTGTGTTTTCTGTGACAGGGCCAAGAGCAGTGTGAGGAAGGTGAGATTCTGTCCTTGTGTGTGTGTATTTCTCTGTGAACCGTGAACCTTTGTGAACTATGAACAAGTGTTGGAGATGGAGTGATGGCCGTGGTGCCCTGGTGTTCTTCCTCAGGTCTTCGGATTATTCTTGTGAGGATGGCATTCTCTGTAATATCTTGTAAAATTGTAGGACTATTTATCCTGTTGGAGTTTTGACTCTGTATTACTGTTAGACTGTTGGTTTTGCCGTGAGCCATTCTTTGTGACTCATTGTTCTGTGAGAAGTCTGATTCTTGATATTTGGATAAGTGCTCTCTGTTTATTATGGAGTTCAGATTGTACAGGTTCTGTAACTTGGAAATAATTGTTATTTTGTCAAAGTAAAGATGTGATGAATGTTGGATTGAATCCTGGATCGATATTCTGTTGGTCGAATTAATAGTCTAAAATGTTTAGTTGATGGATAATAAGAAGTTGTTAGGTCTGACTCTGTGTTTGGAATTAAATGGTTCTCTACTCTGCTGTGGATAAAATACTATTCGGTTTTATAAGTAAATTCTCTGTATATTATTGGGTCACATTGATGGAATGAGTAACTATTGTTGGCTATTGTTATCTCATTGCACATGTTAAGATATTAGAATTGTTATTGCAAGGTTGCTAAGTAATTAAGTTGACTAATGGAAATTATTAAGCGTTAAGGTTATGAAAATTCGGTGTTCAATAATTGTTGGTTAATTAGTCGATGAAAACAATTGGACAAAAAAAAAGTGAAATGAATTAACATAATAATGACATAAAAGTTAATGTTTATAATTGGTAGATATATTAATAAATAAATATTAATTATTTTGAAGGTATTAACGGGAAAAAAATAGAGTGTCAAACGCGCCACGGACGCCAGGTAAGTGATACGCATGTGCTTTGGTCATTAGGGCCCTACATCGCAAGAATAGAATATGCATGTTTCGGTGTTTACAGTTTTAAATAGCACGTTTTGGTGTTTCTAGTATTTAATAGCATGTTTCAATGTTTACAGTTATTAATAGCATGTTTCAATGTTTATAGTTTTAAATAGCATATTTCGTTGCTTACTGTTTTTATAGCATGTCTATGTTGGTTGTTTTATTAAATCCCTCTAATAGAGAATGTATGCATTCACGAGCATCATGCATCATAGTTTTCCAAAAGATACGAAAATGGTTTCCATCTATACTTTTGAAAATGAAACAAAGAAGAAACAAAACGATTACGAAATGTTAAGAAGGAAACAAAGAAGAAACAAAACGATTACGAAATGTTAAAAAGGAAACAAAGAAGAAACAAAACGATTACAAAATGACAAGAAGGAAACAAAGAAGAAACAAGACGGTTGTGAAACGTAAAGAAATGAACGTAAATGGGTGTGACGAGATGTGAGATTGGGTTAGCCGCCCCTCCTCGTCAAGTTTAGACATCTCTAACACTTTCAAGATAAAAATAAACATAAATGGGGTCGTCTGGGGATGTGAGGTTGAGTTAGTCACTCCTCCTCGTCAAGTTTAGACATCTCCAACGTCTTTCAAGATTAAGACACACAACAAACATAAACAGGATCGTCTGGAAATGTGAGGTTAAGTTGACTATTCCTCCTCGTCAAGTTTAGACATTTCCATCGCCTTTCAAGATTAAGACAACAATAAACAAACAACGGGGTCGTTTGGAAATGTGAGGTTGAGTTGGCTGCTCCTCCTTGTCAAGTTTAGACATTTCCAACGCCTTTCAAGATAAAGTAAAGATAAAGATAAAGATAAACAGGTTATCTGGGGATGTGAGGTTTGTCTCGTCAAGTTTAGACATCTCCAACGCCTTTCAAGATTAAGAGAACCATAAACATAAACGGGGTCGTCTGGGAATGTGAGGTTGAGTTGGCTGCTCCTCCTTGTCAAGTTCAGACATCTCCAACGCCTTTCAAGATAAAGTAAAGTAACAATCAAGTAAAGAAAGGAATAGTAAAGTAAAGTCAAGATAAAGCAAAGTTAAGATCAAGAAAACGGTAAAAGAAAATAAAAGAAAGAAAAAAGAGAAACAGAAACAGAAAACGAAAAGATATTTAAAAGTTGCATGACATGTGCATCATACATTTTATTTTATATCACTTACTGGACATTAGGCTCATTAGTTTAGTCTTGCGATGTAGGTACACGCACAGATGAACAGACTAAGAGGCAGTCGATGAAGGATTTGCACGAATGGATCTCGTGGCTGGCTGGGCTAAAAAGTTAAATGAAAATTATTTGTAAAAGGGTTTGTAAATTATTTAATATTCTTTAATGCTTGTTTTAATTCTGCTGCATTTCATAAAATGATTTTATCATTTTCGCCGCAATTGATAAATGTTTTAAGTAAATGGTTTTAATGACTGAGCTTTATAAAAGATAAATACTTTGATATTTTATAAGAAGAAAAGTTTTAAATTTACACGATTTTTAAAACAAATAAAAACCTGGTCATTACAAGAAGAGTAAAATAAGGAACTGTTGTAATTAAATTAAGGTTTATTAAATTGTATTCAATTGTTTAGTTTCTTCATTAAATTATTTACGCTTCTACAATGCCTTAAACAAATAATTTTATAACGCTTCTGCATTCTATTAGTTGAATTTTCATAACAGTCTTAACGAAATGTTAGTAACGGTTCGGTTAGCGTCACACTCTGATTTGTTTTAAAGAGAGACTTCAACGGTCTTAGCAAAATTTTAAATTTTCACGCATTTTAAAGAATTTACGAAAAACCGGGTCGTTACATATACTATATATATATATTGTAACTCTAACCTAAGGTCTTAATTATAATTGTAATATCCTTTATATCACTTCATCTTCTCCAATTGACTTCAATCCTTCACATAATCTAACTATGAACCTAACGGGGTATTATAATTCACTTATTCCAAATGTTTTTTCTCTTAACAAATATCTTTACTTGTCCAACTTAGCTCCTAATATCCCCAAAATGGTCTCATAAGCTATGTCTTCAGCTCAAAGAAGATTCAGGATAATACAACCCTCCCCCGTTATATAAATTTTGTTCTCAAAATTTGTCTAGTGTAAAAGTACTTTTGCCTATCTAAGACGTATTCTAGTAGTATCCTTTCCTATTATTGTCATCTATACCTAACACATATTTGAAGATAAATACTAAATAGGCACAGATAACGACATTCTTAATTTTATTCAATTATAATGTACCTGACCTAGACGTAGACGGTTCATCATCTTGATCTCCATACATTGAAAATTCCCGCAGTGCTACCAATCCTTTCTCCTTGACCAATAACGGGCAGTTCCTAACCAGATGTCCTTGCTTTCCACACTTATAGCACAGTCCAGTACCAGCTCTACATTCACCATAATGCTTCATATTACACTTAGGGCACAGTCCACCTTCAGAATTTCTAACCAAAACTGTATCTATTCCGTTCCGTGCACACTTATCACTCAGATTTATCTTCATTGTCAAGTACTCACTTTGCTCCTTTATCAATTATCTGCCCATCAATAGGTGGTTTAGTATTATTATCCTTTTTCAGCTTCTGATTCATTTCTCTTTGCTTAATTACTTGCATCTCAGCTTCCTCGATTTCCAAAACTTTTGTTACAACCGTAGGATATGGCGCATCATCGGTACCATATATCTTTATTCCTTGATTAATTTCAGCTTTTAATACATGCACAAACTGGTAAACCTTAAGATCGTTGGTCGCCACCAAGTGATTAGCAAATCGAGAAAGAGCCTCGAACTTCCTTATGTACTCAGCAACAGTCGTAGTCTGGCGGAGACTCACAAATTCAACCAACTTCTGAGTCCTGACTATCCAGTTGAAATACTTTTCAAAGAAAACCTCCTTAAATTTTGTCCAATTCATTTCTCTTATATCTTGAGCTGTCTTAATAGTGTCCTACCAGTATCATGCATCATGAACCAAAAGGTAAGCAGCGCATGGAACCTTCTCTGCTTCATTAATTTTTGTGTACTCGAACATGCCCACAAGGGATCTAACCCATTCTTTAGCCAGGGATGGATCCGATACTTTCCCGTCAAAGCTTGGTGGCTTTAATTTTCTAAACTTTTCCCATCTGGCTTCCTCACGTGCGACCCATGAGCGGGAATTTTCATTCTCCTCCCTTTCCTTAAGACTTTCCATATAGTGGAACTGACGTTCCATCATACCAGCCAAGTGATTTATTGTATCTCCTTGCACAGTCTGACTTTCCTCAACACCTTGGCCAGCAGATCCATTAATTCCTCGGTCAGTCGATTCGTCATTATTCTCTCGACTAGCAGGTTCATTCATTCCAACATGTTTGACAGGTACATTATCCTCCATATCATTGGGTACATTATTTTCGATAGGTCCGTTATTCTCCAAATTAATGGGTTCATCATTACCCTAACCAGCAGGTTTCCTTCGTCCAGCATTATTTCTACGGGCACGACCTCTTCTTCCTTTCACCATTTTAATTGCCTACAACTTAATTCTAGAAATTAAAACACTATTCCTAATAAAGCACTGTAATTAATACTTACAGTTGATGAAGCATTCCTGTGTTGAGTTTGCACTGTTTGTAGTTTACAAAAACAATTTTGACCCAGTTATGCTTTGATACCATTTGTCACATCCCGTAATCTTTTTCCGCATAAAATTTTTCTTTTCTACAAAACTATTGCAAAACCATTGCGTAATAAAACACCAGAGTAATAAACAGCCGAAGTCTTAATCTTATAAAACATACAGTGGAAGTCTTTTACAATTAAATACCATAAATCCATTGTTTAAATAAACACATTAACTTAAAATATTTATTTGAAATTATAAAACACTTAAAATATTTTAAAATATTTTATTTCATCTTCGTGAGCCATAACCACATGTCAATGTCGCTAACAAAACAAACGTCCACACAACAATATTTCACCAGCTACGTCCTTTAACAGCTTTATCCATTCATCAGCTCCTTACCTACACCAACGGGACCTAACTATGAGTTTGACGCTCAGTACGTGACATAAATGTAAAACATGAAATTCACATACAATTTCTATAGCATTGCATAAGGTTTTCTGTTTTGTTTCTCTTTTACTGTTCATGTCTTTTATCGTTATCACATTTGCTTATATATCGAGCGTATCAAACCGGACCATACAAACATCTGTTTCTATCTTTTATTGTTTATATGTCGGGCGTATCAAATCAGACCATACAAACGTTGTATATATTATAGGCGTATCAAACCGGACCATATAAACATCCTTTTACGATTTATATGCTGGGCGTATTAAATCAGACCATATAAACATCCGTTTACGGTTTATATGTTGGGCGTGTCAAACAAGACCATATAAACATCTGTTTACTGTTTATATGTCGGGCATGTCAAACCGGACCATATAAACATCTATGCCAGGTGTATCTAACCGGACCACAGTTGTTTACTTATCTTGATTTCTGTGCCGGGCGTATCCAACCGGTCCACAGCTATTTACGTGCATTTCATTTTCGTGTACTTTATGATCAAGTCTTAACGTTATCGTGCACATACAATCCTATCTAACGTGTTCCTTAATCGTATCCTTAAAACATGATCCATCTTATTTAAGTAACTGGACTTAAATCTAATAAACATGCAAGCAAACAATATACATTTCCATACATAACTTATGCATTTAGTAAACAAACATCAAACAAATCCTAATTTCCCGAGATGTAGGTCCTTTCGGACAAAGCACATGCAATAGCACGTACCTGAAATCCTTAGCTTTATGGTTTAACACTGTAACGACCCGGATTTTCGTAAGTCGTTAAAATGCGTAAAATTTGAAATTTTTTTCTATAAAGAGCAAAACATATCAGAGTACGTCTAAACCGAATCGCTACTAACCTTTCGTAAATCTCATTATAAAAACTCAGTGAATAAAATGCGGAAGCGTTATGAAATCGTCTATTTTAAATCATTGCGGAAACGTAAAGAAATCATTTAGAAGGAAATACTAAATAATGAAACACTACGTTTAACAAATGAATCTGACAATTAAACATCATTTGATTACAATCGTTTACTCATCCTTTTTCTTTGCCTTGCCAGCCTCGAGTCTCGCGAGTGCAAATCTTTCATCCCTGCTTCATTATATGTTTACATCTGCTTATTATTTGTTCGTCATTTGTACCTACACCACAAATAACTGTAAGCCTAAAGGCTTAGTAAGGAAATGAGGGAAAACAATTATGCATATCTCTCTATTTAATTCTTCTTGGAATGGGGACCACCCAAACCAATTCTTTTTATTACTTTCTTTTTTTTTGTTCTTTACTTGTACGTCGAGCTGGAGATTGGAGGTTGTCCTTTGAGATGACCTAGTTGATCGGCTTCTAACCTCCTGTGCGCATGCTAGTCCCTTTCCCGACTAGGTGAGGGTGTATCCTAGCTGCTAGGCTAGATCCGGACTACCCATCTACCCCAACTCCCTGGTCGTCCCCTTTCCGGCGTATCCCACCTTCAAGGTTCCTCCCCTTCTGGTGTGTCCCGCCTTTAGGGTTTCTACCCTTCCGGCGTATCCCGCCAGAGAGTTTCTACGGTGAAGGGCATATCTCGCCCATCCCGAACATTCTTTTCTTAGCATTCGTCCCCTTTCCGGCGTATCCCGCCTTCAAGGGTCCTCCCCTTCCGGTGTATCCCACCCATCCGGAACATTCTTTTCTTAGCATTCGTCCCCTTTCCGGCGTATCCCGCCTTCAAGGGTCCTCCCCTTCCGGCGTATCCCACCTTCATGGTTTCTTCCCTTCTGGCGTATCCCGCCGGAGGGTTTCTTCGGTGATGGGCGTATCCCACCCATCTCGAACATTCTTCTTCTTAGCGTTTTTCCTCACTCATGCATGCGTGAGTACCACCCCAAAGGGGCACTCCCTACGGGTTTTCTATTGACATGAAGCATACTGCATTATAACGTACATTAACGGAAATTAAAATGCGCATTGAAGTTAAAGTACTATAATTGAACTTGCGCATATAATGAATCACAATAATTGAAAGCATACATAGATACAAGAAACAATTATGATATCGAATTGAACAAGATAAGACAATAAAGTAACATACGACACATTCCAATTTAACTAAACATGCTCATTGAACTAAGCAAGACTAACATGGAAACATGTTGGAGATAACGAATAACGGAAACATGCTTATAAATTGGAAATCCTTATTGTAATTGGTTAAGCATACTTTTATTTTAATTAGTCAAACATGCTATATTACTAATCTAGTTATTATCTCAGTTAATTACATACTCAACAAATTAGTTAACATACTCAAGTTTGGTCATTGATTAAACATGCTTGAATTGATTAACATGCGGACATGCTCAACTAATTCAACATACTAATTACTAAACATGCTCAAACATTGATTGATTATTTAGTGTCAACTAATCATGCTCAAAGAATAATTTACATGCTTTATTGTCAGTAATATGCTCAATTAAATGCTAGCCATTAAACATGCTAAAATAATCAATTAATATGCTCTCTAGATGATTAAATATTCCTAAATAGATTGGCATGCTCAAGAAGTAATTCACAACTATTAATTAGTTAGACGGTTCGATTGACATGCTCAATTTCTAATTAAGTTAATTACTCTAGTCAGATTATCATGCTCAAGTTAACTAATTTAGTTAAGTCAAATAATCATGCTCATACCATACTAATTAATATTTAAACATGCTGGTTAATCTATATACCTAGCCAATTAACTAGCTTGGTTGACATGCTTAATTGATTACAATTTATACGCTAATCATTGAATAAACATGTTAGAATTAGAGGAGTCAAAAAACTAACTGATTTACATGCTCGAAAGATTATAAATACAGATTAAGCGGTTTACATGCTTGATTACACAATCAACTAGTTAGTTACCATAGATTAATGTTTAACTAAATTGATTAACAAGTGAGCATACCAGTTCAGGGTGATAAAACGGAAAATAAATGGCAGAGCAATAGCAAGGAATTAACAGCATGATAGTGGAAACTAAACAGCAAGTAATCATTTAGTATCGAACCAGACTACACTTATTCATTTGTTTTTCATACTTTCAACGTTCATCGCCTTTCTCACATTCATCACCTCTTTATCGAACCAGGCATTTGTATCGCATAATAAGCAATAAAATAGAGCTAAACAACGAAAGGAACATATCGCAGAGCTTATAATGATTGACAACGAGAAATTGACAAGGAAAATATAACAGAGAATAACAACTATTAGCAGTAAGAAGAACTACACAAAATTATCCAGAAACTAACATAGAAAATCATCCAAGGAACTATCTAACAGCAAGCATTTCATGAACGAACACAAAACTCACGTACTCTACTTGTGGTGTAAGGCCTCCAATTGGCTAAGACACACCAAAGTTCCTTACCTCAATTCTTTATTGCGTGCCCGAACTTAATATTCATTCTTCTTCACTTCCTGATACCTTCACAATTAAAACAGGACAACTATCAATGAATTGTATTCTAACTTGTACAAATTCTAAGTACTCCTTTTACACCTAAACGGAACATAACGCTTAGTGATTCCAACATGCTCAACTTAACGACTTTGTCATAATTCTACACCCTTCAATCTTATTAATTACCATTATACATACACTCATCATAAATCAGCAAAAGAAATTATTAGCAGAACATGAACTCCATTTGCTCATCCTTAGTCATCATCAGAGACAGTCCTTAGCACCCATTAAGCAACTGCTAAATCCAAATACATACACATACTTCACATGGAAAATAATAAAGACAACAGCTCTAATAACAGATAACCTATATTGTCCATCACAACAGAGCACATAAACCATCCTCACAGAACCAATGACAGATAAACAAACTCATTCACATAATCAAAAGTGGAAACCCAACAGATTAATCCATCAATTAACTTATTCAAGAACCCTTAACTAAACAACCAACAAACAGGACCTAACAACCAAAACATCCAAGAAGAAGTCGTTAACAGCATGCAGGAAACTCTTGGCTCAACCCATCTCCATTTCACCATCCGAGAGCTCTCCAATCCCAGCCAATCTCCTCACGTCTCTGCGTTCCAATTTAACAGAGAGCATCGCCTCACCACTCAGTCGACAGCATCCCACAAATCCATCCAGCATATTCCTCTCCTACCACAAATGTTCTCCTACCATATCCCTGCTCTAACAAGCTTTTCAGAGGCTGTCTATTCATGCAGGTTCGATTCCAGGTTGGGGTTGTCTACATAGCAGACAACAGTTTGCTTGAACCGGCCAAACCGATCTAGTCGGACCAAGTCATAGCACCCGGGTCGCAGCCCACCTGAATCCTGACCAGCCGCCGGAATTACCACTGCCAACTGCGAATCAGCACCACAACGCCCCCAATCAGCTACCAAATCAGAAGAAATGCAAAGGAGGAGGAAAAACCCGATCGACCATACCTCAATCGTCGTCGGAAACCACACCCGTGAAGGTCTCGATCCCAAGCCCTAGTTCTCCTCACGACCCGCAGCTGCCCATCGCTCGCACCACGCCTCCCATCTGTCGTACCCTCACTGCATGCCAGTTCGCGATCGATCGCTCCTCCTCTCGGCTTTGGTCTCGTCTTCTCCCCTCGGGTCTTCTCTCTCTCGTCTCTCCCTGTCTCTCTTTCGCGTCTCCTGGTTCGTTTGTGAAGGAATGGCCAAGGCCATTCCTTTAATTTGAGCAAACCGGTTCACTTAAGTGAACCAGTTTGGGTTTGGTTATTCTTTCCACCCATTTTAAAATTACCCACATTAATTATTCAGTTAATCCTAACAATTATGATTAACCCCAACATTATAATCTAATTAATTAAATAAACATTTTTGTTAATTACACAAATTTTTGTTTTATCTTCAATTAGTTATTTTCCCTTTCTCATTTCGTCAAATGGCTGAAGGCCAGAAAAAATGAGAAATATTGAACCGGTCCCTTCTCAGAATCGGTCTAGTTAATCGAAGATACGTCCCCATTTATTTTAACCGAATCCAATTATTATATATTTTAATTCATTAAATAAATGTTTATTTTATTTTGACTACGTTAATTTCAATAATATATAATCTAATGAGTACGTTCTTGGTAATACCCTGATAATTATCCAACTTAAAATATCGGGGTGTTACAAACACTTTAAGGTTCTTCACAATAGCGTAGTTATTAACAACATGAAATAATCAATAAATATTCCCCACTAAATAATTCTAACTACTAATAGTTCATGGCTTAATATATCTTCATAATTCAACTTAACAATTACTCCAACAAGGTATAGCTTACAATATATCCAACAATGACAATTCCTTACTCCAATCCATACCTTCTCCATAATCTCACATAATAAAACTCATTCACTAACCCAATAACCACTTATCCTTATAGAAAACATGAAAATTGAAACATTCTTTAATGTCCAACAAAACATGAGTGAAGATTACTTACCGCATCAAAAAATTGGAATCCGAAGCGAACACCTCTTCATAGTCCAACACCTCACTATTCTTCTTTCCTCCAATATTCACTCGGATTTCCTTTCGTCCAATATTCTCAGCAAACTTTCTTTCACAAAACCTCCTTGCTTTCATTCATCGTCACTCACTGAACACCCATCACAGTTTCTCTTCTATGTAAAATTATCTCTCAAAACAACAGAACTTCAAAACATTTACCCACTCATAATCCCTCACAAACTTCATAGTTCCAACGACAGTTCAGTAGAACAACTCCACTAACTTTCCTCTCAACAAATCTGCAGAGCTGCCACCAAGTTTTCCTTCTTTCAAATATTGCTCTCCTCCCTATCTATTTATAGGCTATCAACATTGATCCTTATTAACTGCGTGAAGATGGAAGGCCACTGGATGCTCCTTTATTCATCCAAGCGTTCAGACAACCACCCTTTCATCTCCAGGCATTCATTACCATCAACAGACGGCCATCATAAATGGCCATTCACTAGCACCCTTCCAGCAAGCCACTGAAGATAAAGAGGTTACAATAGTAACATTCCATGCATTAGTGTAGGGTCGACGTTGAAGACTATCTAGTTCTAGAGACAGTTGACATCTTCAGATGACGTTCAGGATTTGCAGTTGATCGATATTAATGAAGGACGACCGACCGCCCTTCTTGCACAATTCTTCAGAAAACTTCAACATTTTATGTCGGTCGAATAACGCTGGTCGATCAACACCTCGTCGATCGACCGCCCCGATCGGCTGCAGTTTCCAAACTATAATTATATGTATTTTTCTCTAGATCATGCATACCCACGTTATTTCCTAAACGTGACACATCCATGCATATACCATATATATATATATATATATATATATATATTGTGACCCTAACTTAAGGTCTTAATTGTAATTGTAATATCCTTCATACCACTTCTTCTCCAATTGACTTCAATCCTTCACATAATCTAACTATGAACCTAATGGTGTATTATAATTCACTTATTCCAAATGTATTTTATCTTGACCAATATCTTTACTTGTCCAACTTAGCTCCTAATATCCCCAAAATTGTCTCATAAACTATGCCTTCAACTCAAAGAAGATTCGGGATATTACAAGCTATCTACGAAAAGAAATGTGTGTGCATGATGATGTGACTGTGGCAAACAGTGAAATTGTAGAAGAGTAGGCATCTACGAAAAGGAATGTAATTGCAAGATAACGTTTTTTCATAAAAGAATATATCAACAGGATGTTGTGTCAATGAGTGATTGGTGGACTCATGTTTTAGGGGGCAAATATTCATAAGTAGATACATATATAGCCACAACAGTAGCTCGTGCTTTGATATGCGCTCATGGTAATTTTTCTAAACAATAAAGAATGCTTATGCGGACGACTGAGAGTCTAAAGCCTCCTTTGGTTTGGGTTTCCTTGAAGTTGAAAGGTTGCCATTGTTAGCCTTTTTGTTAGGCTAAGTTTTATTTTGATGATGACTAAATTGTGTGTTAATTTAGTAAATCAATAAGTTGTATTTTAGTAGCATGTGGCTTGGATTAATTGGTAGATAAATTGCATAACTTAATTGAGTAAATCAAATATGCAATATTTGTGGCACATGCTTAGGTTTGGATTTGGATATAAACAACTTTATATGTTATGGACATCATCAATAAGGGAGATTGTTTAGACTATGTGATCTAGATGATGTGAAATTTAATAAAGTGTAAAAGTTGTTTATACATTAAATTCTTTTATATCATATTTATCGATTAAATTGAGAATACCCTGGATTAAGGGTATTGGGAATGTTTAATGTGTTTCTCTAAGTCTATGCAGGAGAATGGAAGGTTCGTATGACTTAGAGGAAACATTTTGTGAAAGTATGAAATGGGCTGTGCAGTTGCGGACGCAGCAAATGAGGCGGACGCGAGGCTTAGTCGTCCGGTTTGCCTCTGTCCATTTTGATGGATATGCGAACGGTTGTCGCGGATGAGGCGAACGTGAAATGGCGTCCGCAAGTCTTCAGCTGTGCGGACGGAAAAGAAGAAGAGGACGATGGTTTGGCGTCCCCCTCAAATTTGTGCAGTCGCGGACGATAGACCCAGTCGGTGCGGATGGTACGGACGTGAATATTGGCGTCCGCATTGAATCTGTCCAATTTTATTGAAGACGCGGACGATTTATGCGGACGAAGCGGACGATAGAATTGGCGTCCGCAAGTGCATATTTTTCTGTCCAACAGCTATATTTTCAACAAGAAAATTTCAACGGTCGTGTGGACGATAGGTGCGGACGCGGAGGTCGTCCGGAAGCCGCAGTGGTAGTGTTTATAAATAGAGGATCACTCTATACTTTCCTCAATGAACGAATCGAATATTCGAGGCGAAGCCCTGACAAAATCAATACTCGAATACTACTCTGTGAGCTTTTAATTGTGTTGTAAATCCAATTCTCCCTATTCCGAACTTGTAAGTTATATTTTGGGAGAATTAGGATTAGCTAGATTTAAGCTTAAGTTTCCGAGTTTAGTATTGTGCTTGATTGTAAAGGGTGATTCCCTTAGAATTCATCACACTAGGGTGACGCCCCGTAATAGTCAAATTTAGGGTGACGACTCGTAAGAGTCTAAGGTTGACGACCTTATAAGTAGTCAAGGGTGACGCCCCGTCTAATAGTCAATTTGTAAATGGTTTTATTGGCACCCGCAAGCCAATTACTTAGTGTATCTCCAAGTGCAACTTGGAGCGCGGACGTAGGCTAGTTTGTCGAACCACGTAAACAAATATTGTGTGCATTTCTCTAACCCTTACTCTTTATATTATTGCATATATTTGTTATCGATATTTTAATAATATGCATTAAATCACTTAGGGTAATTAGAGATTAAAATATCGCACGAAAAAGTTAAAACGCTATATTCACCCCCCCTCTATAGGCGTATATCGATCTTACAACCATTTTTGGTGATGAAATGACATAATACTCTGGTATGACTAAGCATTATCCTAGATGAGTAGGATACAATACTTTAGGCTGAGATTTGACACATCAACTTAATAGATAAATTATAATTCTATTACTAATTTATTACAATAACTAAAAATAAAGGAAGGAAGAAATTGTTATTCTCACTTCACTCTTGAAGGTTAACGTAAGAAAGAGTTTAGTAATCTATGTGCCACGGATTCCCTTAAAATATCATCGAGCATGGAGGATTGCCAACATTAATTTTAGTACTTTTTTTGTAGATCTCCATGAAGAAGAATGTACTCGCAATGTCTTTACTATAGGAGTGATGCACGCTAATAAAGAGAGGGAAGGAGGGGAGTGAATTAGGCGAGTTAACTTTTTCGTGCAACATTATTGTCTCTAAACACTAAGTGATTTAACACATAATAATTATTCAATGCATATACAAAAGTAAGGAGTAAAGGGAAAAGGATAAAATTAATTTAGAAAATTTTTTCAGGGTTTTAAATATTAAGGAAAAAATAAAATTTTGGGGTGTTCCCCAATGTGTGGGCTTGAGTGTAAAACCTATATTTTTTTTATGGACAAGTGGAAAATTTCTAATTTAGCTTAGATTCACGGTTATTTCAATTAAATCATTTTAATATAATGTTACACTACATGATATATCATGGGTAATAATAACATGGCAATATCAGGCCTTCTATTTTAATGGGCTTATATCATCCTTCTACAAGGCACACAAAATTTATAGATGAAAAATTGATGAAAGATAAAAAAAAAAATATTATAAATGTTAATTCGATATTAAATATTTAAAATTTGGAAATAAAGTAATTGATTTATTAGGTAAAATAATATTTTACCGAACTTTATAATAGAATCTCAAAATATGTATTTTCCCTTATTTATTAACAAGGTCACATTAGACATAGAAACTTTAAATTATCTTAACTACCAAGATCATGAGACATATGAGATGAACTTGACCATGTCAAACTATATTTTCATTGCTAACCCACAAGCTCATAATTCCGAATTTTTAATAAAATATCCACATAGAAAACATCGTATAATGTTGAAATTTACATCGTACGACTGAGAATCCAAATTCCACCATAGTACACAAATCAAAGAAACGACGCAACGATCAAATGAAACTACAAGTCATTGTCTGATGATCCCGAACAAAATAACTATAAATCATACCTTCAAATTCTTAATTCTTATTAGGGGTGGTTGGTTTTTCAAAAGAACTCATTGTCCCAACCCGACCCGTAAAAGAAGGGTGAGGGAGAGAGAGAGAGAGAGAGGAAAACGACGGTTTGACCGAGGTATTGGAAGGTAGCGACAGTCATGATTCAGTTTCAGAGCTTAAAATAATATCTGGTGGAGAAGGAGATCCAATGACTAATTCCTCTTTCCCCTTCATTTACAACCACTGAAACTTTCTCTCTCACTTCCCTTTTGACCGCCATTGACGCCCTCTCTCGCAACTTCCTCTCTCCTTATTTTTCACTTCTTCCTCTATTCTCATCTTCTCCCCTTAAAAAAACATTAAAGACTGGTAATGGGATGCTGCAGAATTTGAGACAGACGTGGAAATGAAAAAGAGGAAACGACATTTTCTGGCGTTAAACCTGAAACGAAAAAGTTAAAATTCAAAGCTCGACACCCAACTAACGACTACTGCAGTTCTCTGTATTTGCAAGTCGATGATTCGTAAGTGGACTCTCATGGTTTTTCATATCTTTGTCCCCACCAATTGCTAAGAGCATCCCATTTTCACAGTAGAGAGAGAAAACTAGAGAGAGAGAGAAAAAAAAAGGGGTTGAATACAGCGAAGCAGACGAAGATATGCTACAGATCCATGACAAACAGTTAAATAAGATCAATATTATATCAGCCATTAACATGGATAAACGAAGAAGATAGAGAGAGAGGGAGGAGAGAGATAATATTAAAAGGTTTAGTTTTTTTGGTTCTACCAAAAATATCATATCACATCCTATGTAGTCTTTTTATTGTCGTGGGTACCCACTAGCAGCTTTTTTGTCTTCTCCCATTTTCCTTCTCTCTCCTCTCTCTCTTTCTATGAGCATTTCTTTCTTACCCTTTTTTGATTTTTTATATAAATTTATTCAGGGGAAGATTGTAGGTTTCTTCTCTTTCTTATCCACTTTTCCCCTCCAGCAGTAATGATTCCCTCGTTAGGGTATAGTTGTTTGAAGAATCTGAGCAGTTTATTATTTTTCAAACAAAAAAAAATGTGGGTAGTTATTGCCTACGATATCCAGAAGAAACGCAGAGAGAATCGCAGACTCCATGGCCGTGATCTTTGAGAATTAATCATAAAAATTCCTCCTTTCTGTCTCTGTTTCTCTTTGTTTTTTTTTTCTTTTTACTTTCCATCATCTGGGTTCGGATTTTTCATTTCTCCCAGTCAAAAACAACTCCAGAATCATACTCCATTGACGTGATCTTTCAGAACAAACAAATCATAAGTTTTTCTTCCATTCTGTCTCTGCTTTTCCTACTCTCCCCTTTTTTTCTGGGGTTCGATTTTCTCAAATGTCTCAGCCAAGACAATTTCAGATTGGGCAACATAATGATACGACTTTCACGAAAATCTTCGTCGGAGGTTTGGCTTGGGAGACTCAAAGGCATACAATGGGAAGGTATTTTGAACAGTTTGGAGAGATCTTAGAGGCTGTGGTAATCACTGATAAAAACACAGGCAGATCCAAGGGTTATGGCTTTGTAAACCTCTTTCTTTTTCTTGCCTTACTTTTATTTCTTGTTTTTGTTCCTTTTTCTGGGAATAAAAATAGGTTCTTTATTATTGCTCAGGTGACATTTAAGGATCCAGAGGCAGCCATGAGAGCTTGTCGTAATCCGTCTCCAGTGATCGATGGAAGAAGGGCAAACTGTAATCTCGCCGCTCTTGGAGCAAATAAACCTCGCCCTTCATCGACCCTTCATCATGGTTTCTGTTTCTTTCCCTGCAAACCTACAAATTTTTCTCGAATTTCTCTGTTTTGTTCTTTTTGATCCATCATCCATTCGAATGTTTAGTTTTAATATAGAAAATAAGATATATGACTAATGCAGGATCACCCTTTTCGATTTTCGATTTCATTTGCCGTTAAAATGGCAGGCTCTGATGTGACCATAAAATTGCAGGAGCTGGGAAATTCAGGCCGCCTTCTGCAATGGCGGCTCCAGCTTCTTCTTCATTTATTCATCAGCCTACTGGTCAATACACATTTCCCATTTCAGCTTATGGGTAATTAATCAATCCTATTTTCATTTCTTCACTTTCTCCATCAATCTTTATTTTTTTTTTTGGTATCTTCTTCTTGCAGGTACTCTGGATATTTACAAGACTCTTTACATCCACTGGTGGGTATTCGATAACCTTCAGATTTCCACCTTCATTTATGTGTTTTGACGCAGAATTATTTCCTTTCTTTGTTGCAGAACTACTACGGTATCTATGGAGGTCAAAATTTACCACCTTTTTACCCTCCAAGTGGAGTATCAGGACCAGGAGGAGGAGGAGTTGTTCACAATTTCTACCCGATATACAGTCAATTTCAACAAACTAGCCAAGGCCATGGATGTGGAGTTCATTATCCAAATTTATTCCAGTACCCTTATCTTCGTCATCATTTTGGCTCATCTGTTCTTCCTTTCCCTTCTGCTTCTTCAACAGCCATGGCTACCCCCACTACAGGTCCTCAAATTCAATGATTTCGAACCTATTTTCAACCATTTGATTCTCTTAGCTCAACGTTAATATAAAATTACTGAAGAGTTCACTTGTTTTTGACAGGTGCAGTGGTAGTAACTGAACTGTCTGCCGGGCCATCAACCGTCACTACGACTTCCAGGCTAGATTCTAAGACTTAATTCCAGTAGAAAGCTTTATATTACATGAAACTAAAAAAAAGTGGGAAAGTTGGAGATTGAGATGTGGATAACAATAATGGCGGATTCAAAGACTGGAAATATCGCTGATCAGAACAGCTGGAAGACCAAGGGAAAGCAAAAGAATGCAGCATTAAACACCATTGTCATCTTCATCGACAAACATGATTGGTTCGGTGGAACAGTAGGAAACATCAAATTAGTTAGTTAGAATTAGGAGACCAGACAAAAATCATATTCATTCATGGGCTGGGTTCTAAAGTTTGGCTTTGGATTCCACCTTACAAGAAGATAACGTCTTAGAGCATCCTATGAGACAGCTCATGTTCATACAGAAAGCAAAAATTTAGTTCAAAAGATTGATTTTGTGTCGTTTGAACTGCAGCTTTTCCTTGTAATTTTGGTGTTATTATTGTTTGGATTCATGATTAATACTTTTTAATTGGAATTATTTGGAAAAGATAAGGCTGTTTCTGTTGAATTTTGTGCAGATATTCATTGCTTTTTACTTGCTTGAGTCGCTTTCATTTGCCATTCTTTTTCAAACATTATGATTAGTTATCCTTCTTTCCTACTATCTCTTTTTCTGAATTTAGCTTTAATTTTATGGAATCCAATGAGATTTCTAGAACAAATGTGAACTACTGATTACGCCTTCAACAAACCATATTTAGCATAATCTATTTTTTACCTTATAATAGAAGCTAAAATTTAATATCTCAAATGTTTTCTATTCTACTTTTTTTTTTATCATTTCCTTTGGCTGACCTCAATTGTTGATTGAAAGAGTATATCATGGTAAGAATTTGATAACTTAAATTCTGTTTTTGACTAGGCCAAACAATTAGGAGTAGAAATCGGTTCGGCTTGAATCGAGAAATTGAATTGAACCGACTCAATTCGTTCGGTTTCATTTTTAAAAGCAAAAAATCAAATTATAACCAAACCGAAAATAATTGAAATCTTCGGTTTAGATTTGTATTTTAATGGAGAAAATCGACTAAAATCGAACCGAACCGAAGATAACCTAAACCACACAATTTATTTGTAAAACCCTAATTCATTTCATGTCGGCTTAAGTTGCTTCTTAGTTCTTTGAGTCGACAAAACCCTAATCCTAAATAGACACTTTGATCACCTAATTTAATGATTTATGAATCAATAGACGAGAAAATTGAGGCAAACTTGTTGAGAACCGAACCCAAACTGGTTGAAAATTGAACCCAAACCAGATAAAAATTGAGCTCAAACCAAAATTAAAACTGAGCCCACACAAAAAAGAAAACCTGAAATCGAATTAAAACTAAACCAAGAAAAACCAAAAACCAAAGTTTAGTTTTCGATCAGTTTTTAGGTGACTTTGCTCTGGTTTTAGTTCTTCTTTTTCAAAACCAAACTGAGTCAATTTGATTCCAATTCAATATAAAACCAAACTGATTTCACTGCTAGGGTGGAATCAGTTCGGTTCAGTTCAGTTTTAGACTGAACTAAAACCGAATCAACTCGGTTCAGTTTTAGAAAATTAAAGCCTAAACCAAACCTATTAAGGAGAAAAACTAATTAAAAACTGAGCTCGGTTTTGAATTTTTCCGATTCAGTTTTGGTTCAATTTTTGGTTTACATGTTAACTTATTTTTTGGTTTTGGGTTTAGGGTAATTTCATTTTTGGATATGGTTTGAACCAGTTTTGGCTCTTTTTTTTTAACTAACTTGGCTCGATTTTCTCATCTATTTGTTCATAAAAATAAATCGTTGACTAAAAAACTATCCAAGAACATGTTTTTTTGAATTTACAAACAAGAAATATATATTTTGTTTATCAAACTTCAAAAATCAACATAATTTATAAATGAAATAATTACTTTATTCAGTTGAATAGCTGACTTGAGAGTAAATAGTTCTAAAATTATGCATCTTTATTTGGTTTCGTCATAATGTCATCCAAATTTACGAAAATTAAACTATTAGAATAACATAATAACAATTAATATTCAACAGGATAAAAGATAAATAAGTTTATATTTTTCAAATTACGATGCATCTTCCAATGCTTCGTAAATATTTGTCTGTCTATTTGAATCACAAATTCAGCTCTGAAAGAAAAATGAGACTTTCCACAGTTTTTGGAGCCAAGGACCTTCGAAAAGAATCTAACATTCAATCACCACAGCTAAATACCAACTCTGAGGCAACTGTAGAAATAGGAATATCAATCACATCTCTTACTATTTTAATCAAAGTTTGATATTCTGAAGAGTGCATTCTCCACCAACTCAATATGTCCATATCGTTTGAAAAACTCTTAAGTTTTCCAAACAAATAATTTTCAACTTCATTTCTATTGGCAAATTCATCTTCATTGTTTAATTATGCATGAAATGTCGACTCAAACTCGTCATTATCCAAATTGTGTTGAGTAACATCATCCACATGCATAGACGGAGAAGCTTGTTCCATATTATTGGTTGGTGAATCCATTTTGTGCTCAGAATACAATTTTCTAATTGTATGTTACAATTCCATTATCAACCCATTGGTCATCTCCAATCCATGCAATTTCATTAGGCAATGCTTCACAAACTTCATTTTATATTGTGGATCAAGCACAACAGGAACATACATGAAGTGATTGACTTTACTGAAATTTCCCCAGTATTTTTCATACTTATCTTGTGTAATGACCTGATTCTTTTTCTATTTTAAAACCCAAAACAAAATGTGATAGAAGACCTTCCTTTTTAAAACATTTATTTTCAAAAATGATAAAACATAATAATTCTTATTACAAATTCTTTTCTATATAGAATATACATGTAATATCCCAAATTTTTGTTGAGCTGAAGACATAGATTAAGTGATAAGTTTGGGGATGATAAGAACTGAGTTGGACAAGTAAAGATATTGGTTAAGAGAAATGCATTTGGAATAAGTGAATTATGATATCCTATTATGTTCATAGTTAGATTAAGGGAATGATTGAGGTTAATTGAAGAACTGTTTGATGGTATTGGAATTAGATTAAATGATATCAATTAATTTGATAGTCAGTGAAAATAGTAAGAAAAAATATATTTGGACATATTTGAATATTGTAAAGATTGAGAGCTAGTTAATAATAAAGTTAAAGGTATCAGATTTATACTATTTTAGAGCATATTGGATTTAATGTGAAGGAATGGTGAGACATATGGTATGGGTTGAGGTTTTGGATATTTAGAAAAGTGAATTATGGTTGATTAAGGGTAATTATATATATATATATATATATATATATATATATATATATATATATATATATATATATATAGGGTATATACATAGATAGGTGTCACGCTGAGAAAGTAGTCTGGAGATTTAATTGAATGCAAACTGCTTGGATACAGCGGTCGATCGGCGAGGTGTGATCAACCGGTGTCGATCCACCAGCGTGATGATGGACATTTTATTAACAAAAACGCTGCGGCTGTTTGTGGTAGTTGTTTGGCATGGGGAGATCATACACTGCAATCAAGCGTCAGGAATTGAAAGGTCGCCTGTTAATGATAATGAACATCTGGAACGTCAGGAAGTTGAAAGGGACGATGTTTTACCCATTTAGACATTAGAAGGTTGCTGGACATTAAAGGATGGTGTTGGCTTTCTATCTTCACGTGGAGAGACGTTGGATAATTTCCTATAAATAGGAGGGTTGGCAACGTGATTTTTGGAGTGATAAAAGCTGAGGTTACTCTGTCAAATTGTTGTGAGGAGGTCTTGCTTCTGGAGTTGTGAGAATTTGTATTTGTGAGACTATGAAGGTAAAGGTCTTTTGAGGAAAGGTGACTGTGAGGATAGAAAACCATGAGTGATGAGAGTTGTGCTTTTGGAGAAGTGAGTCTGTGAGAAACAAAAACTCTGTGAGTGCATGGTTGTGGAGAAACAACTGTGATGGAATTGTTTGTGAGGGAAAATGAAGGATAGTGAGGTTCTGTGATTTTTGAAGGAAAGAAGAACAATGAGGTGCTGAAGTGTGAAGAAGAGTTCTCTTCGGATTCCAATTTTTGGATGCGGTAAGCAATCTTCACTCACGTTTTGTTAGGGATTTATATATGTGTACACCCTCTTTGATTATTATTGGATAAATGAATTCTGGAATTTGAATAGTGATTGTTGTGGATTGAAGTTTAAGTGATAATGGATATAGTATGGATTAAGGTTGGCAATTAGATGGAAATGGATTATGCCACTGCATGTTTAATAGCTAGAATTGATGTATTAGGGTGTTATTCCTTGAGGCGTTGAAGATATGTAACCCGATGAATAGATGATTTGTTTTAGAGATGTAATAAGTAAATATGTATATGATCTGAATAGGTTTTTGGAAAAATGACAACTCTAAGTGTCAAACCTTTTAAAGCTAAGGACTTCGGGTATGTGGTATTGCATGTGTTTTGTTTGAAAGGGCATACAACACTAGAATTAGGGGCTGTTTTACTGTTTGTTTTATTTATTGTTATGAATTGTATGTTTATAGATTTAAGTTCAGTCCCTTAGCTAGAACGGATCACGTTTTAAGGATACGATTAAGGAATATGTTAGATAGGATTGTATGTGCATGACAATGTTAAGACTTGAAATCCTAAAGTACATGAAAATGAAATATACGTAAACAGTTGTGGTCCGGTTAGATATGCCTGGCACAGAAATAAAAATATACGAAAATAAACCAAAGATAAGTAAACAGCTGTGGATCGGTTTGTTACTCCCGGCACAGAAACCAAAGATAAGTAAACCAACTGTAGTTCGGTTAGTTACTCCCGACACAGATGTTTGTATAGTCCGGTTTGATACACCCGACATATAAACAGTAAAAGACATAAACAATAAACAGATGTTTGTGTGGACCGGCTTGATACGCCCAACACATTAATAGATGGAATAACAATAATAGAAAGAAACAGTAAATAGATGTTTGTGTGGTCCGATTGGATACGCCCGACACATAAACAGATGAAATAATGATAAAGACATGAACAGTAACAAAGAAACAAAACAGAAAACAGTATACGATGTTATAGAAATTGTATGTGAATTTCATGTTTTACGTTTATACCACGTACTAAGTGTTAGGCTCATAGTTAGGTCCCATTGATGTAGATAAGGAGCCAATGATTGGATAAAGTTGTTAATGGACGTAGCTGATGGAGTATTGCTGTGTAGGTGTTTATACTATTGGCGACATTGATCTTGGGTTATGGCTCACAGAAATGAAATAAATATATTTAAATGTTTTAAAAGCTTTTAAGTGTTTTACGATTTTCAATAAATGTTTTACTAGTGTTTTAAGTTAATGTGTTTAATTAAATAAATTAGTTTGTGGTATTTAAATGTAAATGACTTCCACTGTATGTTTACTTTGAGTTTTATACGATTGAAATTTCTGCTATATGTTACTCTGGTTTTTCTATTACGCAATAGTTTTACAATGGTTTTAAAGAAAAGAAAATTTTTATACGGAAAAGGTTACAGGATGTTACAATACATTTTTTCTCATTGAAACAAAACCCCTTTTTCCTCAACTGTTCCCACTTCGTTTAGCCAGCACAATCTCACCATCAAATTCTTCATCAACTGCTTCTCTCCTCGATACCGTGCGTACCTACATCATGAGATAAACCATTACTCTAATGCTCAGTAAGGAATATAATGAAATATGATGCATGCTCATGTTTGATTATGTCAGAAAATAATTCACCATTTCTGTTCTTTAATCATAGTCTCATATAAATTCGGGACATTGGAGATATTTCCCACAAGGAGTATAGTCGCTTTTCAGAATCTAGCTTTGGGTAGAACCAGCTATCCATCCCTACATGGGATGGATGCTTCCCGCAGCTCTCCCAAGTAGATCCGACACTACCTCCCCAACCCCCAATTCCCTTTATATTCCTTACATCTGTTATTATCCAATGCAATGCATGTTCCAACTTGTTTCTACTTATGATGCACGTCAAGCAATGCTTTAATATCAACAATATATCAATAGTATAACAAGCAAGGAACACATTAAAATTCAACCAAATATTGAATATGGAACTATCAAGAGTATCTACATTTAACCCACTATATTCAAGAGAGAAAGCATGCTTAATTATAAAACAGAGTAGAGAACCATTTAAGTCTACACAGGAATCTACATAGTTCATTATTCAATCAACAGAGTAATTATTCATTCATAGTAAAACAGAGGACGAAATCACCAAACTCTCTCACAGTCAAACAGAGAACAACATTAAAATAGAGAACAAGTGCATTACCGAGTGAACATTCCTAGGTATCTCTATATCATCATAAACTAACACGAAAGGCAACATGGAATAACATTACGAAGAACAACATTGATTCATTCAAAGCCTTAGTCGATTAGTCTTTCTCCAATTACGCACGAGCTATTATCAACATCCTACAATTTCGATCAACCAGTTAAACTACACAGTGTCAATATATAAAGCACTATTTAACAGTTTCGAGCAGGAGTTATCCAAGAACTACGACAACTTAAGCACCATCACAATATCCACTGTATTCAGTCACAATTAAATCAAGACCAGACACAACAAATTCTAATCCCATGATGTAGGCCTCCACTAGCTACACACATGCACTATTCTTTACCATTTTCGTTGTCTCACAACCAGAGATTCCTTCCTCATAGAATGCACCGCAACCCTTGATAGAGAAAGTAGCTCACACCTTGAAGCTCCTTTCCATGACTTCCTTTCTCCTATTTGTTTCCCTCTTCCTCTCTTTTCTCTTTTACTTCTCTCGATTTCTTTCAAACTCTCCATCACCTTCTCTCTGTTTCTCTCTTGGCTCACTCTTTTTCTTCTTGCAAACCCAGAACATTCCTCTCTCTCGTTCTCTTTTTCTCTTGCACTCTACTCTTTATAAAAACCAGAACACTTCTCCCTTCTCTGTCTCTCATTTTTATCAGCAGGAAGCTTCCCTTATAAGCCTTCACTAATATGGACGTTCACCTACCACCAAGAGGTGACATAAGTCAAAAATGTCACATGGATTCATTATCCATTTGGGAAATCGAGGTGAAATTGTCGTTGTTTCATGCGAAGCACACGGTCCCGAATGATCAACCCCTCCTGGGTAAACAACCGACATGTTGTTGGAAACCGCATTTGAGAAAATCGCATGGAGCCGGTCGATCACTTGATCGACCACTCAGCCATGAATTCGACTTTCCAAATTTCCAATCGGTCGGTGATCAACCACCTTACTGCAGAAAATCCAACTCCTTCAATTTATTGGTCGATCATTCAATCGACCACCCTGTCGTGGATTCATTATGGCCATCTTCAAGGTTGATCAATGATCGACCGATTCCTCTTCTCCAATTCTGTATAGAAACTACACTTTTCACTTCAATTATTTTACATCCTAATTAATTAAACACTGCTTTTAACTTAATTTTATACGCATATTTATCACATTATATCAAGTGTACCATACACTATCATAGAAAATATTTCCTTTTATCAAAACATATATTCCAAAAAATTCTTTACATTATACATAGAGAGATTTATTATCCAGATATTATATCTTATATGCCAAATGTCATGGTTCTTAGTGATGAGTTATCACTTGCAGCAAATTTCTTAATAATTCTATAAAGTCTATATACTTCAGAGAAAAATACATTGGCTGTAATATGCAAAGTCGATGAAACTTTCAATGTTACATCATAAAATTTCTTTGACAATACTATAAATTCACGGACGGCACACCAATCTTCATTAGATGGAGGAACATTTACATTCTCATCTTGAAGAAATTCGTATATGAATTGATTTTCATATTCCCTCAATTTCTTAAAAGTTTTTTCAAAATTTTCTACAGTGTCTAGCATTAAGTTTGTTGAGTTCCATCGAGTTGGAACATCAAGACACACGTTACTTTTACAAGTAATCTTTGCACTTTCAACACATGCTTTAAACTTCTGCATCCTCGAAGGAGAAGACCTGACATATTTCACAGCTTTATGAGCCTTCATAATATAATCATTACGCTCTTTCAGGCTATTGCAACAATCAAATTTACAATATGAACAAAGCATATGACATGCATAAACTCTTCATCAAGTACCAAACCTTTCCAGTTTCTAATTGGCTTAACCAAATGATTCAAAGTAGCTTCATTAGAAGAAGAATTATCAACCATGACAGTCAAAACTCTTTCTATTCCCCAATCCAATAAATATTTTTTCATAATCATAGCAATAGTTTCTCCTCTATGATTATGAATGATACAAAAATTAATAATTTTTTTTTGCAAAGTCCACCTTGCATCAATGGAATGAACAGTTGTCACCATATAATTTATATCAAGATAGAACTCAATGTATTAGTGATTAAACATATTCTTCTAGACAATTGGGAAAAAAGATTTTTCAACTTGCTCTTTTCCTTTATGTAAAGCATGAAAAATATCTTTTTCCATAGTTTTGCTACTAGGAACACTAAATTTTTTGCTCTAACTCATTTAACAAATCTACAAAACATTTTCCTTCAACAACACTCAAAGGTAATTCAACAATGACAACCATTCTAGCAGATATATCTCAACATCTTTTCTGCACTAAATGATTTCACAGTTAAAGAACCAACTGAACTTTCTTCTACTATCTTTTTTTTTATGAAACATTAATGTCTTATGTGTCTCGTCTAAACTATTAAAAAATTTCTTACAAGTACATACATGTTTGTTCAAAGTTGAAGTTTCATTCTTTATTGGATGACAGACATATATTTTCCACAGTAATTGCAAGTTGCCCGAGAGTTATCTGGGTCCATTGGTTCTATTTTAGTGAAGTAATTTCATGCTTCACATGTTTTGCTTCTTTTCTTACTTTTATTCGAACTAGTACTTGTACTATTTTTCATCCTAACTCAGCAGTGAGTGCGAGTCAATGTTTGAATTATTAAGTGATTGTCTGTCCCAATGTCGCTCGTCCAATCCCAGTGGGCAATCATTGTAGTTTGTACTCACCCAGTCTATCGATCACAGCATCACTCGTAGTCTCGTACTTAATTTTATGGTTAGTAAAGTTAAGTGTTGGACCATTGGTTGAGTGAGTGTGGTTGGAAACTAGGTAATTTAATTATAATTTGGAGAGAAATTAAGCTAAGGGACATCCATTGTAAGCTGAGGGACGTACGTTTTAAGTTGAGGTGTAACACCCCAACTTTTTAAGTTGGACAACTATCGGGGTATTACCAAGGACGTGTTCGGAGCGTTAAGTCGGAGTGTAGTTTCGATAACATTTTTCCCCTATACATGATGTAATCAAGTGTTGGGAGTATGGGGATATTACATATGACGTGTAATTATGGGGAAGATGTTATAGTATAAGGGTTAAGTGAAGAAAATATGTGGGAACGCTGTTCAAAGCATTTTTGGACGCCTGCAGATGACACTGTAGACGAGTCATGTCATCCGCAAATGCTTGGGACGCCGTCCTGAGAATTGGGCCGACTTAGGATGCAGTTTCCCATCCTAATTCACATGTATTGCGAGTTTTTGGACGACCCCGGACGCTCGCGGACGCTTGGATTTGAATTTGTACAAATTATGGACGAATTCGGACGTGTTCGAACGCTTCATCCGGATGCCATATCGCGTCCAAATTCTGAATTCAGACGATACATACTGAAATTGGACGCCAGTCCTAGTCCGAGAACGTGTGTTTGCTTGCGAGATTTTACACATGCGGACGACTGCAGATGAGATTAGAGCGTCCGCATTCGTCCAAAAATCCCCAGCTCAGCAGAAAATTAGGGATTTAAAATCTGGTAGATTGTCATTTAGCCCATAAATGCCCAACATGGAGATGATGAAGTCGTCTCCCTCCTGCTGGCGATGCCTTCCCCTGCCTTAGGCTATCTCCTCCTTGTTCCCTTAGGCACTCATGGTGTCCCTTCCCTCCATCCAGGTAATATCTCCCTTACCCTCTTCAATTGTCATTCCCCCTCCGTGAGAAGTCCAAAGAGCAAGAGAGAAAGAGGAAGTGACCGAGAGAGAGAGTGCTCAGTGAGAGTGAGCTTCTAAGTGAGAGAGAGGGAGAGTGTGAGGGTAGTGGGTTAGCTATGAGGTGTGTGCTGTGAACCATGAGTGAGTGAAGTGGGAGCCCTGTGAGCTGGTGTGTGCTGGGTGAGGAACCCTGAGGCTGGAGTGCTACTGTCCTTGAGTTAGTTCTTCAACTTAGGTAAGGGATTAGGGGTGTCTTGGCCATTTGGAGGCCCTATACCACAAGTGTGTGCATGAGTTTAGTGTTAGTGTTCTTAAAATGGTTGTTAAGTATGTTGTTTGCCTTAAAATGCTTATTGTTAACATGCTTAGTGCCAGTGCTGAGTAGTTGTTGTGATTGTGTTCTGTAATTTTCGGTTAAACTCAGTGATACTTCCTTTGTTGATGTGCTCTGTTTCATTGTCTGTTAAGTGATGCAAATGTATTGTTAGTAATGAAATGATAAATGAAAAAGGAGTGATAAAAGGGTTAAAGCATAAAATGAGAAATGCTCACTGTCTAATTTCGTTGTGCTTTAATTCCGCTGTTGTCATTCTTATGCATATATGCTTAGTCTATTACCTGCTTCTCTTACTTGATGTTACTTAATAAGCATGTAATTAATTAGGGTAACTAATTAGCATGTTAATGGACTAACATGTTTAATTAACCTAACTATAATAATCAACTAGACCCAAGCATGCTGAACTAATTAATTAGTACGTTTAATTAGTAGGTTTATAATTAACTAATGGGTTACACATGTTAAATCTATTAGACCCTTTAAAATTAACTAGCGTAATTAATTTAATTGGAAGTTGAACATGTTAATTAACTAACGAAATTAACTGAGCATGTTAATTAGTAAGCATGTTAAATAAAGTAGCGAGAATGTTAATTATTTAGAACAATCAACTAAAGAAATTAATTAGACTTAAATTGAAGCATGCTAAGTAACTTAATTAATTAACTAGTCGTTAATTAACTAATTCAAGCATGTCTAACTAGTTGTCTAATTCAATAACTAATCAAGCATGTTAATAACTAGCCTAGCATGTTAAGAATTTGGCAGAACTTCGCTATGATTCTCGCGTTGTTGCGTTGAGCTTCGGATAATCTTCTATAGATAGACTCTATGCAACCGATCAACCATTTCCATTTTGGTCGACAACCTTTTGACCGTTGAAACTAGTCGTTGCGTTATCCAGACTTATCGATCGATCATTTTCTACATGCCGGTCGACTGCTTTCTTCACATTTTAGCTCTTTGCCCGACTCTGTCCATTTCGCAGTCAATCAGCTAATCTGATGCTCGACCACTTCCTCAGTCATAGAAATGACAAGCAATCTGTCTTAATTTGCAGTCGACCATTTATGAACCGGTCGACTGATTCTTCAATAGGATGAATTCTCAGACAATCTGTCATTTTTGCGATAGATCAATCGGTCAACCATTTTCTTCACTGCTACATAATTTGTTTGACATTTTTCACTATTTAGGCACCCTCTTCCTTCGTTTTGGCTTTCCTTGAATTCTCTAAGTCCGAATGATCATACTATGAGCTACATGGACTTAAGTAAATAGGTTAGATAACATTAATACTCATATAAAGGGTATTTCTAATAAAGAATATAGTGTATATATCAATTCAACCAAATATACAATAAATAATTTAATTAACCAAATAACTCCGTCATCATCAAATCAAACAACCTAATGTCAATTAGGCCAACAATTTCTTTACAGCGTTGAAGTAAAAAACGCAGTTGACCAAGTGCAAATTGGTCGACCGAAAAACGCTACAAAACAATTTGTTTTCTAGACACAAGGAAAAATGGTTGACCATTAGAGCAGAGTTAGTCGACCGAATATCTTTACAATGTGCTTGTCAAAAATGCAGTCGACCAGAAGCAAAATAGTCGACTGGTCAATCTTACAGATTGCTCTATTTTCTTGAAGTAGTGAAAAGCGGTCGACTACCTAAAAAATGGTCGACCGATGCAATTGACAAATCAGAAGAAAATGGTCGACCCGTATAGAGAAGAATTGCACGTAATGGTCAAATGGAAATCAACCAAATTGGTTAAGTGGTTAACCGCGTAGCAACTTGGGTGAAGAAATCTATAAATAGATGAAGACTCCAAGTGGAAATTATCTTGTACTATCTATCAAAGACGAAGTGCTACCAAATCATGTGATCATTTGAGCCTTCTTGCCATTACTTTAGATACCTCATCTCTTTTCTATTCATTGGAGATATACACTTTGAGAGTGAGGATTTGTTGGGTTGAAATTTGTAAACGAACTATTGCTTGTTGAGTGTGAGAGACAGTGAACCCGTTGTAAGGTTAGATTGACCGAAGTTCAATCAATTGTAACCCAAGGGGTTCAAATGAAAAGATCTTCAAGGAGGAGCCTTGAAGCGCAGACGTAGGCGTGCTTTATCGAACCCCGTTAACAACTCGGTTTCATATTTCTTTCCCTTACCTTTTTTATTGTGTTTGGCTAATGCATGAATTAGTTATCAAAATTTGTGATTAAATATTTTGAAACAACTTAATTAACTTGATCATATTAATCACTGGGAAAAAGTTTTAAAAAACCCAATTCACCTCCTCTTAGATTATTTCGATCATACACTTGTCGTTTGGATACATATATTTTTTGATCAAATAGTCAAATAGGTAAAATTGTAGAAGTTACCGTATGATTAAAATTGAAAAATAACGTTAGGAAAATCAAATTTTCTGTAGATAGAGTTTTAAATAACTTTAGATTTTTTGACAAATTAAAATTTAAGAATTTATTTAATATATAATTTAATATTATACATTATTTTTATATATTAAATAAAATTATATATATATATAAAAGGAGATTTCTCCTCTTATTCTTGGCAGATGAGGACCAAGAGAGAGTGGGTGAGAGCGGGGAGGAGAGCAGTGATTTTGTCACCGATCAAACTTCTTAGCATTCAAATCTTCAAGTTTCGTGAAGGGAGGGTAAATCCAGATCTAAGTTTCGTTGTCATTAGTTTTTCTTTAGTTTTGTAGATATTCATTGGATTCAGATTTCGAGCTTGAAAAGTTAGAATCTTTTGTTATATTTTTATTTATATTGGTTGATTTATACTTTATGCATGCGTCTAGTTGACCGTAATTGTTGGTGCGATCCACCATGGCCTTCTAGCCGACCACACCAACTAGCCTAGTCGGCCATTGTTGGGTCTAGTCGACATTTGCATAGTCCTAGTCGACCAATGATCTGTCTAGTCAATCACTACGAGGTTCTGGTCGACCACATAGTGGTGAATATTTTGTCGCTAAGGCGAAGTTAATGGCCTTTATTTGTTTTCTTTCAGATTGGTTTCCTAATCTTGATATAGGATACATCCACTGTCTCTAGTGTTTTAAATAAGATTTTAATGACAATTTTGTTTTAGCTTCGGACGATTTTACTAATTTTGAGATTGTTCCCAAGAGTGTTGTTCCTACGAGTAGGAAAAGCATTTGTCATCAAGGTGAGGGTTTCTTTCCTATATCATATCTGTATCATGTTTTTTAAAATCTTCATTTTGTGAGATACCACATATATAACCTAACATGTTCTATTTAATAGCATATTAGTTTTTATACTATATGTATGTTACCTTTACACGTTTATTTCACTCATGCATAGTATTTCATTTTGTACACCGAAAGAACATCTAGATGTTTTGAGCCCCTTTTTTGTCATACCTTATGCTATGTGAAGAGGTTTCATTTTTATGCATGATGTGGTATTGGAACAATGATGGAGCCATGTCTTTGGGTTTGAATTACTAAACTTGGCCAGAATGCTTTATTGTTACATTTTGATACACATTGATTGGTGTAATGACTCAATTTTCCTTTCTTAAAACGTGTTATTTTTAAAAGCGAGTTCTCTTGAAAATCGTGTAAAATTAAAACTTTTGCATAGCGGAAGACTTTTCATAAAATCCTTTAAAGATGATAAGTAAAATTTGGGAAAACTTCTTTTATAAAACATAGTGGAAGACTTTTATGAATAAAACAAACCATTTGAGAATACAATAAATAAACATTTTATATTATTTTTATAAAAACCTTTTTTATTTCCTTTTTCTTAAATCCTTTAGCCTAGTCAGCCATCAAGCCCACAACGCATAAATGCTCCATCAACTACTCCTATTCTCAATGCCATGCATACTTACATCACAAGACTTAAACTATGAGCTTAAGAGTCAGTAAGCGATACAAAATAAAATATGCAATGCACATGCTATGCAACTTTTAAAATTTGTATGCAGTTCTGTTTTCATATTCGTTTATCTTTTACATATTAGTTTCTTTTTTGTCTCCATGCACATCAATGCACCTAGTCTTGAAATCGATCGAGGACACGCTATACACATCAATGCATAACATCTGGTGATAAAGGCTCGACATCAATTGAACCGCCTGACAACTATTGTGCACATCAAAGCACAACGACCCCGCATCCAATGTAAGCAGCTCCGACATCGACCAAAAGCTTTGCTAGCAATTGTATGTATGGACACATAACAATCTGTCCCGACATCAATCGAAGGAGCACTAGCAGTCATGCACACCAGACCTCACCACATTGTTGCCTTGGCCATCCTTGACATCAATCGAGAACCAACTAACAATTTCACACTCCCATGGCACACACCTCAGGCGGCCATCGTGTGGCACCCACCTAAGGCGGCCAACTCAAGAACTCACGTTTAATTATATTTAATTTATGTTTCTGTTTTACTTTCAATGATAAAATAGATATTTCTACAAGCTGATTGAAGGTTGTGTGCTTCGGGTGATCAGTCCTCAAGAACACCGTACACTTAGTATGTATGAGCATCCATTATACCATTTTCCAAAAACAATGCATGAAAATCATTTTTGTAACATTTTAGAAACGATGATGCTTGAATGCGTATGAATGCACACAATTCTATAGCCTCAATCTAATCCTTAAGGCATAATCAGTATCACAATCCTTAACTTAAAGAACTTACTTAAATCTAATAAACACATCATTAAAAGAACTTAATTATAATAAACACAGTATCAAGCAGCAATACAACCTCAAGACATGATCACAACATATTAAATCTAGTCAATGCAAGCAACATACAAATCCTAACTCTTGTGATGTAGGCCTTTCAACAAAACACAAACAATATCGCTTACTTGGCGTCCTTAGAGAGCTTTAGCACTTAACATTATCTTTCACAATACCTTTAAAAACCAAATCAAATAACCATCAATAATCCCAGATTATTAACCTTTATACCATTATTCCCTATTCATTGCTTAACAGTAAGTGGGTTTGTAACATCTCGTAACATTTTCCATATAAAAATTTTCTTTTCTTTTCAAAACCATTACGTAATAAACACTAGAGCAATAAACAGTGGAAGTCTTAATCTTATAAAACATACAACAGAAATATTTTACAATTTAATACCACAAACTTATTGTTTAAATAAACATTTATATAAACACATTAACTTAAAACATTTATTTGAAATCATAAAACACTTAAAAGCCTTTAAAACATTTATTTCATTTCGTGAACCATAACCACAGGTCAATGTCGCCAACAGTACAAACGCCCACACAACAATACTCCATCAACTACGTCCTTTAACAGATTTATCCATTCATCTGCTCCTTACCTATATCAACGGGACCTAACTATGGAAATTGATTGTTATGAACCATCTTGTCCAAGGTACAACAATAATTTTTGTGTTGAGTTGAAACTTTTAAAGCCATCCATTCTTATTTTTGAAGGTTAATGGTTATGACTTTCTTGATTAGTTGGAAATAGTAGAGAAAATTTTGAATGTTCAAATTATTCAGAAAAGAAGAAAATTCAAAGAGTTTCTTTAAAGTTATCGAGGTGTGCTAGCGTATGGTGGGATGACCTGAAAAATCAGAGGAGGCTTATTGTTGAAGAGGAAATCCATAGTTGGAGATTGATGAAGAGACTTATGAGAAAGTGATTTGTGCCACGCCACTACAAACAAGATTTGTTTCTTCGAATGCAATGTCTCAAGCAAGGGTTGCTGTCGGTGGAGGAATATGTAACTGAGTTTGAAACTCTTAAAATAAGGAGTGGAATTGACGACCGGAGGAGCATAACATTGCAAGATTCATCAAAGGGTTAAACCGAGAGATTAGGGATGAGGTGGAGATCCAATCCTATGAAATGATGGATAGTGTGATTCAACTAGCCATGAAAATTGAAAAGCAACTAGCATAGTCTCCCAAGACTTGTCATTCTCGGCTAAGCCATGAATTCTCCAATATTTCCAATCCGCAAGCTGAAGCTAAAGATGAGCCTTTTGTTCTAAAAGTTATGACCAATAAAAGGGTGGAGGAGAAGAAAATTATGGAGGAGAGTTCTCGGCCCAACTCTAGAGAGCTCAAATGCACCAAGTGCCTAGGGTTTGGACACGTTGTTTCACAATGTCCGAACCAAAAGACAATGATATTGTTTGAGAACTCAAGGGATAAGGATTATGTAGAAGACATAGTGGTAGCAACTAAAGTAGAAGAGTTTAACGAAGAACTTATATATGCTCTTGAAGATCCATTATTCATGATGGAGTCTCCAATGAGTGAGGAATATCGTCCGAAAGAAGAATCCTTCCGAGTTGATTATAAAGAGAGTGAAGAAGAATCGTTGACAGCAAATAAAGTAGGGAAGTTGAAACATAAGGAGGAGTTTATTGCTCAAAATCAACCTCTCTGTGTGGTGATTCAAAGGGATGTAACTCTACAAACCCGAGAAGAAGAATGTCAAGGGGCACAAAATTTTCTTTCCCAAAATTTGAACAAAGACAAGGTTAGTCCTTTGAGCATTGATAAAAGGAAATATTTCAATATGATTTCGATGCATATGTTCGAAGAGATTTATGTGGAACCTTTGTTGCAACCGAAGCGCTACAAAAAAAGTATGATAAAGGAGAAACGAGCAAACTAGCCAAAATTATGTGTTCGATGAATGTACCACAAATAATTTAATTACTTGGCTATTTAGGAAAGGTTGGATAGGGGATTATTTTGAAGTTGGTGCTACCTTTGAGTTTTGGAAAGAGGGATTTAATTTTATGTTTGAGAAAAGAAATTTTAAGATCGAAGATCATTTCAACTCAACGTTGGTACCACTACTAGACCCGAATGTCATCTTGTGCAAATCTATCATTGTTCTCCCACCTTTTGCAAGACAATATGGGAAGTCTCATATGAAAGAAAAATATCATGTTGTCAACAAAGTGAAAAAAAGTACGTAAATGGTGAATATTTTGTTGTGAATATTTTATACTTCTGTTTATGATGGGGAAGACATTGAGGTGTAGTAAATATGTAGTGTGATGTTCCTTGTGCTTAGGATAAAGAAGCTTGATTTTATAGATATTATTTGATGATGACCTGTCATTGGAGAATCATCACTGCTTTCTTTAATTATTGGTTGTTTCTATGCTTGATAGTTGTATATTATGTAGAAATGTTAATATTACATTATGATGTATGTCTATGCATGAGTTAGCATATAAGAGAGAAAAAACGAAGATAAATGCATGAGATATGACTGGGTGCCCATCCATACCAAGTGGATGTGTTTTTTGGGCTGTTGGTATGGGATGCTAGCCCAAGAACAAGTTCATGCGGGCTGATCACCCAATCGGACTACCTACTTGGGCTGAATGGTTATCCACTTAATATCAAAGCGAAAGAAAGTACGTAAATGGTGACTGAGGACAGGCTACCCAAAAGGGTGGGCCAGTGGGACATAAGCCCGTTAACTTGCTTCCGGCACAACTTGGGGCTGACTAGCATAAACATTTTCTAGGTTGTTGTGCATTAAATTGCACAACAGTTAACGGAGGACTCCCCAAAGGGCATGGAGTCTGGACTCCCAAAAGGGTGTGGAGTCTGATTCTACCAAAAGGGCATAGAGAAACGCAGTGTGTGACCCACTGTCGTGCCTATTCATATTCAAAAATTTTAAGAAAGATGAAAGAAAAGAAAATAAAAGAAAAGAAAAGAAAGGAAATGAAAGGAAAGGAAAGGAAAAGAACAGAAAAAGAAACAAATGTCACGACATGTCTTGTTCACTGTCACATGCATTACTTGCTAAGTCTTAAACTTATAGATGAACTTTGCATTGTAGGTACATGTATCACAGAGGAAATGACAAATGCAAAAACACATTGAGTGAGCTTGCTCATGATGAAGAGTTGGTGGTTGTTGGATAATTCCAATATTCTCTTTTACTGTTTTCATGTAACGAGTATTTTATGGATTTGTAAAGGACTGTTAAAGATTTATGCTTTGACTAGAAATATATTTTAATTGACAAGTCTTCCGCTGTAAATATTTTATAAATGCATGGTTTAGTAGTTGGTTTTAAAGTATGGTTTTATCGCAAAAGAATTTAAGTAACATCATTTCAGTACGATGCTTTTAAAGAAAAAAAATATATCACGAGAATAATGTTTTACAAAACGGGACGTTAGAGATATTTTGGGGTTAAGTGAAGCGTATGGGAGAAGCTTTCTAGCAAGAAGCTGAGAAATAAAAAAAGAAAGAGAGAGTGATATCCCAAAAGAAGAAGAGGAAGAAGAAACAAGAAGGAGAAAGGAAAAGCCAAGAGGAAAAGAGAAAGAGAAAGGAAATAGCAGGGAGAAAAGGGAAGGATCTGAAGGAAGAACTATCTTCTGGGTTTCTCTCGAGTGTGCTTCAGGTGAGAAGGATTTCCTTCTTGGTTTATGGATTTTATGTAAATAATTGTAGAGGATAAAGATGAGTTTTCCTTCATTTGTACACTGCTCTAAAGGATTAGGAATCACCTTGTTTCGTTATTGCTTTTGTTGGGATACATCTGAAACTATTTTGTTATTTGTTCTTGGTAATACTCTCGTTTTATTGTTGGAGTTTTGGAAGCTATACTGTTTGTTATAGAATATGGGAAAGAAGGAAAGTATTCTCCGTCTTTTACTGCTTGTAGAAACTGTGAAGTTGAAGGAAGGGTGGGATAGAATATTAGGCATATAGCATATGTTTAGACAGAGGAATGTCCACTATGTGCTAAGCAAACTGATGTGTATTAAGTTTTGATTATGAAAACTGTTAAGTGATTAGTTGGATTTGGGTTATGAAATGCTATTATGGAAAATAATGGTATCGAAATCGTTAAGCATAATGAAGTGTTGATATGAGGATAGTAATCAAATTTATGTATGAGAAGGAATCTGGGAAATAAAAAGAATGATGAATATAGTTTAATTTCTGATTATCTGTGAATAGAATGATAATAGATGTACATGGTATTAAGTTATAAGTTTGAGAAATTGGGGTGGTAGATTAATTATTGACGATTAAATGTTACTTATTTGGAAAGTATTATGAAGGCTAACTTGAAGAGCGAAAACTCCCCAAAGCTTCGAGATAAGTGATATTGTTTGTATTTGGTCTTTGGGGCCTACATCACAAGAGTTAGGACTTGTTTGATGCATGTGTTTACTAGATTAAGTTAAGTTATTGATCATGCTATTACTCGAGAATGTATTGTTGTGTGATTGTTTGTTGTTTTAATGATGTGTTTATTAGATTTAAGTTCTTTAAGTTAAGGATTTTGATATTAATCATGCTCTGAGGTTATAGTGATGATATGATAGAACTGTATGCATTCATGTGCATTCATGCATCATGGTTTTCAAAATATTACGAAAATGGTTTTAAGCATGGTTTTTGAAAAGGAAATGGAAACATATATGAAATATGAATAAACGTAAATAAGTGTTATATAAGAAAGATAAGAGTAAAGACAAATACGTAAAGAAAATGAGAAGGGTTTGAGTTGGCTTAAGTTCACCGTTCATTACTGAGATGCTAGCAGAAAGGAAACGGTCTAAGTTCATCATGATGGCTTAAGTTCACCATCATTATACAAGTTTACCATTGCGGTATAAGTTCACTATGCTGGCTTAAGTTCACCAGCATGGTACAATTTCACCGCCAAGACCTAAGTTCACCAATACAGCCTAAGTTCACTGATGTAATTAAAGTTTATTAAAGTTCAAGTCAAGTTAAAGATAAAGTAAAGTTTAAGTTAAGTTAATGGTAAAGTAAGGTCAAGATAACGGTAAAGGAAAACAAAAACGAAAACAGAAAACTACATACTGATTTTAAAGGTTGCATAGCATGTGCATTGCATATTTTATTATATATCACTTACTGAGCCTTAGGCTCATAGTTAAGTCTTATGATGTAGGTACATGCGAGATCAAGTTAAGGAGCAGTCGAAGAAGGATTTGTACACGCGGACTTTGTGGATGGCTAGGGTAATGATCAAGTGAAAGTGTAAAAAGTTTTGTAAAGTAATTGTTAAAAGTATAAAGTGACTATTGTTTTAAGTTAAGCAAAGTTATCCAAGTTGTAAAAGTTTTTAAGAAAAAAGTTTTACTTATCGTCTTTGAATGATTTCAAGAATGAAAAGTCTTTCACTACGCAAAAGTTTTAATTTTATGCGATTTCCAAAAAAAATGCCTTTTAAAAATGTCACGTTTTAAGAAAGGAAAACTGAGTCGTTACAAAAATGGAAATGATCGACGACCCAAGTAGTGTCTATATATAGAAGACACTCCAAGAGTCAATCTAATGAAGCGAGAATTGAGGCAACGCTCTGCCAAATTTTATACTTAATTTCAATTTGCTAAAAGAGTGTAAATCCTAACTTTCCATACTCTAAAACTTGAGAATTACATTTGGGAAAATTAGGAATCTTTGTTTTTCTTTTTCTTTCTTCTCAAACCGAGAAAGACAAGATTAATGCCCCAGAAGATCAATCCAGAGGGTGACGCCCTGAGAACAGTCAGTAAAGGTTTGTTTGACACCCATGACATCAAATATTGCCAACCGAGGAGGTTAGACGATTAAGGATCTCCAAGTGGAAAGCTTGAAGCGCTGACATAGGCCATGGTTGCTGAACCGCGTGAATAACTCCATTTGTATTCTCTTTCCCCAACTCTCTTATAGTTGTGATTAATTGTTTATGTATTATTGATAAATCCCTTAGTGTTAAGTCACCTAATTAACCCCCCCGCCCCCCTCTCTCTCTCTCTCTATAGGCTCACACCGATCCTATAAAAAGGTACATGATTAACACAAAATAAATATTTATGTAGTTATATGGGTCATAATTTTATTGAGTAATTTTCAAAATAACTCTTAAATTATGAAGATTTAAACAACTCCATATTCAAATTATTTTTGTTAGCAAAATTGTTAGTCATGATCTGCTTATAAATTAATCCTGCAGTTAAAAGAAAATGTTAAAAAAGTATGTTGAGATTTTTTTTTCAATATTGAGATGTGTATACCTATGTAATAACTCAGATTTTTCTTTACTTTAAAAATGAGTTAAGTTTAAAACTTTTATAAAACAACTGAATCCTCATTAAAACTCATCGAAGTTCTTTTAGAAAAACTCGATCGTTAAAACATCTTACTTAAAACTCGTTATTTAAATCTTTATTAATAGCAGAAGACTTTATTTGAAAAATCCATTTTTCTTATTGTACAGCGGAAGCATAAATCATTCGGTTTAAAAAGACAATAAATAAATTATTACTTTACATTTATAAGACTCTTATCTCTTTTACTTTCCTTAGCCTAGCTAGCCACAAGTCCCGCCCGTGCAAATCCTTCATCAACTACTCCTTGATCTGTTCATCATTTTCTCGTGCATGTACCTACACCATTAGCAAACTGTGAGCCCGAGGCCCAGTAAGAAATGAGACATGTAGTATGATGTATGCCTCTCTTTTATTCTTTTTGGAATGGGTTCCACTCCAAACCAATCTTTTCTTTACGTTTAATTCTTTCATTCTTTCATTCATAACTCGTACGTCGAGTAGGAGATTGGAAGAACCCGTGTGGGAGGGAATAGTCTTGGTCAGCTTCTAACCACCTGTGTGTAGTTAGTCTCATTCCTAACAAGAAAGGAGCGTAAGTATAGCTACCTGATTAGATCCGAACTACCCGTCCGTCCCCCAACTCCCCATTTCTTTTCCTTTCATTCATTTCATTTCATTTATCCATTTTCCTCACATAAATGCATATGAGTACCACCCCCGAGGTGACACTTCCTACTTACTTCTATTACCATGATGCATGTCAATGAGAAACATTATCATGATGCATGTCAATGAGAAGCAGTAATCATAACAATATAAAAGTATGAGTCATAAAGCAGTAATCACAACAATATAAAAGTATGAGCTATGGAAGTCTACTAACATACTATACATGACGACATACTCTAAATCATGCTTGACAATTTAAAGGAAACAATAACAATATAGGCATGCTTGGTAATTTAAATAAAGCAAGAACAATATAGACATGTTTGGCAGTTTAAAGGAAATAATAACAATATGCTAACGTCCTAAACATACTTAGAGATTGAATTAATAACGTGCGAACAACAAAGACATGATAAATAAGGCAACATAGTAGAAACGCTAACAAACAATTAAAGGAAAGACACTGCTTGTGATGTAGGGCCTCTACAGGCCAACGACTTTACTCGATTTCTTAACTCGAAGCTTTATCGCATATTCGTACTTAATCTTTATCCTTCTTTTCCTTTTCAATACCTTCATAATTAAAAATTTACTCGTTAATAACCATAACTTATTAATTTCATTCTTTTCCTATCCTTAATTACATAGCAATTCTAGGAACCCCTTGACACCCCAAAACGGAACATAACCCTTAACAATTCTAACATGCTCAACTTAATAACTTCCTCATTATCTATACCCTTAATCTTTATTCATCACTTGATAGTATTTCATAATCCATATTCAATATCCATTTCCTAAACAATTTACAACCGTGCACGTAAAGATGCAATATAATATTTATCCAACAGGGTACACTAATACTTATCCAATTACTGACTCGAATCCAAACCAACAGAGTGCAATTCTGCAGCCAAACCCAATCAAAGAACATATTTCACTTCAACCTAATCTAACATAATAGCTTAATCCACTTGCAACAGGAACAAGTTCTAAGATTGACAGCACATAACCTAATTGCGACCACTAACCCAACCAATCAAAGAATATTAATCTTATCATGCTTCAGACTAACAACAACAAAGAAACATTATCCAAACAATGACAATAATTCAATAACAAGACCAACAGCCAACACATCTCTCACACATCAATCACTCACGTATAATCTCCAAAATCCATAAAGGAAGTGAAGGGATGTCTTACCCAAAGGCTTGAGCGGAAGCAGCGCAGACACCCGAGGGCAGAGTCTCGATTCCACCCTTCACACCGCTATAATTATCATCAAACAACACCAAAAAACAGAGCAACCAATCATGGAGCATGACTCCGGAGCAACATCGACATAAACATAACCAGTCAACCAAACAAAATGCCATAACAATTGACAATAGAGGCCAAGAACAGAAAACACAGAACCTTACCTCATGAAGGAGACCACACCGCAGCAAAGAGCTAACCCCACCAATCATTTCCACCCAAGAATACCTGAGTAGATGGCAGGGGAACCAGCCAACAGCTCTCTCTCTCTCTCTCTCTCTCTCTCACACACTTCTCTATTTTCTCTCCCTGCTCAGCTCACCCAAGAGCACTCTTCTCCAGCCTTCCCCTTTCTTCCTTTGCATTTCAACTCACCAACCAAGCACCCCTTATCCTGCCACTGCCACGGACACCCGTGGGTGTCCCCAAGCCATTCCCAGCCACTGCACCATACCTCCACACACTCCACGCTGTCATTTCCATCAGAGCAGGACGGATCAGTTTAGACTGAACCACAAGCTAGACCACAGGCCTTCGCCTGGTGTTGCACGAACCACCAACTCCCTACCATCCCCACCTGAGGCCAGCCATTCCTCCCCATCGCAATTTCGACGTTAATCCTCCTC
>CM039479.1:13265396-13331743 GCA_022433065.1 Begonia loranthoides | reverse complement strand
TCCTCCTCGTTGTTGCCATTCCATCGCCACCAAGCATCACTGGACCCCCCCCCCCCCCCCCCCGGAAATCGATGGAGTACCGCAGCTCACCACCACCTGACGCCAAACTGATGACCCGAGCTTTGCACCAAACCATTCTGCGAAGCCCGACACCCAAGCCCTAGGCGTGACCCGCGACACCAATCCTCCTTGCCTGTCAGACAACATCGACCACCGTGAAGGAGCCCTCGAGCCCGAGCTCCCACGTCTCCCAATCGCCTTCTCTCTCTCTCTCTCTCTATTTTCTTTCTCTCGCGAAATGGCCACAGGCCATTTTGTCTTCACCCAAACCAAGGCACAGCGTGAACTGGTTCACTTCACCCGCCCTTCTTCTCTTAATTTCTTCTTTTAATTATTCCCTCTAAATTATTTATCCCAACATAATAATTTAATTCATTAAATTAACATTTATTTTAATTCCATTTACTTTATATCCATTTAATTCTCTAATGTTTTAATTTCAATTAATCCTACTTCTTTTCTCCTTTGAAAAAAAACCGAGTATTCATAAGTTTTCGGAACGAGCCAAACGAAACTGGTTCAATCCATTATTCTCCCCTTCAGAATTGCGATTTCGGACGAAGGAAGTCATATGTGCCTCGTCCACATGCATCTGAAAAAGTCTAAAAATTTGGACAAATTCAAACTCTCCTCGTTCGCCATCATCCACGCTCATCCGCATTCATCCGAAGACTCACATTACAGATGGAGGAGCAATTTCGGACGAGAGGTATCATCCCCGCCTCGTCCCAAAACGCAAGGGACGACATGAAATTCATTTTCAGACGAAATCCCTAGTCCTTGTGTCGTCCGCGTGCATCCAAAAACCCCAAATGCACATTTTTCCAACAAAACTTTATACTTTAATCGCTCCTTAATATTTTTCTACATTTGTATGACATTAACCAACAACATATAGCCCCACAACATAATATATTAATTACTCCAAAATTAATTACATTGTATATACGGGAAAATATTATCGGGGTATTACAACCTACCTTTTCTCTCATTTAGTCTCTCTTAGATATGGGTAAATGGGTAGGCTGGTAACTCGTGGTTCTTGAACTAGCTCGAGTTAACATTTTTTTTAGCAAAGTTGTTCAGTTTGGCTTATTGAGCTCCCTAAGCTCATTCGGCACGGCTCGTTTAACTCATTAAGCTTTGGTAGCCAACATTTTTCAGACTCTACTCTGCTCGGCTCGACTAGTTTGTTTGTCACCTCTACCTTCAAATGCACTCAATCTGTTTATGTAAATGTCAAAATGAAAGTTTCATCGATAGAAGATAGTATGTCAACCAACACTCATTAGTTCAAGTGAACTTTTTTATTCTCTATGTGGTTATTTTAAATAAATTTCATTGTTAACTAAACTAATTAATTTCCAATTGGTCATTGAAATATAGAATTCAACAAAATTTGATATTTGCATATTTTTTTAATCAATAGTTTTTGTTTATACTATTTTTAGAGCATTGCTGGAAACACTAATTATAACTATGTCATATATGTCTGATGGATGTGCTGTGTTTGATGGAAATCAAGAGATGTTACAAGATCCATACAACCAAAGAACTAATTAGAAAAATATCTCTATATGAGCGTTACTCCATCCTTCCGTCAGCTCTTTTCTT
Source organism: Begonia loranthoides (assembly GCA_022433065.1). Lineage (NCBI taxonomy): Eukaryota > Viridiplantae > Streptophyta > Magnoliopsida > Cucurbitales > Begoniaceae > Begonia > Begonia loranthoides. Next base: position 13,330,069 of record CM039479.1, on the reverse strand, counting down.
TCCTTCCTCCTTCTCTCTCCCTTTTTTGCTCCTCTTTCTTTTTTGTATGAATACCACTTTTCTCTTCTATTTTTTTTACCAAAAATTTTTTCAATTTTTTAATCTCGTACTTCTCAATTTATAGTATTACATCAACAATATATAACATTAAATATTTGTAATAATATTTATTTGATATAGATAGTCTAAAATAAATTTTTTTTTTCTAAATATATGTCATTTTATATATTAATAAAATAATTTTGGGCAAATGACAAACCAACCATCATCCTTTACTATTAGTGACAAAACAACCATCATCCTTTTTTTGCTAACAACTTAACCATTGAACTATGAGAAAACGTCGCAACAACCATTGCTGTTACGTTTACCATCAATATCTGTCGACGACTTCGCACTCACGTTTCCCAGCAACATTATCTTCGCAGTCATCTTCGCAATCATGTTTCCCAGCAACATTATTGGTGAACTTTTGATTTTGATTATGATTTCGTCGACGGACATTGATGGTAACCAAGAAGATAATGTCGGGAAGCTCCGACATAGTTCGCTCCACAATTTTCACGTTTTTAGTTTTTCGATTATCTTCTCATCGTTAAAAGCAGTTTTCATTGCCGTCATCGTCGTCTAGTATCTCAATTCTGCCGCAGAATGCTTGTCCCTGTGACTACATCGTTATGGGAAAAACGACGTACTTACAACACTGCTGCGGTCTGTGAAAGATGGCCGAGGTTTGAGAAAGATTGCCGCGGTCTGAGGATGATCCATTGCTGATCATCATATGTTGGTCTGCCTATATAAGAATCGATTGTATGCTCCGACGAGTACCGCAAAATATGAAATCCTCAACGAACTAAGTTCAATGAATTATAGGGACGTTTGTTTTATGTTCGTCGTCGTCCAGTATCTCAATTCTGTCGCGGAACGCTCATTCACGTGAAATTTAAAACTTTCTTCCTTTATAAAACCCGAACGTTAAAATTCTTTACTTAAAACATTTATCAATTACAGCAGAAGTAATAAAATCCTTTTATAAAATGCAGCGGCAAAGGATTAAAGAATATTAAGTAATTTACAAATAATTTCCTTTTAAATGCTTTATCCCAGTCAGCCACAAGATACACCAGTGCAAATCCTTCATCAACTGTCTTTGACCTATTCACCTGTTTCTCGCACATACCTACATCACAAGACCTAACTAATGAGCCTAACGCTCAGTAAGTGATATAAGAAAATGAAATGCAGATATGATGCATGATCATGCGATGCATTACAAAAAAGAGTTGTATCTCTTCTGGAAGCCAAAAGTGAGATACACCCAGGGTCATGTGGCCTAACCATTTCACTTCGACAAGGAGTGCAAATCCATCGGGGGTGTTCCACAAGCCGGTATCACACTACTTGTTAAAGACGTTGGGGATTTCATAATGGGAGAAGGATAAGCCCAGATTCCATGTAGATAACTCCTACCACACCGCTCCCTATATGGGAGCATTCTACTGATGGAATGTCACCGATCATCTCGAACCCCCACACGCCTATTTACATATATTAGGTATGTCATGCAATATGTTCGTGAATTCATACAATCCTATATGATGATATAAATGTTTAGTAAACATATCATTAAAAGAACACACATCATGCAATCCTAATTCTTGCGATGTAGGGTCCGAAGACCAAAGCACAGTAAGTATCAACTTACCTGGTGTCCGTAATACGTTTCAGAATTTAACATTATCCTTCTTCCTTTAATACCTTAAAATCATTCAAAAAGAAATCATCAAAATCACATTCCATCAATCTCAACACATTTTCATTTGCTACTTACTAGAATCTTTAACCCAAGTTCAACTTAGACACTTAACCGTTTCCGTCAACATTATCCTTTAATACCAATTACAACTCACAACAATATTCCTTAGTAAACAATCTATCCTTTATATTATTCTCGGAGCTATTCTCTTTAAACTATTTCCAATTAGAATATAACTTCGATAGAATATAACTAGAAATATCGAACTGACGTATCCACATTGACTAAAATCCAACAATAATCCAAACATGATTCACATATTATCAACCACATGCCAAAACATCTCCAAGCCCAAATAAAGTACACACCCAAGCTTTAATCCAACATCTCCAGCGCGACATCCATCGGCCAAAGACGAACGTCAGTTGCAGCCTGAACGACGTAGTCTTAAGTCGAGAGATGTCCGTTGTGAGACTAGGGACGTCCATCATCGCCATTTGGAGAATGACAAACTCCATCCTAACCGTCCATCCTGATCGAGGGACGTCTATTCCCGATCCAATGGCCATGAACCATCCTTCCAACGGGCACGATGGACGTCCCCTGATAATTGATGTCCTTCGCCAGTCTGTTGAATTATTGTTCGACGGTTCTTGGCCGACGAATTTTGACGGACGTCTCCCATTGTTGCTGCCTTGGATGTCTCCATTCAGCGATCCTTAGCCGATAAATTTTGACAGATGTCACTCGTTGTTGCTGCCTTGGACATCTCTGTTCGACGGTCCTTGGTTGACGAATTTTGACGAACGTCACCTGTTGTTGCTGCCTTAGACGTCTCCGTTCATCGTCATCAAGCCTTTGTGATTCGTCGTCATCAAGCCTCCGCGGTTCGTTGTCATCAAGCCTCTATGATTCGTCGTTAAGCCGCCGTGGTTCGTCGTCATTAACGGCAAACGTAACAGAGATAGTTGCCGTGACTTTTTTTTATAGTGCAGTGGTTAAGTTGTAAGTAAAAAAAGATAATGGTTGTTTTGTCACTATCAGTAAAAGATGATAGTTGGTTTGTCTTTTTTTGAATAATTTTATTAATTAAATAATTAATTTTTATATTTTAAAATTATAATAATAAATAATTATTAGAATTTTAATAGTTAAAATTTTTAAAAATATAAATTATATTAATATAAATTAAAAATATTTTTATATGTTCGATTGGTCAAGTTGACTTGTTAAAATCTGATCAAGTTATTTAGGTAAATTAAATCAATTGATTTAATTCATGACTCATAAACCATCTCTGTATAAAAAAACATTTAACAGGCTCGTTCGTTGAATCATTAAACACGGTTAACTCAGTTAGAATGGGTGAAATTAACTTTTTGAGCCTTCCCTCTGGCTCGGCTATTTCCACCTCTACCTCTTTACTTTTTCAGCCTGGGCTCGGCTGAGATTGGCGGCTCGTTTGTCACCTTTATCTCTCTCATTTACTCGTCCTTCCTGCAAATACACAGATTGAAAATCAGAGTTGATTCCCCGTCTCGTAGCTTGAAAATTGGAGCCTTTCCTCTGGCTCGGCGATTTCCACCCCTACCTCTTCTCTAACCTGCTACGGGCATTTCTTGATGATCCGGAAGACGATTCGCCTCAATCTGAACAGTTGGGAAGCAATGAGGATATGGATTTTTGTGGGCAGGTAAAACCTTGGCAGGTTGCAACGGCATGGGAGAATCCGTCGGAAACCTTGATTAATCGCATGGAGAAAATTGAATGCGGGCTCAGATTGATGGTTCCAGCGTTAATTTCTTGGATGAGGACTGCTCAGGAGGCGTTCGTCGAACAACCGGCTGAAAGTCGACTACGGGGGAACGATTGGAAGAAAGAGGCGGCGAAGGTTGTCGTGGAGGAAGCGATGGCGGAGGAAACAGAGTAGATATTTAGCGTCATCCTCGATGCTAACCGACTCAGCCGGAGCGTTCCGACGGAGACAAACGGAGCGACGAGCGTTTATCAGGCGGCTCTATTTCTGGAAGGGTTAGCCCAATTCATTGTTGGGTTTAGCGATAGAGAACTAGTAGATTCGTTCAAATGATGCAAGATGATCCTGACTTCTTCTCAAATCTGGCTCCAACTTTGATTGATTTTGACAATTTCTTGCCCTTGTTCATTTCCATTTCCATGGCGATGTTAAACGAAGTTGGAAATCTCTTTGCCCGACAGAGAGAGCAAATGGTTGTTGACATTCGCTAATATTTAAAATATATCCTTTTTTAACTGAGGTAATTGATTAATGGAATATAATTAAGAGATTATCTTATTAATTAAAAAAAAGAAATTAACAAATCAATAATTGTACTTTGTGATCAATAACAAGTCAACCATTTTTGCTAATAACTTAACCACTAAAATATAGAAAATAGATGTCTCAAAAATCACAATCACGTTTTTTGTTAAACATTTAAATTTCATTTCATAGTGGAACACTACATGTTCCTCCGCAGAACGTCAGTGCTAAATATGAAGCTGCTTATTTGTTGTTCTTCCGCAGAACGTCATACATATTAGCTTAAGAGTGTTAAGCTTAATTGTTTTGATGAATGATTAATTTGATGATAAGTTGTTTAAAAGTTGAAAATAATTGAATTGGTTATGTGTTAGTAATGAATTATTAAATTGTTGATAAATAGTTTATAACTTGAAAATATTTAGAATTTTTATCATTTAATCATAATTGGAAATACCATTAATAAGAATATTAATGTTCTAACATTATTGTTTAAGTCTATGTAGTCAATACTTAAGGTTTTGGGATAGAAAGAAATAAAGAGGATGAAAAACAAGGAGGGAGGTCAACTCATGTGTCCCAAAAATCCTATCATGCGACCTCGTGCCATGAAGTCCACTTTCTATCTAACGAGCTCTTATTTTACAGAGAATAATAGTTTAATGGGGCTTACGAAGGAGCCAATGCATGAAGACAAGGAAGCTTCGTGTCACGTTCTCACATGGAGCCATACAAATCACAATCAGCTTGAGTCATATTGTCCCGGGTTGGAAGAACTACCATTGGTCGAAGATAACAAGGTCAAATAAGAGTATTTTATAAAAGCTTCCACATTAATCTTATGATTTTAGATGTTTTAATTGTTGGATGACTGGTTAGGAGTTTTATTTTGAGAATTTTAAATCGTTTTAAGATTGTATGAATGGAGGTGCTCGGTTTGCATGTAAACCGAGCCCTCATGCCCAAATTTTGAGGATTTAAGGGCAAAATTGTAATTTTATTTTGTTGCATCATTAGAGTGGTATTTGGGGCACTCTAATGGAACTTTGTATGCAACTTTTGAAACCCTAAATCAGATTTGATCCTTGTTCTTAATCTTAAGGAACCTCTCTCGGTTGTGGATTGCTCTCGGCTTTCCTCACTTTGATTCATCCTTCTTCTTTTTCTTGCGTGGTCTTGAGAAGAAGGATTGTGCTATTTCTTCCAGCAACCTCTTAGTGAAGTTGTGTACGTGGTGTGGAGGTAGAAGACCTTAGCAAAACCCGATTTGGAGTGTTGCTTCATTGAAGCTTCCAAACGAGTCGCCCCCTCGACCATTGGGTTCCGCGGACCAAGTCGGTTTCTTTATTGGTGTTATTGATTTTCTTGAAAGGTAATCTTTGTTCTTTGATTCTCTGGAGATATCAATCTGTCCATTTGAGTTTGGTGAAGATTTCTCTTGGATTGGTTTTCAAATATTGGAGCTCTATAATGAAAGAATTTGTCACTGCAAATCTATTTCAGCAATTTCCAGATTCGAGCTTCGGATTGCATCACGCACAACTCAGTGTGTGCGTGGCTTTTGGAGCTGATTTTTTAGAGTGATACTATATTGATTATTGGCTACTTGTCCTATAATTTTGGGATCCAAAACGTCTATGCAAGTTGGGTTTTGTTTGTTTCAATTTTAGTGGACAGATTCTGTTTTCCGAAACCCTAATCTGGGGTTCATTTTCCTTAAAGCATAACTCGGTTGTTATGATGTTTTTGAAGCTGATTTTTGGAGATATTATTGATTGGGTTGCTGACTATTGGACCTGTGAATTTGAGCCCTAAACCCTGTATTCACGTAACCTCCCATGTTCTAAAATTGGAGTTCGAGTTTGTTGCTCTAGCCAGTTGCCGATTACAATTGTTGAAAGTTTAGAGTCTTGGACTCTATCATCGACTAAACAACGTGGGAGGTCAACCAAATTTTCAAAATACACGTAAGACGGTCGACTTATTCATTATAGATGATCGATCGCACAAATTACAGGTTATTTAAGGACTTCTGAAAAACGTAAGGTGGTCAACCTATTCACTATAGTTGATGAACCACAAAAATCACAGATTGCTCAAAATTTTTGAAGCATGGAAGAAGGTCGACCAAATCACTTGTAGACACTCGATCGCAAAAATCATAGATTGCTTCAGGAATTCTGATGAAGAAAAGGTGATTGACCGGGACACTGAGATTCAAATCTGTGTATTTGGAAATGCACTTGCTGATTGACTAGGGCGGTTGACTATCGACTAAGGCAGTCGACTATGACTAAGGTGGTCGACAGATGTGGTTGACCATGGCAAAAAATTGGTCGACCAGAATCTTAACGTTTGACACGTAATGGTCATATGGTGGTCAACCAAAAATATTGGGTGATCGATGGCCTTGCAGATTTGCTGAACAAATCTATAAATAGAGGAAGACTCTGAGTGAAAGGTACTCGAGTTATTTATCAAAGACGAAGTGCCACCAATTTGTGCAATCATTTGAACCTTTCTACTATTGCTTGAGACCACCTCGTTCTTTGTGTAACTCTTAGAGATATCCATATTGAGAGTGAAGTTTTGTGTTTAAAATTTGTAAACAAACTATTGCTTGTTAAGTGTAAGAGACAGTGAATCCGTTGTAAGGTTAGATTAACACTGTAATACCTCGATTTTTCGTAATGAAATTAAGTAAGGATAATTGAGAAATTAATTAGGGTATAATAGAATTATTTGGAGAATTTTATATTATGGAATGTATTACCTCAAAAATAAGTTTAGAAAAATAATAAGTCGGAGTATAATTATATCGATTAATCAGATAATTATTGAAGATTTAAGGGAAGGAAATTATTAGAAGTAGGTAAAGTGGGAAAATTGGTTAAGATTTATTGGGAGTAAATTAAATAGGGAGTAATTAAATAAAAGTGGTAATTGAAATAAAATGAAAAGAATAAAAAATAAGAATTTATTTTAATGGAACAATGACGTTTGGAGAAGAGGAAAATTGGTGCTGTAACATTTCGGTTGAACTACAGTCGATACTGCGGTCGAGAAACTCGACTGAAATGTTGTACAAAATCAAATTGGACTTTCTGGTCATGGCACGGACGAAGGTGAGGCCGGCTTATTTGACCGAAATGCATTCCAGGTTGCATTTTAGGTTTACGATCGAATGGCGGTCGAGTATGTGGACGAGGTTCGCGACCGAAAAGTAGTAGATTTTGAATCTGTCAAATTTGTTGATTTTGTGGTCGAGTCATCGGTTGGGACGCGGTGGCATGGTGCGACTGAAAACGCAAAACTGGGGCAAAGTTGGGTATTTGGACGCAACGTAGTCGAGGGTTTGGTCGGCTTACTCGACCGAAAAGTTAATTTTTAACAAAAAAACTTATTCATAAAACGTAATCGAATAATTTAAATTAGATCAATAATTATCATCAAGGAATTTTGGAAATAAATCGGGAATTAAAAACTGGGTCAATTAATAATTAATAATTATATATTTATTAAAGAAATTACTATAAATAAAATAGAATTAGAATTTAAAAGGGATAAAATAAAAAGGAAAAGTAAATGGAAAATAGGAGGAAGGGTGGATCGGTTCGGTTTGGCCAGTTCGGCCTGGTTTTCAGTTCGGTTTGGGAACAAAAGAAAGGAAGAAGGGAGAGAGGGAGAAAAACAAAACAAGGTGTTCTGTAGAAGAGAAGAGGGAGAACCCAAGGGGAGAAGAGAAATCAGGAGGGAGAGATGAAAGTTGACTCATGATTTCCTCTGCGATCGAAGTTTCCTCTCTGGCGAATAGCAGGTGGTGCGGTGATTAGGTTGGCGAACCATGCGGGGGTTAGGGCACGCTGGGGCTATGGGGCGATTTCTCCCATGCGCTGCGATTTCGCTCATGTGCAGCGAGGTTTCGGCCGAGGTAAGTCAAGAAGTTAGCTTTTTGTTCTGTAAATTCTTCTCCCTGGTGTTCTATTGATTGGGTGTTTGACATTTTCGGTGTGGCGTGAACGATAGGGGTGAACCGCGATCTGTGCATTTCACGCTGGACCAGACCAGAATGGGTTTTCTTCCATAGCTTCTCCTGATGATTCCACGTTATTCTCCAGAAGGCGGTATGGAGTTTTCCACAAGGCATGCTAGGAGTGGACCTCCTCTTTTGAAGTGTGTGATTGCCCTGCACACCTTGCATCTTCTCTGCCTATATGAACACGAGGGAGAAGTCTATTTCTTCAAGAGCTTGGGTGAGGGAAGGTGCAGAAGATTTTTGTTGGAGACTTCTTGGTTGCTCGTGGTGCTGCTGTCCTTGTAAAGGAAAAAATTTGCTGCTAAGATTAAGGAGGTAAGAAATAGGTGTAGTGGCCAAAGGAGGCTCTACATCATGGGTTGTTTTGGCTGTTACAATTTCTTCTGTTTTGGCTGTTGTTGCGAAGCATAGATTGTTGCCTTAGTTTTCCTGCTGTGAATTTATATCATGTTGATAATTAAATGTTAATTCTTGTTGGATTGAAAACTAGTGCACGTATGGAATTGAAATACCTACTGTACACCTTGTTGGAAACTCCTAATCTCTTGGTGTGAAATTATAGCCCAGCTTAATGTTAATAATTGCTAAAATGTTAATAATTAGTTGGATGAGGTTACTGCTTGAATTCTTGGTATCAAATATTAATAAGTAGTTAAGTTGAATTTTGCCTTGATTAATTGTTATCCATCGATAACCTGTCGCAAATGAAGGAGTTGGAAAGTTGTCAATAGCCACTATTATTTTGCTGGGAAACTAACTACTGCATTTAGTTAATTAGATATTGTCATGGATTTTATAAAGTATTCTCTTTATAGTCTCCCTGTGAAGTATGGTATTACGGTTGGTGTGAAGTGGGTTAAAGTATATAGTATATCCTTGTTAGTTAATATAAATTATCCTCTGTTAAATCGCTTAATCTTTGTTAATGAAGCTGATCCATTGGGTAGTCCTCTTAATTGCTCCTTATAAGTGTCAAATAAAAGGTAAAAAGGATAAAATGAATTGTTTAAGCTCAAACATGTTGTGATATCCTACTGTTTCGATTATTATGCTTTCTTTGGTATACTCTGAATGTTGATGTGAGCTATACGTGACATCCATGTATCATACTTAGTGCTTATGAAATTGTTGACATATTGCATGACATGCATAATAAATGTAAATAGGCGTGTGGGGTTTAAGAGATTTGGTGACGGTCCATTGGTGGTAACACCCCTAATGGATGTATCTCCTCCCACGTAGGGAGCAGAGTGACGGTTAGCCACATGGACCATAGGATGTATCCTCTTCTCTTGTACGGAAATCTCCAACGTCTTCAACAAAAGAGAATGGTGACGGTCATTGGTGTTGATGCCATAGGATGTATCTCCTCGCCGGAGTGACGGATAGCCACATGACCATAGAATGTATCTTTTCTCTTGGTATACAAAAAAAGATAGGTTTTTTTTTCTGTAATGCATCGCATGAGCATCTGCATTGCATTTCATCCTATTTCTTGTTGAGCGTTAGGCTCATTGTTTTCCCCGTGATGTAGGTATACGTACGATAACATATTTGAAGCAGTTGATGAAATATTTGCACGCACGAGTCTTGTGACTGGCTGGATTAAAAGAAGTTAAATAAAAACAAATTGTAAAATGTTTTGCAATATAATTAATTTATATTCTTAAATGTTTTGTTTAACTAATAAGTCTTTCGTTGTATTTTCTAAAAGGTAATTATTATTTTAATAATGCAAGGTATTTAATTATAAACAAAAAGAATTTTATTACTTCCGCTGCAATTTATAAAAGGGTTTAAGTAAAGAATTTTAATGATCCAGTTTATGAAAAGAAAATCTTCTGATGTTTTTACAAAAAGAAAAGTTTTAAATTTCATGATATTTTTGAAGAAAAAAAAACTCGGGTCGTTACAGACACCCTCGAAGTTCAATCAATTGTAACCTGTGCGGTTGAAGTGAAAAGATTTTCAAGGATAAGCCTTGAAGCACGGACGTAAGCATGCTTTGCCGAACCTTGTTAACAACTCGATCACATATTTCTCTCCCTTATCTTTTATTGTGTTTGGCTATTGCATCAATTAGTTATTAAATTGTGATTGAATATCTTAAATCAACTTAATTAACAAGGCTACATCAAACATTTAGAAAACCGAATAAATTATTAAATTGAAAATATTTAGAATTTTCATTAAACATTTAGAATGTTTAACAAGGCTACATCAATCACTTAATGAATTATTAAATTGTTGAAAATGTTGAGAATTTTTATCATTTAATCATTATTGGAAATACCCTGAATACATATATTAATGTTCTAACATTAATTTTTAATTCCATATAGTCAATACTTAAGGTTTTGTGATAGAAAGAAACAAAGAGGATGAAAAACAAAGGAGGGAGGTCGACTAAACAGCGTGGGAGGTCGACCAAAATTGTCAAAATACACGTAAGGCGGTCAACCTATTCACTATAGATGATCGACCGCATAATTTATAGATTGTTCAAGGACTTCTGAAAAATGTAAGGCGGTCAACCTATTCAATGTAGTTGATCGACCACAAAAATCCCAGATTGCTCAAAATTTCTGAAGCATGGAAGAAGATCAACCAAATCACTGTAGACGCTCAATTGCAAAAATCATAGATTGCTCTAGGAATTGTGATGAAGTAAAGGTTGTTGACCGGGACACTGTACATGATCAACCACAAAAATTACAGAGTTGAATCTGTGTATTTGGAAATGCACTACACAGTCGACTAAGGCGATCGACTATAACTAAGGTGGTTGCCCGGTGCAATTGACCAAGGCAAAAAATTGGTTGACTAGAATCTTAACGTTTTACACGTAACAGTCATATGGTGATCGACCAAAAATGTTGGGTGGTCGACCACCCGATAGTTTTGCTGAACAAATCTATAAATAGAGGAAGACTCCGAGTGAAAAGGCACTCGAGCTATCTATTAAAGATGAAGTGCTGCCAATTTGTGCAATCATTTGAGCCTTCCTACCACTGCTTGAGAACCTAATTCACCTTCCTCCCTCTTAGGTTATTTTGATCCTACAATACATTCCTCCATGGAACGACATACTTTCCATGGAGAAATGTAATTACAAATAAACGTTTGCTCTTGTTTGTCGTTCCCCCTTGTGAAACGTTAGACTTTCTTCCGCGTAAAGTTGGCATTCCACCACGAAACATCATATTTCCTAGGCGGAACATCATATATCCTCTGCCTTATATAAATTCACACTACACTCATAGCGATTTCCTAAACAATTTTCATAGCAATTATTGAACTCTAGAGCTTTCTAAGAGCTGAAGTATGCCACATCTAGGCAAAGTTGAAATGTTAGTAATTGTTGAATACCAATGGCGTCTGGGAGTGACCAGGAATTGTTAACTGCACTTTGGAAGTGGAGCTCATGTCCACAGTCTTGACACATGATGTATGTGCATTTGAAGACAAAGCTGCTATAGTGGTGTTTTCCATCTTCGTAACTCTAGACGAGGAGGAACTTCTTTCATTATGCAAATCCAATGACAAAGACATGGGTGATAGTAGGCCTCAACGACCACCACAAGCTAGAAAGGATACATCAAGTCTTATTTACTTACCTATAGAGGGAAATGGAAAGTCATCATACCTCTTAAAACCAGTGGAGTACTCAATCACATTGATAGATCTTTTGAGATTGATGGAGTGAAACATATATTAAATGAGATTTGTTGCAAGAGAAAGTGGCTGAAACCAAATTACATGTTCAAGCATGTTCTTTTCCAAATGCTACATAAAAATTCTGACTTGCTTGATTGTGAACCTTTTTAATTTCAGCTATATAAGATTGTTGGTTTGCAAAGATATACAAAAGAAGTTAAATAAATGAGAACAAGATACTACTCTTTTAAGAGCAACATGTAAGCGCCCACCACAACGGGAAGATAGTATAAAGAACTTGAAAGTGTGACATAAGCCTGAACAACTTGAGTGAGTTCTTCTACGCTTTTATCTTACCAGCCCGAGGCACACCAATTCTTAGTGTACATGTTAATTATATGCTTGTAATGAAATTGATAATTTGGTTTGTGTCAGTAATGCACATGTATGTTATATGGTTGTAATGGAATTGATAATTTGGTTTGCGTCTGTAATGCACATGTACATTATATGGTTGTAATGGAATGAAATGATTTATTGATGATGAATGAAATTGATTAGTATGAAGATGTAATTTTGGACAACGTGGAATTGAGACAAATTAGAACTAGAGTAAGTGAAATTACGGTCAACTAGAGCCAAAGTAAGTGTCAACGTTCCACAATGGAATTATGACGTTCCTCGATGGAATGCAGAATTCCTCTTCTTTATATATTTTGATATTATGCACATGTTGCTTAAATTATTGTAAATGAATATGTTAATTGTTTGTTGATAATGAATGAAATAGATAATTTGGTTTGAGTCAAATTTTCTTTATTTCTCTTTCAAAAAAATGAAATTTGCAAGTGTTTCCCTTGTTTTAGTCTTTCCCCTCTGTGGCATTATCAAAACTAGAAATCCAACTAGATATTATCCAAACAGATAATTTCCAAACATATATTATCCAATCAGATATTATCCAAACATAAACATATATTATCCAAGTCAAAACAATTAACTACGCAAAGAGATAATGAATAAATATTCAGTACAACAAAATCAGTATCTTAATCGGTATCCCTACACATCATGTAAACTAAGTTGGCCCCGCCTTCTTCTTACGAGATTTCTTCCACAAATCGGTGATCGCAAATGACAACTATAGGTCTTGGTATACATTGTACCCTTTGGCATACAAGGGACTCTTATAAGGTAGATCTTTGTGAGGGTTGAAGCTAGTCTCCTTGCAATTTTGGAGCAGCCCTAACCCCCATTGGTACACCGTAAGATTCCGTGTGGGTTGAAATGAAAAAGGAAAAATCAACATATAAGCAGAAAACGATATGAATTTACACATGGGAAAAGATGTACCTCTCTTTATCTGTGGGTGCTACGACGATTGCAATTGCTTCTAGCAGCAACACCTGGTAAGGGTAGTGAGTGTGCAAGTCAACAGATGACAAAAAACACGATTGCTTTAGGTGTGACTGAAATGTAAACTACGCATTAGAATTGTTCAAACATGAAAGACAAACTGAAAGAGCGAGAAGTTAACTTACATGAATCCACCCTATTGTCATCAGTGATTTTTCCATATGAACATTGAACTATTCTTCTTTATTTAACACATAGCACTGTGAACAAAGAACGCAACACAAGCATGAGTACTAAAATAAAATATTCTAAACTACTTATTATAATAGAACATAATTTTCACTGTATCTGATGTTGATTTTTGCTTTGGTAAGATGAGTTCAGTGACGTGGTACTCACCCTGAATCTCAAAATGAAAACAGCAGGTGAAATATCTTAAATATCCAGTCCAAAACACTTAATGCCATAAAATGAAATAGGTTACCATAACTTCTGTAAGAAGTGCGCATGTCTCCAGGTTTTTCCTGGTATTTGTACAAACAAAATTCGTGAAAATATCCATCACTTCACTTGGCTACAATGAACATTGACAAGTTACCGTCAGACTAATAAGACATGAATAAGTGTAGACACAATAGGAGGAGAAGGTTAGCGTCTGAGGACAATGGTGCTGCAAATTTAAGACACGTTATTACGCCATATGAAAATAAAGTAAATAATGGACTTTACGTATAAACTAAAAAACTTACAAGCATTTTGTACGTTTGGACGATGAAGAGGTTGTGGGAGAGGGCTGGAGAGGCTGTTGGAGGGGCTACTGGAGAGGATGCTAGATGAGCTGCTTGCTGCCCCATTCTTTGAAATTTAGCCAAAAACTGCTGATGGGGCTCCTCTGCTTGATCCTTCATTGTTTGCATTTTGTGTAACCCCATTTGATGGTTCTCCTCCATCTTAAAAAGTTAGTCTTCCATCCTTCGAACTTGATCCAACACCATTTGATGTTGCTCATTCGCTTGCTTCTCTAGTTCTTGCATCCAACCAACAATCTCCTAATGCATCGATGTAAAGTGAGATGACTGAGGAGGGGGTGGAGTCAAGATGTAGAGTATCATCCTCCATGGAGGCTGTACAACTAAGGGGGGTGGAGACTGTACAACTGAAGAGGCTGGAGGCTGGAAAACTTTTGCTCGAGTTTTCAGGGCTGACTTGAATTGAGTCTTGCATACCTATTCCTCTATGACTTTGGAGATCCCCATGCAGGTCACTTTTAATTTGTTGTAGACGGTGGATACTTCTCTTTGATTCTCTGCTCCTCATCTGAGATTGGTTGTGGCAGTTTGCTCTGTAAAGGCAAGGCAAGGCCCAGGTATAGGTTCGGTCAATATGAGTAAGGGTGGACAATCCCACATCGCTTGGGAGAGTAGAACATGCATGATTTATAGGTAGGGTTTTCCTCCCTACCTTGTACAATGTGTTTTGAGCTAATCCCAAGAACACAATTGTGTGGACTTTGGCCCAAAGCAGACAATATGGTACTCGGAGCACTGGGGATGTTACACTGGTACCCTGTGATGCTAAAAAATCCTCTAAATGAGCCAATTAAATGACAGACTCTTGGCCAGGTTGTTGAAGAACTCATATATGTGACTTAAAATCACATAGCGAATGTTCACTTTTTTTTTTTGGCTGAACGCCTTCTCCAGTATACAGAGATTTATACAGCTAATATGGTTTTGATGTCCATCTAGAGGCAAAATGGTGTGCGTCATGATGGTGTGGATCACTTGTGTTTCGGTGTTCAAGTCATTGGACTTTAGCTTCTTGAACGCTGCAATCTCAGGATTATAGTGCAACAGTCTAAGCACTGCCATACCTTCTCCTTGTCCGATAAAATCAAGCTCCCGAGACACGTGGTAATATTCATCCCTTGGTTCCTCCATGAAACATCTAAGGAGCATGTCGATATCATTGAGAGTCAGCCTCAACTCTCATTCAAACATGTAAGTCCGGACCTCTAATGGTTGGGTGGACCATTCCAAATTAGCATAAAACAGTTTGACAATCCGTTCACAGAAACTTCCACCCAATTTGTACAACCCGGTTAAATCAGTCCCCCTCAACCAATTCTTTAATTTCCAATTCAGCCAATGACTCAATGTCTACTCTTCTAGATACAATAATTGAACGATGATTAATATCGGCTTCATACCAATCATTTGCTACGGCAGTTCTGAAGAGTGGGGAGTAAAACCTATTTGTAACAGGTTCAAAACAGACTAATTGATCTGCTGGTCGTTGTCGAGGCTGAGATTAAGATTGAGGTTGTGCTTCAACCTCGGCTTGTGTAACATGTTCAACCGTGGTGGGTGCTTTAACTTCAGCCGCGGCTGGTACATTGCACTGAAACTAAGCGCACAGGAAATCAGTTGTAAGTTGTCTGCATTCATAGCCTGAGTCCGTTTTTGCTTGAGGTTGAGGCTAAGTCTGCAATGGAGCAACCTTACACTTGAGAGTCAATTTGGTTGTCCTACAATCCATTGGAATGGATGAAACAGTGAGAAAATCAGTTTGAGAGTACGAAAGTTTCGGGGTTCGATGAGGAAATCGCTAATCTCACAAGAGCGCAGAATGTCAATTATATATATTAGGGCAACGGAAGGCAGAACGATGCATGATGTTCCGCAGCAAAAATTTGTTTTTCCCCCCGGCAGAATGTAATACCCCAATTTTTTATAATTGAATTAATTAGATATACTTGAGAATTATTTGATAAGAAAATTGATTGGGGGAAATGTTGGAAAATGATCTAAGTATGTAAAACTTGGGAAAAATGTACAAACGTCTGGTTGCAGACGCCGACGGATCACTGCGGACGACACAGGGCAGCGTCCGAATGAATCTATCCTAAATTCTGGACAATTCGGACGATACAGACGACGGTAGAAGAGAATGAATGGCGTCTGAATGAATCTATCCTAAATTCTAGACAATTCGAATGATGCGGACGATACATGCGGACGTCATGTTGCGTTCGCAAGGCACCTACGGACGGTACGAACACAGGCTGGGGACGAATTTTCTCATTCCAAATCGACTTTCGGACGATGCGGACCAGTACTGCGGACGACTCGACTCGTCTGCAACATCGGGGAAATTCGAGAAACCCATTTTAAATTGAGTATCTCTCTTCCGATTTCATAAAACACTCGCCAAATTCTCTCTCTCCAACCTACTACTGCGACGTCCAGCCTCTCCCTGCAGATTGGGAGCTCTTCCAGCTGGCAATCCCCCATTGGACCACCTCTCCTTGGTTGGGGTGACTGTCATCTCCCTCCCCTGCAGCTTATCTCTTCTCTCTCTCTCTCTCTCTCTCCATTTTGTCTATAAGAGGTAAGCTCCTGTGTGTTCTCTGCTATGGTAATAAACATTGTGAAATGTAGGGGAATGCAGTGTTGTTCTGTGAGTAGGAAGTGATTTAGTGATTGATTGTGGAAAACTGTGTGTTTATTGGACGATTTGTGTGCTGCTTCAAGGGTTCTGTGAAGTCTGTCCACCGTGAAGGTAAGAGGTGGTTATTGAATTATTGGTTGACCTTCAATAGTTAGGTGACGTTAGTTATGGGTATTGAATTAAATTTTTAATACCTTATTTGCTTAGGTGATATTAGAAGTTGGAAGTGGTGGTGGTTTTGGCTGCTCTCGGGTCTCCCAAAATTCTCAGGTAAGGAGGTTTCTTTCATGGTCTTTATGGATTGAGTTATCTTAAACCATGAAGGATGAACGTTAAGAGTGATAGGTGTGCCTTGATGAGATTGTTGTTTCTGTTCCTGTACATATTAACAAGTTGATAAATGTTGTTGGAATATACTCTGTTAATGAAACGATTCTCTGATTTTATGATAGTTATTAGATGTTGTGGAGAAATGGATATTGTGTTGTGTCTGTTGATAGGCTTGTGTGTGGCAATGCTTTAAATGATTTCCTGGTTATGTGGAAGTTGTTGATTGTTTAAGTGGGATATCCTGCTGCGTTGATGTTCTGTTTTAGTATTAATGATCCATGTTGTTGCTAAGATATATGAATCGGATGAAGTTCAGCTCTGAATATATGGATAATGCCCTGTTGTTGGTTGCCTATTGATTTCTTGATGTATTCACAGTGTATCACTTCTACATGTTTGAATATTAATATTGGTCGCCATCGTTGAGGGTATCGCGTTTACATTTTTGAAACAGTTCTCCGTTGATGGATATTGTTGAAAAATGTTCGAATAGATGATAAACGGTAAAGTGAAGAAGGATTGTTGAGAATAATGTTTAGTGGGTTACTTTCTGCTAGAAATGATTGGTTGAGACTATGCTACGTTAATCAAGTGTCTTTTCTAATTCATTGACAATATTATGGGATGAATGATAGGAAGTAGTTGTTGATGAAAGTTTATTTAATCATTTTGAAGGTATCTCTGAATAAGGAATAAAGTGGTAAAAGGTTGCAGATGCTAGGTAAGTTGATACTTACTGAGTTTTGGTCTTCCTAAATCGCAAGAGTTAGGATTGCATGTTATGTGTTCTTTTAATGATATATTTATTAGACATTGTACGTTCATATAGGACTGTAGGTATTCATAGGCATATTGCATGACATACCTAATGTATGTAAATAGGCATGTGAGGGTTCGGGAGGATTGAGAATGGTTGTCGTGGTGACACGCCTATTGGAGTGCCTACCCCCATTTAGGGGGCACGGTGGCACAGGTTAAGCTACGGCAATCGTAAGATTTTCAATTCTCTTGTACTGAAATTCTCAATGTCTTTAACAAAACAACAGGGTATGGCTCGTGGTGACACCCCGATTGGCATGGTTCCTCGTCGGAACCATAGTTTAAGCCACGAGAGCAATTGATTTACCCATCGTCCCAAACTAATAGATGAGATACGGATCTCCTCTGTAATGCATCGCGTGAACATGCATCATATATGCTTTTCGTTTTCTTTTATCACTTATTGAGTAATAGGCTCATTAGTTTAGGTCTTGTGATGTAGGTATCGTACGAGAAAACAGGAGAACAGGTCACAGACAGTTGATAAAGGATTTGCGCGGGTGGATCTTGTGGTTGGCCAAACTAAAGAGTTAAATGAAAAGTAATTGAAAAAGAGTTTGTAAATTAGTTAATATTCATTAATGCTTTGTTTTAAATTCCGCTGCGTTTAATAAAAAGATTTATTACTTATACTGTAATTTATAAAAAGAGTTTTAAAAAAAGAGTTTTAACGCTCGGGTTTTATAAAAGAAAATTTTTTAAATTACACGATTTTTAAAGTAAAAAAAAAAAACTGGGTCGTTACACAGAAAGTATGACGTTCTGCAGTGAAAAACTATCATTCTGCAGCGGAAAGTATGACGTTCCGCATGGGGGAGCGACAATCAAGGATAAATTTTAATTGGTACTGACCTTCCGCAGTGGAAAGTGTAACATTCTGCCGCAGAACTTCAGAACGAAAACCTTTATATTTAGTACTAACGTTCTACGGAGGAATTTATAACGTTCTGTCGTAGAACAAAATTTAAATGTTTAACGGCAAACGTGACAACGATGTTTAAGGCGTCTATTTCTCATAGTGCAATGGTTAAATTGTTAGGAAAAATACATTAGTAGTTGACTTGTCATTGATCACAAAATACTGTAGTTGATTTGTTATTTCCCTAAAAAAAATTAAAAGTCGGTCCCATAATTTTTCTTGGATTATTTTAGAATTTACTCTAATTTCATTGGCCATTTAGCAATAATTTCATAAAGAAGGGGTAAATATTTAATTACTGAATTCAAAATTTACCAAAATATTGTTTATCCTAAACTATTTGTATGAGCGTTTTGGCGTGTTCTCTTCCCAATATCAAAACCCTAGAAAGGCTGCTCTACCTCATCAGGTACCGTCCCTCTCCCTCTCCCTCTCCCTCTCCCTCTATTTCTGTGTTTATTGTTTGGTTGCTTCCCGAGGAACCTTTGGCTTCTTGGTAGAAGAATATTGCGGATTCAGTCTTACGTTTCCGAGGAAAAAAAATTTCGACGTAGAGAAAATAACGTTATTATGTTCTATTTAGTTTCAGTTTGTTTGCGTTGACAGCGAAAATCATGTCTTCCGGAGAACTTGCCTGCAGTTATGCCTGTTTAATCCTCCATGACGATGGGATTACCATCACCGTATGATTCTTTCAAACCCTAATCTCTCTCCTTTTTTTTCCCATCAAATCGAACTTATTTGTTTGTTCACATACTAAGAGTTTTCCCATTCCATGCTTTCTGGTCTCTTATTTTTCTGGTCTCTTCTTAAGGGTGCGATTTCGGATACTTATTTGTTTTAAATTACCCGTATCTTCCCAAAAACAACAAGAAAATCTTTTCGGTAATGGGTGGAAAGTAGGAAGTCTAAGATTCATTTATCATGTGCAAAAAATTATAAAAATCAAATAAATATGAGTCACCTTTTGCTAATGTCATTTGAGAGCATGATCTTCCAAGATTTTACGGTTCTTATAACGTAGCTGATCAATTTTAAAGGCACTTCTGATTAATCTAATGCTGGGAATCCAAAATTCGAAAGCAAAAATTACAAAAGGTCAGGCTTTAATAACTGTGAAGATGAAAACTCTTCCCTCTTTTATCCCTGATGTTAACAGCCAGAGAAGATATCCACTTTGGTGAAAGCAGCTAATGCGAATATTGAATCATTCTGGCCTGGCTTGTTTGCTAAACTGGCTGAGAAGCGCAACATCGACGATTTGATACTGAATGTCGGTACTGGGGGTAGCCCTGCCCCGGTTGCCCCCTCAGCCCAAGCTGGGGGTGCTGTTGCCCCTCCCCCTGAGGAGAAGAAGGTAAACTGTGACACTTACTTCCATATAGTCTCTTGTTGTTGCCTTTTCTTATGAGCATTAAACTGGGAAAATACTTTTACAATCGGTCCTAAAAACTAGTACATACAATCATCAAAGAAAATATTTTTCTGACAATATCGCTGCACGGATGCAACATTGTCGACTTTGCAGCACTATTCTTCTGAGAAGATAAACATCTGTCTCTCTCATTTCCAAAATTGCTACTCCGTATATGAGCACCCTCTCTCTCTCTTTCTGTATCTATCTTATTAATAAAGTATTTACCTGACATTATGTGCTTTATTGCTGCAGCATTACTGTTAGTAACTCTGACATATTTCCACAATTACTTTTAAATATACAGGAAGAAAAAGCCGAAGATAGTGAAGAAGAATTTGGATTCAACTTGTTTGACTAGGTGCTTAATTCCGCTTTTCTGTGCTTCTTTGCAGATTCAGAACAATTTCTAGTTCTTTAATGCCTTTGAACTACTAATACTTTGGCTTTTGGGATACGTATGCCTGAATTTTAGATGAGTTGTCTCATTTTCTTTCGTTTGGTGTAGGTTTTTTTTTGGCATGGTCATTGAGAAGGTAGTAGAATGGTTCAATATTGACAGATGATTAAGGCCTGAAAAATTATAAAATATTTTTGTAATTATATTAAACTATAACATACCTAGAAAAGAAAGATTATTAGTCGGTGCATACCGTACTATATACTTTAATTATTGTTAGCCGTTAGGAGTACACTAGTTTTACACTTTTTTTTTTCTTTCTTTTGACATATCTTCATTTATTTGTATATTAATTATGGTTTGATTATAAAGAATATAAATAATAAATTATTTACACTAATAAATTATTTATATGTAAGCGTCACGTTATTAGTGTAAGATTAGAATGTAAATATAGTATAATCTAAAAAAATAGAAAAATTTGACCTTGAAAATGCAAATACATAGAAATATACTACGTATGTTTTAAGGTGATTACTTTTGCCATACTAGTCATGTAATAATTGTGGCATGTGGTGTGTGGGGTTGGGGGAGACAATAGACAATGTGGAATTACTCCCTCACCCTACACTCTTAAAAAATTTCATTATACTTTTTCCCTCTTTAAAGAGGGTGTTCTTCTCCCTTTTTGTTGCATTTCGTGAAGTCCATAGAAGGAGTGCAAGTTTTTTGCAGAAATTTTGGAGTTTTGAGAATTCGTTAAAAGTGTTATTTCAAGCTGCGGGTGAATCTCATGGTCAGGTAATCTTCGATTTATAGTTGGATTTGTTGAAATTGTTTTTTTGGTTGGGAATTCCGTTCGATATTGAGGTTATAAATTTAAATTGATTCTAAGGTTAAATTGGTTGTTTTAATCTGTAAAAATTTGAAAGTATACCATTAAAGTAAAGTTGGATTCGTGAAAATAATTGGAAGGCTTTGTTGAGTGTAGAAATTTGGATTATTGATATTGGAGTCGAAGTGGTTGAAATTCAATTTAAATACGGAATGGTAAATTTGTAAGTGAACAAAATGAGTATAATTGTTCGAAATATCCAGTGAGAAAATTGTTGGATTTAAGATTTAATTGGTGCCGGTTTAATTGTGCAAATTAAGGTTTTGAATTATGAAATGGAAATTTGGCATGGAAATAAATTTAGTTTTTAATTGGAATATTTTGATTTGTTAAAGTTGGAGGTTTTGCTCGATAATTAGATTATGTTGGATTAAAAGTTGATAACTAAATAAATTCTTACGTGAATGGATTGGACGTCCGATGCTAATGGGCGAAGTAATAACCGTCGGATGAGATTCGAGAAGACTCTAATAAATTGTTAACTGTTGGAATCAGATGGAAGGACATCCATTCTTACAAATGACGAACAAAACAGTTTTTGAAATTATTATTATTCTGATTATTATTTTAAGAAAAATTAATTGGGTATCCCTATATGGTGATAGGTTCGTCGAGTTAACGTGAGATTTGGATCGATTATTTTCTCGTACGATTAAACATTTCTCGAGTATTGGTAGGCCAACTGAGGTAGGGGTTTTATTTTATGTCCAGCATTTCATCGTTTTCCAAACAACTATTTTGAGACGCATTCTCATATAAAGACGTCGGGTCCATTTTTGGCCATCTATTTTTACAATATTATATTTATTATTTTCACTGGACATGTTTTATTTCGAGCATGCACTTAATTGATTGTGATATGGTCATGTTTTTTTTTTTTTTTTTATATATGCACATTCGACAGTTCGATGATGTGTTTTGTTGTTTTGAATAGAATAATGGGGTAGTTGACTGTGCCGTGTCCCTGGGTGGGAAACCCTAAACTTGATCAGGGTAATTTATTTGGCTTTTGCGATCGCCGAGTATCGCCTTATTCTATATGTTCGAAGTCTATGAGTGACTCCCTTTTCGCTGAGATTGTGTGAGGCCCAGTTTTCGTACATACCACACTATAGTAGACGTTTTCCACATTTTGCCTCACTAGTCGATTTTATTCCGTTTTAAATAAATGTTTTATTCATAGCATGCTCCTTCATTTATTTTTATTCTAATTGTTGAATATAAAATGATACTCCTATTGAGTTTAGTCTACTCACCACAAACGACATATATGTTTAAGTGTTAATTTGGACGATTACTGGTTTTCGTCGCATGATTGAGCCGACATTTATTTTAATATTACAGTATTTTTTTCGAGAATCCGTGTGAAGATAAACCCTTTTATTTAAAAGTTGTAATAATGTTTGTATGAATTTTTGACACTTTTATTTTGGACTTATATTATCACTATATCTCGATGTCACTATTAGACCTTTGATATAACCTATTTGGTCGGGCCCTGACAAATAGTAGAATTCCTTAAAGACTTCTGCTGCATAAATAAATAAATAAGTAAATAAATAAAAAGAAAAAAGAGTCGGCGGTTCGGTCTGGTTTTCAGGCGAGTCGCTCCCCGTTCTATCTCGGGTTCCCTTCGAGATGTGACAAGTCATGGCTCGTTTCTATATTTGAAAATACATACGAATTTATGTCATTTTTTCCTTGGGAAAAGAAATTAGAACCCTAAACTGTTTATCGTTTTGAGGCAATGTCAATGTATATTTAAATTTTATAATTTATTATGTTTTTCATTTATTAAAAAATAAATAAGATAAATTATAAATAGTTAAAAACATATTTGAGTAGACATCCAAAAATAATTGCATACATGCATAAAATACATTCATAAAATCCATTCAGTTTCTTTTTGAGAATTTGTCCATTCAAAGTTCTAAACAAAAACATTAATTTCAGAACTCAATTTTAGCCTATATTGATATATTTATTTAATTAGACTTTTATTTTAAATTAATCTAGTAATTTATATGCAACTTATTTTAATTTTTCTTTTCATTTTATTCTTAGTTTTCTTGATGCATTTAATGAAAATCCTACTTCTTTGTTTTCTATTCTAACATGGTATCAGAGTTTTGCATTGGAAAGATTATAGAATTGTTACATTGTTCCTTCTATTATTCTATTTATGAAGTAATTTATTGTTTTGATTTTCAAAAAATTAAAAAAATAAAAAGGAAAAAAGGGAATTTTCTATCATGCAAAGACAAGAATCGCCTAACTGACAGTTAGGCTTTGGCCCTAAGGGGTTGCAAGGGCATTTGATAGTCTTATGTCGAATATGGAAGGGTTGCAGACGGGCTTATAAGTAGGTATTTATCTTTGTCTGTATGACGCTTTTTCTGTTGAGATTATGGGATCTCGGACGGTTGAATGAGAGGCCCAAAATAGACAATATCATGAGACGAAATAGTACCCAGTTGTAACCCTGACCTGCACAGAACTCGTCACCAGACTTCGTTGTTCTTTGCCCTGAACAGCACTCTGAATGCCGGTCAAAAGCTGCCATGCAGCTCCGTTCATAAATGAGTCTGTGTTGTCTCCGTCAGAAGCCACTATTGGAAGTTGTTGTCATCTCTGTTTAGAAGCCATTAAAGTGGTCTTCAGATTGGCATTGTATTTCTCCCATTCAAACACAGTCGTATATTTCTCCCATTCAGCGGTTTGAGTTTCCTCATGTTATGTCTGCCTCCTTCTTTGGTACAGGTTTGTGATGCCTTAGTGAGTCGTATATCATCCTCTACATAAGTTCTAGATTCAGGTGTTTGCCACCATATGTTACCTAATAAGTCTATTTAGACTTTTTTATCTTCAAAATCATATTTATCAATTATCACTGTTGATGGTTCTCTGATGCTAGAATTGTTTCCATTGTCATACATTTTTTATATTTCCCTAATGTTTATCACATTTCTAATTTTACCTTGAATCTTGTTTTCGTTAGTCAATTAAGTGAATTTGGATTATCAGTTTCTACTGCTTGTTACGTGCAAGACCCACACTCTCATTGGTGATTTAGACTAGCCATAGGAGAGGGAGAATTTATATTTTGAATGAGCTTAAAGTGCTGAATATTGCAGTTTCGGGTATTGCCTTGTTTTCTTTTTATTCAAGTCATTCTTCTTCTTATGCCACTCTCATTTGAGTCATAATCCATCTTCAAGCTTACAATTTTTAATCTCATGATATCTCTAATTGTAGTGGTTGCAAATTAACCAAATTCTGTATTTTACTTTTTCATAAAAATCTTTTTGTTTCTCTTGCACCATTTGACATTATTCATGATGATGTTTGGGGATCCTCTCCTATAAACAACAAAAGAGGGGGTAAGATAGTATGTTTCTCATTAATGATTTCACTAAATATTGTTAGATTTATCTCATGAAACGTCAATAAACTTTTTAAAGTATTTTTGCTGAGTTTTGCGCTCATGTAAAACCTCAACATTTAGTGTCATCAGGTGTTTTTGTTGTGATTTGGGTAAGGAATATACCTCTACAATTTCCTTTGATTTATTCACTTTGGATGGCACTATTCATCTATAACACCCCGAAATTTTATTTTTATTTTTTAATTTCAAACTTTAAAATTTTTTCTCCAAATTGATTAAAAAAATTAGATAAAATAATTTATTAAAAACCAGAATTAAATTTGATAATTTCAAAATCATTAATTAAGCAGGAAAATCAAATATTAAATATTAGGAAGTGTTTACTTAATTCATTGTTATTTAAAAAGTTAAATAAATTTTATTTGATAAAATACCTTCATTAAACAATCACATTAAATACTAAGAAGAAATTAAAATTTCATTTACTTGCAAAATTAAATACAAAATAACCTTCAAAACTTTATTAATTAAAACATCAAATGGAGTTTATAAAAATTCAACCATGCAATATTCTTGAAAGCTACAATGAAATTTATTTATTGAAATGATACGAAGACTCAACAGAAAATTATTCTTCTGACCCTACAATACTCTTTTTTGTTTACTCGTCTGCCTTTAGAATATTTTCGATCAATGTTATTGTCACAACCTGGAGGCGGGCCTGATAGAAACAAGGAGCTGGGCAACCCTATTGTCAAAAAAGATCCAATCATCCAGCCCAAGGCTAGATTGGCAGTGGAAGTCTTAATATAAATTAAGTCCAAAGCCCAAAACAAATTGGTCAGGGTCCACAAAGTGATCAATATGAGTTTAGCATAAAAATAACAAACAAAAAACAATGTGCAAGAAAAGAAATCATTCAACACCCCGAAAAATTTAACAAAAATAAAACTACAAGAAAAATCCGCATTGAGGACAACAAGGAAGCACTAACCATCACAATCTAAATCTAAGAAAAATAATATAGGTTGAGGGATGAAGGTCCAACTTAGTAAAGGAGATCTATACTAAATGCAATGCATGAGAAAATTGGTTTTAATTTTCTTTAAAAAAAATCAAGGTTTAATATATCTTATTATCGTACATAGACCTTTAAAGTACATTTAAAACTACTTTATTATTCTATCCAAAAATAGGGCCCACGGGCCATCGATGAGATTTTTTTGTAAAACGCGTTGTATACATTGACAAATATATCTTAAAAATAGGTTTGCATTGTTTTTCATTTTAAAATGTCCTTAGTGAAAAGTGATGCTTACACATGGAGCTATCCAGCACACAAAACATGAAGACAACCATCTTTCAATCGCAATACCTCATGAGTGCAAAGGAAAGGGTGCCCACAATCTAAAGACCAGACGACAACACCATACGTAAAATCAAAGAACATATAAGATTGTCAGCGATGGATTATTCCCCAACTAGCTACTTGTCATGCCCCAAATGAGACCTGAGACAAAATGGGGAACGATCCGGACCAAAATAACTGAATCTTCCAACCCATTTCTTAATCCAAAATTTATAAGTAGCGGAAATTAAGGAAGATTATACTTTCAAGCTAGGCCCAAAATAAATAGAGGTTAATAGTGATTTACAAATAACGTGAAATAAAAGAGTTTAAATTATAAAAGAAAATTACTTAAAATTTAAACTAAAGTAGACATTCGGTATGAACCTCACTAAAATAACTCATATCTCTAGAAAGAGATTAAAATAATTCTTAAGAGAAAAACTTTCCATTTCTATTCCTGAGGTGACAATTGGAGATTCATTTGATTATTTCCTAAAGTGTAAGTCGAATAACTCAGTAGAAATTTAATTTTATATTCAAATTTTAAGTCATATAGTTTTAACGTGCTTTTTCAATTAATTATTTTAACAAGTCAACATATACAAGAAGTGATGATGAGCAATAAATTAAATACCAAAATTTAAGTAATGACGATACTCAGGCGATCGCAAACAGCCAAACAGACCCTGATCAGGTTTAGAGATTCAAAATTCATGGGCACGACACATACAACTATCCTATTACCCATTTCAGCTTTAGCTATTTGAAACCATAGGACACAACACATACAACTGTCCTATTACCCATTTTTATATTAAAAGTAAATAAATGCAACGATGAATGTAACTGAACTGAACGGTAAATTAAACATGCTTATCTTTAAACAGTGTTAAACATTTTATGAATTAATGTACATTAAACATAAAATAATCCCTACCTCGAATTTGAGCCAAACAATTCCAAGGCTCAACCAAATTAGCTCACTAAAGCCCGACAACTACAAGTCCAATAACTCTTACGTATTGCAACCTAATCATAAAATCTTTAACAAAGATTAGGATTCGAAATTTAAATCTATTTATTCAAATTTTTAGGTCAAACGAGAATAATCCAAGATTGTTAGGGTTGAATACCCAACACACACCAAAACGGTTTCCCGAATGACTAAAAAATGATTGGGTCAAAATTTGAGATTGAAGTATATATTCGGAGCAAACAGGGTCTTTTTCGCCCAAAACAGTGGATCGAAGCCTAAATAAAAAATATGGGTCCAAACCCATAAGTGAACTGGGTTGGAGCCCAAATTAGTTTCTGGGCCACGACTCAAGTTGTTCTAGGCTGCGACTCAGAGCAATCTGGTCTCTGGA
Source organism: Begonia loranthoides (assembly GCA_022433065.1). Classification (NCBI taxonomy): domain Eukaryota; kingdom Viridiplantae; phylum Streptophyta; class Magnoliopsida; order Cucurbitales; family Begoniaceae; genus Begonia; species Begonia loranthoides. The sequence goes on along the minus strand of CM039479.1, from coordinate 13,302,653 downwards.
GTAGATTGCCTCCTGGTCGCGTGCCCGCTTCACTGAGCAAGCAGGCGAAAGAAGTGTCGAGAATTCCCCCGACCTTCAGCCAGCCCTCCAAGACATAACCAATTTAGAAAATAGTTCAATAATGTCCAAAAATTCAGCACCACACCAATAGTTCAGAATTCCAATTGCAACAAAATTAGATAACAAGACTTACTTGAAGGAGGATACCTCTCTGACAATTAGCCATGCCGAAACGCTTCACCACGGCTACGCCCAACACTCGACCTTCGGCAACCAGTTGCCCATTAACCCAATCAATAAAACAGGAAAGACAGAATTCCAGCAGAAAAGAGAAAAAATCAAAGCTTTTCCTACCTTACAGAATTTCACATTGCCAAGCACCTTCGTCGGAACGGGTTACCAACCTCAACGTTCAAACTTCCGTCCTAAACAAAGTTGGATTCGTCCATTAGAATCTACCCTAGGAGGGATAAACTAAAACTTATAGAAGACCAAAACTTATCTTGGCGACGAGTAGGATTTCTAATTCGCCGGAGAACCAACTTCTTCATGTCGACAACTCACCGGTGACAAATCTATAGAGGAGGCTGAGCAGAGAGGCATGGAGAGGAAAAAACAGCGGGGATATCTCACACCACACTCAAAATATAGGTGGGGTTACCCTCTATTTCGGAAACTACCCCCTGTAAGGGGGGTTTAAAATATTTTAATTTTAATTTTTTTAATAAGCTGTTAAACAGGATGGGTATAACACTACTAGTCAAATTCAAATTGACAATAGCTGCCGGCAAGTATAGCTCTGAGTTGACGCGCCACCCATCAAATAGAAAGGTACTAGGCGAGTAAAACTTAGCTACTAACAATCTTCTAATTTGTGTGACTAAATACCCTAGCCAGGTTTAGGGATTCGAAGCACAAGGAGTGCGTTATCACCGTCTTATTACCCATTTCAACTTTATGGATTCGAAACCCAAGGTCATGTCATCAATGCCCTATTACCCATTCGTACTTGCACACAAACAATCCTCACATAGTAAAAGATGCATGAGATAGCCTCGTGATGTTTTGATACCAAGAATATCCAAAACATCAAGAGGATTAATCCTCTCAGATATACAACTAGCGCAACAAAATTAAATAACATGTACAATAAAATAAACGTGAGAAACATACATACATGTAGGTAAAACACAGACGTGCTGTCGAACATTTCTTATCAGATTTTCATATATAGCAACTCACAAAATCGTTTTTTGAAACACATGATGCAATGCAGTGCATAAAATATAAAAATTCCTACCACGATGACGACCAAAGAGCCAAGCCAACCCGCCGCCTAAGTCGTCGGACACAAGCACTAGAACTGGGGACACCGTCGGAACCTAAAACCAAACCGATATTAACACTCCACAAGAAAACTAGGGATAAAACACAAGTCCCGAACCAAAAATTGAAACCACTCAAGAAAAATTAACACAAGACTTCTCGGCTTGAGTCGAGGAACGACAAGAACCCACCCATTGAACCAAGAAGACATACTCACAAGAAACAAGATATAGCTGAGGAAGTCAAGTGAAGTTCACTAATCCAAACTCCACAAAATAAATAGTGCAGTAGACCAAGACATAACAGTGGTCGACCAAACACAACAACAATTAACTAGAAAGATCCACTGGTGGACAAGACATAGTTACGGTCAATGGAATACAATACACCCAACCCAAACAACCTAGCAGTCGATGAGACATAGCTAAAGTTAACCGAACATGACCTAGGTCAACTGGGACCACCCAGTGTTGACAAGACATGATGACGGCCAACAAAAACCTCATAATGGTAGATAAGACATGCTAGCAACCATCCAAGACAGATGGACTATGAATTCCATCTATCAACAATCAAGCATGTAGATTCTCTAACCATATTTTTAGTAATTATTTTGTAGGTATTCAAAGAGGAAAGAAGATGGATGACATTCTTCAAGCTTCCAATAATATCATGGAGTTATTCAAGATCAAGCATAAGTAGAAGTTCAAGTTCAAATATAGAAAATTTTGTGGACTTCACAAATCTACCTACTTCCTGACCTTTGACAAGTATTTAACAGGTTTGGCAATTAGAATGATGTCATATCAAAAACTATGCTTCATAAAACTTTTGGCTGACTTGTTAAGCTTTCTAGAATGGGCTTGGTTGTTAAAATTAAAGTTCATTTGCTATGTCAAAAGCCCCTTGAACAGAGAGCAAATATTGTTTGAAGCCCAATGGCGAACTACAAGGTCCAATCACAAAAGCTTGAGCCCAAAGACTCATCAGCACTTACCTTCTTCTTATTTGGAAGGAAACACAATATTGGACCAAGTGGAGGAGTCACCATTTCGTGGGGACCAAGAAAAGCCAATGCAAGTTTGTTATGGAAACCATCCCAAGTAGCCTATCATGAAGATTAAGAAAAGTCAAGGAATGAGGAGATATAGAAACCATACAAGTGACCAAATTCAAGAAGGAATAGTTGCCAAAAGACATCAGAACTTAGAGTAGAAGAAAGCAAAAATTAATTAAGTAATCTTTAAGCGAAGTTGCCCAGTAACTATTAAGTAAAGAATAAGCCAATTATGTATGGTAGCCGATTTAATGTTATTATTTCTTATTTAGTATTTACTATTCTATAGTTTGTAATTGGCTATTTATAGCCACCTAATATAACTTTTTAAGAGAATGAAGTTTGAATATTAAAAGCTTTAGCTTTGTTTTCGAAATAGGAGTGATTTTTTTTCAACCTTTGGTGAGTTGTATCCAAAGTTCTTTGTGTGTGTTGCATCACAAATTGAGGTTACTTGTAAGTTGAGTAGTCTCTCTCATTGGCATCCATGCTCTTACTTCTTGAAGGAAGAGTGTGTGAAGTGGTGTCTAACATTCAAGAGGAGTTACATTGGAGGAGTCATCCATACAAAGGTGTAAGTTGTGACTTCTTGCTATTTTCATCCAATCTATTTCTTTCGTGCATATTTCCAAATTTGTGGCATTTCTTATCATTATTCTTGGAGGAGTTATTGTTCATTCATCAAGGAAGCTGCTGTCAAAATTTCATAAAGAAAGCTTCTCAATTCAGGGGGATATCAATTTCCAAAGTCGAACTCTACAAAGGAAGATTTGTAACAAGTTATAGAAAGTTCAGCCGACCGGTCGTTCTCCACCTTCTGTCGACCGACCACTTTTTGTTTTCAATTTACAAGCGATCAAATCTTTACTTCAGCCATCCGACCAATTTTTCACCTATGAATTTGTGGACGTTCAAATTTTGATATTTGTGGTTGTTCACCGCCTTTGATGATCAATCGCCACACCTATATTTTGCAACATCCGGTCATTCACTTGATCAACCGCACAAGTTAAGTTCTTTACCCTTCCGTTGGCACATCATTTTGGTATCACAACCCAAATTTTTGAATATTTTTCTTACAAAGTTTTTGACTTTTCTTTCAACATAACGACAAGAGGCCAAAGTTACTCGATGAATTACATTTCGGATGAGGAGGATTTACAATCATCTATTCCTACTTTTAGTGGTTCAAAATATGCCAAAGATTATTTAGATTGGAAAGACAAAGTCCAAGAAATTTTTTAAAGCTTTTATTTTCTAGAGATGACCATGGTAAAGCTTATTTCTTCAAAGCTTGTAGGAAGAACTTTAAGATGGTGGAACAACTTGATTACCGACCGAAAAAGAAACGGAGAAGAAGACATCAAAATGTGGGATTTGATGAAGAGATTTTTGAGAAGAATGTATGCTCCGAAGCTTATCAAGACTGTCCCATCCTCACCACCAATCACAAGGTATTAGACGAGATTTTCCAAGAGCCAATGATCTGAGAACATGCATACCTTTTTGAAAAAGGAAATTCAAATACTAGACAACATAAGTGATAGTTTGGTGAGGAAGCAAGAGCCAAAATGCCTCTCTACCTTGCAAATCAAAATTAATGATGAGGTGTAATACCCCGAAAATAAATTTGGTAAGTGTAATACATTTGGGTATATTTTGTATCGATTATTGAAATGGGGTTTGAAGATTTATTATTTGATTAAGGAAATAATTGGTGAATAATTAGAATTAAGTTGGGTTAAGGAGTAAAACGTATATTACGTTAAGTGGGTGTGAAAATATGGCATTGGCTTGATGTGAAAGACCGGTTGATCATTTTCAACCTGTTGGGCATTGCAAAGAAGGATTCAGTCGACTATGAAGAAATCAATCGACTAAATGGTCGACCACTAAATATTACAGAGTGCTTCTAGGTTTTGCGGTCGAGTAATCGGTCGTGAATGTGGTCGAGGAGATTGACTGAAATATATTACAGATTGCATCTTAGTTTGATGGTTGATTGAGCAGTCGAGGATACTCAATCAGAACATAGGACAGAGGCAAAATGAAGGTTGGTATGTGGTGCTCCACCGGGAATTTCAACTACGTGGGAGTGGTCGATCAAATGATCGACTGGTCCCACACATTTTTCTAAGAATGCATTTGTTCATATGGTTTCTTGATTTGTGTTTGAGGTGTGAATCCCAAGCGGCTGCTTTCTATGATCACTCCACATATGCTTCCTTTACAGATGACAAATGATAAGAGGGCGTTAGATGATATTTTTAGGGGATATGTGATGTGTATTTAGGAAGCTTGATAATAAATGGAAAAGAGAGAGAGAGAGAGAGAGAGCAGAAAACCTAGAGTGTGCTGAAGGAAGTCTCTGGAAAGGAAGCCGAGAGTGAAGGAAGAAGAGAGAAAGGAGAGAAAGCAAACAAAAACTTCTGAAGATAGAAAAAGAGGAAAAGAGAAAGGAGAAAGATTGATTAAGTAGAGAGTTCTGTGAGTGGAAGCTCTCTAGAGATGGAGAAAGAGATTCTGTAAAGGTGAAGGCCATGATGAAGTGAAGAAGAAGAAGAGGAAAGAAGAGGGAGAAACTCCTAGGTCTCGGTCTCCTTAGGTGCTTCTGGTAAGGAGTTCCTTCACTACAGTTGTGGATTTTATGGAAATAAAAGTAGAAGATAAAAGTGTGATGGATGTTAATAATGTTGTCTGTGATGATATATGCTCTGTTAAGACTTGGAGTTATTCTCTGATGGTGTGATGAAGTCTTTCTATTTGTTGTTGGCTACTGTTTTATGGATAATAATGAGGGAGTGTTAATTTGTTGATGAATGAACTGTATTAAGATATGGTTATTGGAAAGGAAGATGGATAATGCTCTGTTGATTGGGTTTATGTTCTGTGTCTCGGTTATGGAATGATAAATGTTGTTGGGGTTTTGGTTCTCTGTTTAATTACTGTGTTAGTAGAAATAATTAAGGATATGTTATGGATTGCCTTATGGATAGTAATCAATAGATTTTGGAGCTATCGTGTACTGTGAGAATGAATATGAAAATTAAGAAAATGATAAATATGGTTTAGTTTCCAATTGTTTTTTGAATAGAATTGCAAGGTATATGTGTGCTATTAAGATATATGTTTGAGAATTGGGCTAGTCAATAAGTTATTGATGATTGTATGTTTTATTATTTTCAAGGTATTAAAGGAAAAAGGATAAAGTTAAGTGCTAAAACACTTTAAGGACGTGAGGTAAGTTGATATTGTATGTGTTTTTGTCTTTGGAGTCCTATATCGTAAGAGTTAGGATTGTTTGATGCTTGCATTTACTAGATTATTAGGTTCAGTTATTGATCATGCTATTGTTTGAGGATTGTATTGCTGCTTGATGTTGTGTTTATTAAAATTAAGTTCTTTTAATGATGTGTTTATTAGATTAAGTTTAGGATTTGATATGGATCATTTTTTGAGGATATAGGATTGTATGCATTCATGAGCATTCATGCATCATGGTTTTCAAATTGATGCGAAAATAGTTATCATGCATGGTTTATGAAATGGAAACAGAAATGGATGCGAAATGTGAATAAACATAAATAGACATTTTTGTGGACCAGTAGGTAAAGCCTGACACAGAAACCAAAGATAAGTAAATAGATGTTTTTGTGGACCGGTAGGTAAAGCTCGGCACAAAAACAAAAGAAAACAGCAATAGAAAACAAAAACAGAAAATTGCATATGGATTTTAAAAGCTACATTACATGTGCATTTCATGTTTTATTTTATATCACTTACTGAGCCTTAGGCTCATAGTTTAAGTTTTATGATGTATGTATATATGAGAACATGTTAAGGAGTAGCTGATGAAAGATTTGCACTCGCGGATCTTGTGGCTAGCTAGACTAAAGGATTTAAAGAAAGAAAAATGGTTTGTAAAGAGTTTCGTAAAGTATTTAAAATGCTTTGTTTTATTCATTTAGTCTTCCGCTGTGATTTATAAAAGGTGTTTAAGAAAAGAATTCTATTTATCTTTTTTAAAGGGTTTTAATATAGAAAAGTCTTCCACTGTTTTTATAAAAGAAAAAGTTTTAAATTTTACACGTTTTTATAAAGGAAAAAAATCGGGTCGTTACATGAGATACTAGAAGAAACTCTTGGGGCAAAGGAGCAAATTAAAGATGTTATTTATTCCAAAGAAGGGTCATTATTATCTTTGGAGTTTCAATTAGATGTGGAAGATTGTCTCAAAGAACAAGTACCTTAAGCTGAACATATAGAGGGCAAAGTTGACTCCTTGACAACAACAATATAAGAGGGTGAACATGATTTGTTGGTAGCAATAAATGAAGAAGAGGAATTGTATTATATTCAAAGGGAACCCTTAGACATAATGCTTCAAAGTGCTCTAACTCTCCAAACCCAAGAAGTGGATTGTCAAAAAGAACAAACTTTGCATAGCCAATGCTCTAACAAGGACAAAGTTTGCTCTTTATTCATTAATGATAGAATTTATGTTAACATGGCTTCTATGATTATGGTTAAAGAGATTTGCTGGGAGATATTGATGCATGACATTTCTTACAAATTATGGTAGCTTATTGATAAGGAATAAAGTTTTCATAACTGATGTCTAATCACAAAAAGGTATGTTCTTTAATCGATGATGAAAGAAGTTGCACAAATGTGGCTTCCATGAATCATATGGAAAATTTGAGTTTGTTGAATGACCAAAAAGACATCAAGGTGATCAAACTAGAACTACTTCAACCGGAGCAAATTGCTAGAGATTATGGAGCATTAATGGTAAATCGGATGAAGACTACTATGCTTATGTCAAAGAGGTATGTGCCATTAGATAAATTGATTGCTTGTATTCTTAGAATTAGATGGATTAAAAATTCTTATGCTTTGAGTACTAAGTTAACATTTGGATATGGTAATCATGATTGTAAAGGTGTTTTCTTTAGTTATGGTGGAACCTCACTTGTGGATGACATTTTTAGCAGGCATTATAGTAGAGGATTGTTCTTGATCTTAATGAATCTTGGTGTTGGATTTGATTGCTATATTGGGACTAGAAGAGAATATTACATCTTGAGAAAGACTTTGATATTTCATAATGGTGATATTGATTTGGCTATTTGGCAAGACTCTTATGCCCACAAGGATGATGATGATTTTGTTATGCTTGATAGTTGTTTGTTTTATTGTTTCAAACACTACTTACCTAGTTGTGCATCATTGTCCAAAAATAAGTTGCTAGAATGCTACCCATATATGATCAAGTAAAAGAAATGAAATAAAAATTAGTGGCCAATACACCATTATAAAGATTATGTTTTCAATGGTGGAAAACTTTGTGTACAAACTTGTGGACTTCGAGCATCACTAATAAAGAGAGTTCATGGTGGGGGTCTAGCAAGCCATGTGGGATAACAGACAACTTAAGAATCTATGAAGGAATTGTCTTTGGCCACACATACTTAAGGGTGTTCACAATGATGCATTTATGGTAGTTATTGAACTGAAAAAGGTGGTCTGCATTACTTCTAACTCTATGGCAAAGAATGAAAATTAAGTATCCAAGTTGTTCTTCAAGTATAAGAAGAAGTTGTGGGAAGAAAGACATTGCAAATTGCATAAGAATGAGTTTTGGTGAAATTCAAGAGTGTTGGCCTACTTCATCAAACAAGACTTGTTTTCTTATTGCACTCATGAAGCATTTGAAGCAATTACAAGTTTCATGATCCATGATGAATCTCCTTATTGTGGTGAAGAAGACAATGGAGCAAACAGACTTAATTCGAGGTCGAATCCTTTTCAACCCCAAGAGAATGATGGACTATGGATTCCATCTATCAACAATCAAGCACGGAGATTCTCTAACCATATTGTGAGTGATTATTTTGAAGATATTCAAAGAGGAAAGAAGATGGATGGCATTCTTCAAGCTTCCAATAATATCATGGAGTTATTCAAGATCAAGCATAAGTGAAAGTTTAAGTCCACCAAATCAAGAAGATTTGGTGGACTTCACAAATCAGCCTACTTTCTTACCTTTGACAAGTATTTGATAGTTTTGGCATTTGGAACGATGTTATATCAAAAAATTTGCTTCATAAAAATTGTAGCTGACTTCTTAAGCTTTGTAGAATGGGCTGGTTTGTTAAAATTAAAGTTAATGTTTTATGTCAAAAGCCCCTTGAACAGAGAGAAAATATTGTTTAAAGCTCAATGGTGGACTACAAGGTCCAATCACAAAAAGCTTGAGCCCAAAGACCCATCAGCACTTACCTTTTTCTTATTTGGAAGGTATCTCAATAGTGGATCAACTGGAGGAGTCACCATTTCATGGGGACCAAGAAAAGCCAATGCAAGTTTATTATGGAAACGATCTCAAGTGGCCAATCATGAAGATTAAGGAAAGTCAAGGCATGAAGAGATATGGCAACCATCCAAATGGCCAAGCTCAAGAAGGAATAGTTGCCAAAAGACATCAAGATTGGGAGAAGAAGAAAACAAGAATTAATTAAGTAATCTTTAAGCTAAGATGCCGAGTAACTATTAAGTAAAGAATCGGCCAATTGTGTATGGTAGCCGATTTAGTGTTGTTATTTCTTATTTAGTATTTACTTTTCTATAGTTTGTAATTGACTATTTATAGCCACCTGATGTAAGTCTTTAAGGCAATGAATTTTGAATATTAAAAGTTTTAGCTTTGTTTTTGAAATAGGAGTGATTTCTTTTTCAACCTTTGGTGAGTTGCATCCAAAGTCTTTTGTGTGTGTTACATCACAAATTGAGGCTACTTGTAAGTTAGTAGTCTCTCTCATTGTCATCCATGCTCTTACTATTTGAAGGAAGAGTGTAATTCCCTAATTTTCTCGTAATAAAATTAAATAAAAATAATGAAGAAATTTATTTGAGTATAAATTCGAATAAAAGAATGTTTCGAAATTTATTGGGATTTATGAAGATTATTGAAGGTTGTTAAGTGGAACAATGAGTTAAGAATTTATTTGAAGGATTAAATTGTATCTATTAAAAGGAATTTAAAATGAATAAAAGGGAGAAAGAAATGAATGGAAACTGCGTCGTTCTGGATTGGATGAGGAAGCGTTGAACACATTGGTCTGGAAGCATGCCTTCCACGTTGCTCCAGTTGTAATCATGCTTTCAGTTGCATTCATGCAACTGGACTCATGGCTTGCCGACAGATTTTTTCTATTAAATTGTAACAACGCGGTTTTTCTTATCATTTAAAAATGCATTAAATTTAAAACTTTTATTTAACCACTAAAACCCTCTTTATTTAAAACTCTTTTAAAGAAATATCAGAGTGCGTCTAACGGGATCGCTACTAACCCTTCCTTAAGCTCGTTATGAAAATCCAATTTATAAAATGCAGAAGCGTTATAAAATCTTTATTTGAAAACGTGGCGGAAGCGTAAAATAATTTCATTTACATATAGTCAATTAAATCATTAATTTATATTTTACAATTGCTCTTTTCAATTACTCTTTACATTAGTTATCCTACCCAGCTGCAAGTCTCGTCCGTGCAAATCCTTCATCAGCTACTCTTTGATTTGTTCATCGTTTTCTCTCATACTTGTACCTATATCACAAGACATAAACTAATGAGCCTAACACTCAGTAAGTGATAATACCTATCATAATTAGGGGTGTTCACGGTCCGGTTCGGTACCGATTCCACAGTGGACCGCACCGAACCGGTCGGTACCGGTTTTGAATTTTCAAAACCTGTACTCGTCCCATGAAAGTTGGGTACCAGACCGATTTTTCGGTACAGGTTCAGTACCGAATTTTTTAATATTTGAAATTATAAATAAAAACTAAAAAAAAAATCTTCATTCCTCCATCTTCTTTGCTTAAATCTGTTACACTCCATATCCAACACAAATTACAATTCTACCAAAACCATCAATAATTCAACTAAACATAAATCATCATTATCCAACATTCAACAAGAACATAAGAACAAAACAGATGAAACACTACAAAAATTACAGCAAAAAGATAACTAACAGCACAGAAATCACTATCAGAACCAAATCCATCTACACTAACAGGAGGACCAACACTTCACAATTCAAAAAATAACTCACAGATTCATATTTCATTTTCATCAACGCAATATCGAGTATGACAGATTCATATTCATCGACAGATTAATATTATTCAACAATTCAACAACAGAATAGATTACAGAATAGTAAGAATACTGACCAATGACAGAGCTGGCGCCGGAGGGGAGTCGAAGGCAGATCATTGGAGCTCGGGAGTTAGAACTACAAGCTAGAGCTCGAGACTGGAGGCTTGACACTTGAGAGCAGCGACCAGCAGCAGAAGAAAGAGAGAGAGAGCCAGATCGGAAGACTTGAGACTGCCGAACTCGAAATGGATGGAGGTCGGGACTGGAGGCTACAACGGCCAACAGCAGGAGATACACAATCAGGACTAGAGACTCGAGATTTCTAAACACGAAGTCTCGAACTGGAGCTCGAGACTTGGGATGCCGGCGTAGGAGGGGAGATTTGAAAAGGACTACAGGAGCTCCGGCGGAGGCTACGCTGGGACCGAGATGGGAGCTTTGGCTCGAGACACGCCACGGGGTCGGGGAGTCGGGACTCAAGAACTTGGGAGGATCGGAGGAGACTGGTTGTCGGCTGAGAGTGAGAGGAGTGACCGAGACTGAGTGCGTGAGAAATGAAAATAGATTGAGAAATTTAAGATTTTTTGTGATACCCTAGACTGTAGAGGGATACTCAGTTCCCTTCTCAGAATCGATTCTGCGGTACCGAGAACCGAGAATCGGACCGAGTAAATCAGTTCTGTTGAAATAGAACCGATTTCAGTTTGGTTCCCACTAAATTCACACCGAACCGGTACCGAAACCGCCGGTTCTGGTCCGGTTCTCGGTACCGGTTTGGTTTTGCACACCCCTAATCATAATACTACATGCAGTTTCAGTTTTCGTCTTTTTCCTTATCTGCTTATCTTTTACGTTTTAATCATCGTTTTTGTCTTTTTCTCCTTATCTTTTGTCTGTTGCGTCTTAATTATTATCTTCCATTGGTCGCTCTTTTCATCATTTACCTCCGATATAGCAGCAATGACATAATCTGAAAGACTACTAATCATTGGCCATTAGGTCTCGGCATAATCCAGGGACATTGCAACAGATACGAGCAGCAATGACATAATACGAAAGCTTGCTAGCGACAATGACATAATCCAAAAACTGCTAGCGACCGTGCCACAAAAGCTTAAATGGCCTCACGTCATATCGTTGCCTTTTTCTCTTCTTTATTTTACTTTTCATTATTTATTAATTCTTTTTCTTTACTTTTTATAGCTTATTATTCGTTTATTATTGGTTTCTTTGTTTGTGATTTGTTTCTTCGTTCGCTATTTGTCTCTTCGTTCGCTTATTACTTTTTATGGCTTATGATTCGTCTGTTATTTGTATCTGTTTCGTTTGATGCTCGTGAATGCATACAATTTCTGAAAGCATAAATAAACATTCAACATGTGATTCACCAAAACATGCTATAAGTACTATAGACATGCTATAAAAGCAGTAAACAACGAAACATGCGAATAATAACTATAAGCATGCTTTTAAAAACAGTAAACAACGAAACATGTTAGTAAAGCGATAAACAACGAAATGTGCATTTAAAGCTGTAGACATGCTTGCAAAATGGTAAACAACAAAACATGAGATTAAAACTGTAGATATGCTTGGTAAGCGGTAAGCAATGAAACATAAATTTCCTATTCTTGCGATGCAGGGTCCAAAGACCAAGACACATGCATATCACTTACCTCGTTTCTTCGTTCAACACTTAATACTAATCTCTTTTCTTCTTAGTACCTTCACATTGAGAAACATATAGTCATTAATAAAATCAATTAATCTACTTGCTAGTCTTAACGTCTTTCCTATTCAAATTGTTCGTTATTTACTAAAATCTCCTAAACATAGCTTAATACTTAATCTCCACATCCATTACCAATTATTATCATGTCTTTGCCCAACACAGACTAACAATTTGGTCTTAACAACCAACAATTAACCAGAGATTTAATAACAACTTCATAAATGTGAACTCACTTAACACTTATTCCTTTTACGATTTCAATTCCAGAACCAAGCTATACATCACAGCATATTCATTATCAAAGCAAGAACCAAAAGCAGAAACTTAACAAGTGTCTCCAAATATCAAAGTTCTACACTTAACAACTTCCACTATATTCATGCTTCACAAAAGAATAAAAGCAGTAGCTAAACAGATTACCTAAACAGATCACCAACTTAACAACTCGTTCCAACTTCAATCAACTTAACAACTTATTCCACTTCATAATAACCTAACTGTACCCAACCATGGCGACAGAAATCCATTCGCACAACCAATAACAATAGCAGACAATTAACCCAATGATAGAGCAATTCCTATGTATAATTAGTCATCCAACAAATTGATTCTCATTCACAAAAATCTAGAAACTAAATCCAATAGAGGCAGTACCTAAACTAATATTAATAGAGCATTGACTTCCCAAAACATACATCCAATGTATTAAAGAATAATCATCCAATGTGTTTATCCAAAACAACAGATTAACCAATCCCTTTACATTAAATCTTCCTCTAGCTAGTTCCTTTTTATAGACAAAACACAAACATCCAATTAAACTCACGACTCAGTAGCTCCCAAAATCAACAGAGTATTAACCCAACTGCAGCTTATCATCCACTAACAGAAAATATGTCCAGAACTGAAAATCAAACATTACAGACAACAACAAAAAATAACAGAGTCTCACCAACACCCGAGAGAGGCCATCACCAGAAAACAGGGCAAGCAGAAGCAATCCAGTAGCTCCAACCTTCAGCCTCCTCAGCTCACCTGAGAACTTTCAACTCTCTGCCATTCCCATGAGTCCATCTATTTCTCTTCCTCCTGACAGCCTCTTCATTTTCTTCTGCGGGTTGATAGTCTCTTGATGAGGGATGTCTCCTCTTCAATTTGTCAACCAACCCCAGTAAATGTTCTCCCCATCGTGTGTCGGCAGAACCACACAGCTGGAAGGGAGAGTTACGTGGAACCGAGTTCATATGGCGGAACCAATAGAACCGGACCTTCACTACCAACGGTTTGCGGTCCCCTGCCCAATTCAGAAATCACCCACTGCTACGTTTTTCACCCAAGAAAATCATCCAACGAATTGTCCAATAACTAGAACACCCAAAACACAAATCATAAACATAAACCGAGACATTTACCTTGGCCGACGATTTTGTAGCCCATGGAGAAAAACCAAGACAGCTCGGTCCCTGGCTCCGTGCCGTTTGTTGTCATCGGACAACGCCATCACCGCGAATCTGCATGCCTGAGCTGGCAGGAACTGTCGTCGCTGGTCGTCTCTCGCATCACCACCCGCGATCTCCCTCTTTGTTTCTCTCTTAATCTCGCTCTTGCTCCCTCCTCTTGGTTCTTCTCTCTCTCTCGTGGTCCGCGACCCTTTTCCCTCTCTCATTCTCTCATTTAATTCTTTCTCCTTTGATTTAAAAAAACCCACTCCTCACTTTTCATCATGAACCAGTGAACCGGGCCATCCAGCATGAACCGAATAGGTTCAGTTTCTCTTTTCCATCAAATAATTTCCTTCAACCAATTCCTTTCGTCCTTCAAATTTATTTGTTCTTTAATTTAATCTCAATTACACCATATTCATTAAATCATCTTCCAAATAATCCAATTTTTTCTTTCCTCCATTTTAATTTTCTTTAATCCAATCATTCACTTAATATCCAATTATATACTCTTTCCAATTTAATCCTTAATTATTATCCCATAATTTTTCATAATTTATAATATTACGAATACGTCTTTGGTAATACCCCGATAATTTTTCAATTAATCCAAAAATCTCCAATTTCTTCCCAATTATCCTTATTAAATTCCGAAACAAAAAGTCAGGGTATTACATAAATGACTGCCTAATTTCTACCTAAATCTTCTCCTTGCTGGCAGCTACTGAAGGGACGAGGAATGCCTATAAATAGAGGCATTCCTCTGAAGAAAAATTCACACCGAAGAGAAGGAAGAGGAGAGAAAGGAAAGGGGAAGAAAAGGTGAGGGAGTTTTTGGAGAAAAATTGAGTGAAAATTTAGTAGAAGCGGAATTACTCCGGAGATTTCGAAAGCCACAACGGGCAGATATTACGGGATCGCCTCTTGGATTTCAGTAACGATCCTTTTCCTCTTAGGTTCATTGGTTAATTTAGTTGATAAGTATTAGTCAGAATTATCATTATTATTGCTATATTATTTTAGAAATATTAATTGAATATATATTATTGTTATTATTGCAATATTATTTTAGAAATATTTATTGAATATATATTATTGTTATTATTGCAATATTATTTTAGAAATATTAATTGAATATATATTATCATTATTATTGCAATATTATTTTAGAAATATTAATTGGAAATATATTATCATTATTATCGCAATATTATTTTTAATTGAATACATGTTATTGTTATTATTGCAATATTATTTTAGAAATATTAATTGCAAATATAATGTCATTATTATTACAATATTAGTGGTGTAATCGTACTGTGTAAGTAAGTTCTGTCTAAGGAGACTGATATTTAATGAGGACCGTTGTGACCCTCTAGTCTTTTCTAGGAACTTACTTGGAAAGGATATTCTATCTAAGGAGAATCGCTAAGGGCATTCTTTCCTGGGAGTATTCATGATCAGTACTGTCAACTATTAACGAAAGAAATAAAATAATAAGTAATAGATTTTAATTAGTGGATATTATTGTGAAAGTATTAAAATAACAAAGGAAAGGATAAAGGCTATAAATGCTAAGGAACAAAGGAGCATTCTACAAAGGTAAGAAATATGATGTGGTGGCCATTAGAGGCCCTCCATTACAGGACTAATTTATTGTCTTGCATTGTATAGTTCAAGGTTTATTATGAAATAGTTGTTTTGACTTATATTCTTCGAGAACTGTTATGCGATGAATATGAACTGTCATTCATGCATCATGTTAGGACTTGTGAAAATTTTGCATGCATTGCATGGTAAAGAAAATGAATAAATAAGAGAGACGTTTCAGGGTTCGGGAGAGAGGGTGACGGTCGTAGGTTGGAGCATCCCGATGAAATTCTTCTGCTCATGTAGAGTATGGAGTTGGTTAGTCCATACTGACCAACAGATGTATCTCTACTCTTAGTCTTCAAATGTTAGATAGAGATTAGGTGACGTAGTGGTGACACCCTCGATGGAATTCTCCACTCATGTAGAGATGAAGTTGGTTAAGCCACACCAACAGATGCATCATATCTCTAGAAAAGAAATGATAAGGGTCGTAGGTGGGAACACTCCCGATGGAATTCTGTAACGACCCAACTTTTCATTTCCTGTAAAAATTCATGAAATGTAAAACTTTTATGAAACTACAGAAATCTCTTTTTAAAATAATATCAGAGTGCCTTTCAAAAGTTGGACCGTCAAAAACCTTTCGTTATACTCACTATGAAAATCATTGAAGCTATATCGGAAGTAGTTATAAAATCTATCAAAACATAGCGGAAGCAAAATTATTCATTTAAAGTGAGTTGTATTAATTACAAAATTGCTCTCTTCACTTTCTTTAGCTTGGAAAGCCACAAATCCCGCGTGTGCAAATCCTTCATCCCTGCTTTTTGATCTGTTCATGATTTCCTCGTATATGTACCTACACCACAAGTAAGGAAATGAGCCTAATGGCCCAATAAGGAATTGAGTTTATGCAATATGCTATGCCTCTTTTTAGTTCTTTTGGAATGAGTATCGCCCCAAACCAATCTTTTCATTATGCTCATTCGTTCGTTCGTTCTTTACTCGTACGTCGAGCAGAAGATTGAAAGACCCATATGGAATGGTATAGTTGATCGGAGCTAACTTCCTATGGGCAACTAAGTTCCTGTTCCCAACAAAGTAGGCACTTCGCTTAGTTGCCAGACTAAATCTGCTACCCATCTGCCCCCCAACTTCATATTTCTCTTCTTTTCTTTCATTTTCTTTTACATTTTCCTCACATAATGCATATGAGTACCAACCCCGAAGGTGATACTTCCTATTTGTTTCTATTATCATGATGACAATAACCATAATTGAATAGCGCATTTGAGGAAAGTAAATAACAATAATTGAACTGCGCATATAAATGAATAACAACGCATAATTGAAGATCACGATAATGAACAACACATATAAATGAATACAGTAATTAAAAACACATGAAAGGGAACAAATCGTAGCAGTGAACTAAAACAACAAATGGCATGCTGGAATTTGTAGAACACAACATTAAAAGGAACAACAATTGAATATGCTATTAAACTAAGGTTATAAGTTAAACATGCTTCAAGTTAAATTACAACCAACAACTCATACAATAAACATGCTTCACAAACACAAGCGTATAACAACATTAAATAGACATGAGTAACAATTAAATATAACAAATTAAACATGGACAAAGCATAATACTTAAACATACTCAAAGGAGAACTTACAATTCCTATTCCAATTAATTAAGCATGCTTTTATTCTATTAGGCATGCCTAAGTGAGTAATTACAACTAATGGTCTAGTTAATTAAATATGTAGTTAATTAAACCGACTCTTGGTTACAGATATTATTCTAATCAAGCATGCTCAAAGAAGAATTATGATTAGTTATCCTAGTTAATTCACATGCTTAAGAAAGATTATGATTATTATTCTAGTTAGTTATCCTAATTAATTAACATGCTCAAGTTCTCGTTATCCTAGTCAATTAATATGTTCAAGAAAGATTACGATTATTAGTCATCCGTTAATTAACATGCTCAAGTTAGTGTTTATTATTACCATTGTTATTTAGTGATTATTATTAGACATGCTCAGACATGCAGAAAACTACAGCTTCTAAGAGATTTAAACTATAGAAATGACAAGGCAACACATAAGCAAGTAAGGTAATAAGCAACACCTTCACAGGGAAAAATCAACATAAGTAAAGGAAATCATAACTCATTGATGCTTAGCATTCTATGCTAGAAGGCTTAACGTTAGGGGTTCTCACTCAAGCAGTAAACATTCCTCGTTTCTCAATGAAAGTAAAGCATTGAAATATAAAAATGGCAGTAAAGGAAATTACAGAAACTAACAACAAGGAATTGACAACAACTGCAAACTTAACATCACACACACATGGATAGAGCTTAAGGTTGTTCTTACATGCTCAATAAGAAATAACATTTATTATCTAGTTAAATAACCCAGTTAATTAACATGCTCAATAAGTAATCACAATTATTATTCTAGTTAATTAACCTAGTTAATTAAAATGCTCAATAAGTAATCACATTTATTATCTAGTTAATTAACCTAGTTAATTAACATGCTCAATAAGTAATCACATTTATTATCTAGTTAATTAGCCTAATTAATTAACATGCTCAATAAGAAATCATATTTATTATCTAGTTAATTAACCTAATTAATTAACATGCTCAATAAGAAATCACAATTATTATTATAGTTAATTAATATAGTTAATTAACATGCTCAATAAGTAATCACGATTATTATTCTAGATAGTTATCATTAAACATACTTAGATTAATATTGTGAGCATTTCTTGTTATCACAGAGATATTTAAACAATTGGATTGACAGCGAATGAAGGAATTTATACTTATAGCTAACATAGAGAGATTTAAACTAGACAACAAGTAACAACAAAGAACAGAACATAATCATTATTAATGAAACTCTTAGCTCATTCATACTCCTCAGTTCATCACTCTACACTACAGGACTTAACATCAGAGTTTATCATTCACACATTAAGCATTCATCACGTTCAAAGTAAGTATTTGCAATAAAGGAATTACAATAAAGGAGATTGCAGGAAATTAACAGCAGTATATCAACCAAAGAACAATAGCAATATATCAACCAAGGAACTATCCACTAATATCAACTTCTTTAACTAGCAGTTACAGTATAGAAAAAGGAAATTACAGGGAACTAGACATAAAACTCACGCACATTACTTGTGGGTAGGGCCACCACTAGCCAAGATACACCCAAGTCCACACCCCTATGAAGAACACTTCTTACAGACAGTCGGACAACACTCCATAGCACCAGTTTCACTCCACAGCTTACAAAGCCTAGCTTCACTCACGGCTTCACACACCCAAGTTCACAGCACAACTCACACAACTCACAAGAAGATTTTTCTCTTCCTCATAGGAACTCTCTCTCGCAGGGCTCTCTCATGCAAGAAGGAATGGTTGGACCCCAAAATGGAAAAGGAATGGCTTAAACCATAAGCCTTACCTAGAAGGGAGACCAGCATACACCTAATGGCAAAGGAGGGATGTGGTCGACATGGTTTAGGCATGGGGAGTTGTCTCTCAGTGTCTCCCTCAGTGTGTATTAATGGACTACGCGACAAGAACTTCTAATATTTAACCCTAAGTTATCACAGATTTGGGATGTTTCGGACGTGGATATTCATCCTGGTCTCGTTCGCACGCATCCGAAAGGCACTATTCCTAAGGCAGGATCACACATTCGGACCAAGGATGGCGTCCACATTCCACATCCGTAGTCGTCCAAAACTGTCCAGAAATTGGACAGATTCAATCACCGTGTCTGCATCTATCCACCATCGTCTGCTACCATCCAAATCTGTCCAGAAATTGGATAGATTCAAAATGCTCACATCTGCCCGCGTCTGCGTCTTTCTGGGGTCGTCCGAAACTTTGTGATACAGGCAAAGTCAGGACGTGAAATCACGTCCTGAGTCGTCCTAAAGTGTTGGGACGACATTCCATGCATTTACAGATGACATTTCTCGTCTCCATGTCATCCGCATGTGTTTGAATTCTCCTAGAACAGCCTTTCCTTCACATTTTCGTACTTAATTTTCATCCCAACATATTTTCCCCATAAATATACGTCACAACTAACACATATAGATACGCAATGTAATATCCTAAGCATCCCGACCATTGATTACATCGCGTATATGGGGAAAACGATATCTGGGTGTTATAAACTCTCCACCTAGGGAGGGATGTGAAGGATCGATATACGCCTATAAGGGGGGGGGGGGTGAATATAGCGTTTTACTATTTTCGTACGATATTTAATTGCTCTAAATCCCTAAGTGATTTATCGAATATGATTAACTAACCAATCACAATAAATGCGTAAATTAAAGAGTAAGGGTTAGATATGTGCACACAATATTTGTTTATGCGGTTCGGCAAACTCGCCTACGTCCACGCTCCAAGTTGCACTTTGAGATATACTAAGTAATTGGCTTACGGGTGCCAGTAAAATCGTTTACAAATTGACTCTTACGATGGGCATCACCCTTGACTAATTCTAAGGTCGTCAACCTTTCACTCTAATGGGGCATCACCCTAAATTTGACTATTGCAGGGCATCACCCAATGATTGAACTTATGAGCGTTCAATCTAGCCTATGAGTGTTTCGAGTTTTTCAAGTTGTCACCCTCGTGTGATGAATTCTTAGGGAATCACCCTTTACAATTTAGCACAAGTATAGAATACAAACATTAAAGCTCTAAAAACTAATCTGAACTCTCCTCAAGCTTATGGGTGGGGAGAGTTGGATTTACAATGCTCACAGTGTGTAGGAATCGAGTCTTGAATTTGGCAGGGCTTCACCTCGATTCTCCGTTCGTTGTAGAGAGCTTGGAGTGATCTCAAATTTATAAACATTGCTCAAGCGGTCGACCGTATGCCTGAAATGGTCGACCCTTTTACTAGCCGTTGGAGTTTTGCCCATTGAGATTTGACCGTTGTGGCAATCTTCCACTATGCGGTCGACCGCACCTTCGTGCAAAAACTCTTGAGCAATCTGTCCATTTCGCGGTCGATCGTGCGGTCGACCTTTTCCTTCGTTGATGGACCTCTAATGGAATTTTGAACATGGGTGAGAAAAAGGAGTTTTCAAATGATGCAGTCGACCTTTCGTCAAAGCGGTCGACCATTTCTTGCATTGCAGAAATTTTTGGCAAGTTGTTTTTTTTTTTGCTTCACAGTTAGGTCGACCGTGAGGTCGACCCTTTCCTTCATAGATGCACACTGAGGTCAACCTTTTGTGTTGTTTCATCGACCTTTTGCTCCTTTTTCCCCTTCTTGATTTTTCTAAGTCCCGAAACGATATGTATTCACTACATGGACTTAGATAGACATGTTAGCACACTTTAATACCCTCAATATGGGTATTTTTGATAAATTTGAGTATAAATATAATGAATAAACCATTGAATACATTATCAATAAAAACATAATTAACCAACTTATTATTTTCATCAAATTAAACAATTTGGTAATCATCAAAATAAAACTAAGCCCAACAAAAAAGGCTAACAGGATGGAGTCGGTTAGTCCACACTGACCAAAAGTAAAGGAAAATGAAATGATGACGGTCATAGGTGGGAACACCCCCGATGGAATTCTCCACCCATGGAGGGATGGAGTCGGTTAGTCCACATTGATCAAATGGAAAAGAAATGAAAAGGAAGAAAAGATAGGTTCTTGTTTGAATAACGACTGCAAAAGCATACACATTATATTCTATTTCTTGTTAAGCGTTAAGCTCACTATATTGGCCGTGTTCCAGGTATTATGTGAAAGATGAGGCATTACAAGAGGAGGCATTGGGTTATCAACCGGATTCGACGTTGTTCTAAATAATGATTTTCTATAATTTGTAAAATAATGTACTATTGGATTTTATCTAAATGTTTTAAACTCTTTATATGTTTTATTTCGCTAAAATACTCTGATATGTTTTAAAGAAAATGAAAAATTTTATAACTAAGGATTTTAAAAGGATTTTAAAATTTAGGGCGTTACAGTTGGTATCAGAGCATAAGTCAGTTTTATAGACTGTTGATAACTCAAAACTCATAAGGGAATGCTTGTCCTACTGTAAGTAAAATTTTATTGTGTTAATATTATTGTTAAATTGTGTTGTTTCAACTTACCTTGATAAAAAGTTAAATGAGATTTGTTTAGTTAACTAGAAAATAAATAACTATATAAAAAAATTAATTATTTAAAGTTAAAATTTAAAAATAATATATATATATATATATAATAAACTAATAATCATAATAATAATAAACAAATAAATAGGTAAAATAAAAGAAATTATAAGTACACCACAAAATGTGTAGGAGTAAAATAACAAAATTAAAGTTTCTATAAATGTGTGAAGATCTATGGAAAATGCGATAATACTGTGTTTGGATGAAGATAATTCTTCGCTTAGATTAACTGAAATGATAAATAGTACTGAAACTATTTGGAAGAAAGTTTTTGAAAAAGGTCAAGAGAACCCACTCAATTAGAAACTAGATTAAATAAACAATTAGATGGAATTGTATAAAGTTAGATGGACAGAAAGCATAATTATGTCAGACTAAGTCAGAATTTGGACTGACTCAAAGAATTGAAAAAGATAGCTTAATGAAACAAAGAAAGTTCAAATGGTGGAGTATTCCAAATGATGAGGAACATCATTATAAATGTTTTGGATCTATAAGAAATTAATACATGATGATGGCAAACAAAGACAACAAGATATTGAACCAAATATTAAACGATGAACAAAACAATAAACCTTGGTCCAATCGCAATAAGGATACTATCACTCGGGTAACCAGTTAACTTTTGATAGATTTAGGAGAAAAAGAGTTGAACATAGAAATGAATAGTTAATGAAATAATGATCAAGCCAACCAGTGTTAAAGAATGGAGGAAGAACTTATCTACGTATGAAGAGAAAAGGAAAGGTAGAATGTGCTAAGTCTAATCAAGGACGTAAGATTTTGGTAGTACTTCATGATGGAATAATGTAAAATAGAATTAAGAGAAATTATGGCACAACAAGGACAAGTAAGTTGAAATTTACTCATTATGGAATAGTTCCAAAGTATGGACACAAGTATGAAACTTTGTCACCATTTATCTCTCATTTAGCATTAAGTAATGAATATAAGATATACCAGACGGTGCAAAGAATTTAAGAAAAAGATTTTTTGAGGTGATGTGATACCTGGTATTCAAGAAATTGAGTAGGTAATGTATATCAAAGATTCTTGGCATTAAGGAAGTAAAAGAACGATACCCATGGTGTATGAAAAGTTGTAAAAAAAAAAATATGTTACTTGGATTGATCTCCTTAGATGTAGTAAGGATGGTCATTTTGCAAAATAATATCTATAGGTGTAAGAGATAAAAGAATGGTACATTTTAGAAAACGATTAAAGTGGAACAAGGATGTATATGAAAGATAATAAAATTTTGAGTTGTACTAAGACTTTCCCATATTGAAGGTAGAATGAGAATGAAGAAAGTTACTTGGACTTAGAGATTGAAAAGTTCACATGATCGTTACTTGGTCATTGGACGAAGTTTTAATATGATGGAACAAAAAATGAAGGAGACAAAACGAAATGAGGATCCAAAAGACGAAATGAGTATGGAAGCATTAAATTAAATTTATGGAAAAAGAGAAAAGGGAATAGAATGCGAAATTTAGAAAAGTTAAAGTTAGATTATGAGTTGAACCAAACTAAGTTGGAAAATTTGTATGTATAATGATTTCATTACTATCTCTAAATTGGATTGATTCCTATAAACTAATGGATTTTGGGAAACTATTAGGTTTAAAGATTTTAATTTATGGATCTAAGGAATTTTCTTAGAAAAGAAATATGATATGATGTGGACTGTGTCTAAGAATTCAGGTACCATACCCATGGTCATTAAGAACTAACTCTGATTAAGAACGATATAATTTGGAATAATTCAATTTGTTTTATGTTGGAATTGGAAAATCTATCATATATAAGAGTTACATGTAATATAACAAATACATAGGTTTGAAGTCAGTACTCCAAATATATATTGATTGGTCTATCAAGAGATTTGTGTGATGAATCTGTTGCTAATGGATTTAATAGGTAAGAGAAACAAAACAGAATAAGGACCCTAGAAATGAAATGATCAATAGATTAATAGATGTGTTGGAACGTTTGATTCAATTTATGGAACAGAGTAGAGAATTAAAATAGCAGAGAAAACAACGGGCGACGGTTGCCAAAGATTTAAGCAGGTTTCGACGACTAGGACTGTCATATTTCAAGGATGACATTTATGATCCCACAAGCTTTGAAGAATGGGTTTAAATGGAAAGCATGTATAAGCACAAATGGTGAAGAGTATATGTGTACAATAAGGATGAAGAGTAAGAAAATATTATGAGATGACTACGCTTGGTAAGTATCTAGTCATGGAGTTCAATGAGAGTAATAAGAAATTAGTAAAGGAAATACAATCTTAACGGCTGATGAAAGGCCAACCTGAGGTAAGAAGATTAAAGAGATTTCTCATTAATGATGAGTTACAATGAAATGAGAAACATATTTAAGAAGACACATCATTTCAAGGAAAAAATATTGGACTTTCAAAATCTTAGCAGTGTCAATAGTATAAAAGAAATATTTTGTTATATGTTTTATGTACTTGGAGCAATGTATTAGATGTATTATAAGTCAAAGATCGTCCGATGTTGGTTAAAGAAGCCGAAAATGATGGAACTATTCATATATACTGTTGTGGAAAATGTAATATGTGGTATACGTAACTGATGGAATCGTTAAATTAGTGTATTAGGCCATGTTAAGGATTAAAAATGAATATAGATATGTAAGTTTTCCCTTGGAAGTAATGGATAATAAGTAAGAAAGTGGAATGGATGAATTTAGCAAATGTTTCATTGCAACACTTCACTACGCGCTGCATATTGGAAAAGAAGAAATTTGGGTAACTACTTTTCTCTTGTAGTAATTGTCATTAACGATCAAAGGATCTAGATATATGATTTAGGGTTTTGCTAACTCATGGGACATTAAAAATGCAGAATTGGAGAAATTCTTAGGACATTTTGCGAGAAAGTAGGATATCAAAATATATTTGGTTGTTTTATGATACGAGCATTAATGGTTAACAAATTTCGAGGATGAAATTTATATAAGGAGGGAGGAATGTAATATCCCGATTTTCCTGTAATAAAATTAAATAAAAATAATCAGAAAATTTATTTGAGTATAAATTCAAATAAAAGAATGTTTCAAAATTTATTGGAATTTATGAAGATTATTGACAGTTGTTAAGTGGAAAAATGAGTTAAAAATTTATTTGGAGCATTAAATTGTATATATTAAAAGGAATTTAAAATGAATAAAAGGGAGAAAGAAATGAATGGAAACGGCATCGTTTTGGATTGGATGAAGCAGCGCTGAACACTTTGGTCTGGACGCATGCCTTCCGGGTTGCTCCGGTCGGAATCACGCTTCTGGTCGCATGGATGCGACCGAACTCACGGGACAGATTTTTGCTAATAAATGACCGCCTAATTTCTACCTAAATCTTCTCCTTGCTGGCAGCTGCTGATGGGACGAGGAATGCCTATAAATAGAGGCATTCCTCTAAAGACAAATTTACACCGAAGAGAAGGAAGCGGAGAGAAAGGATAGGAAGGAAAGGGGAAGAAAAGGTGAGGGAATTTTTGGAGAAAAATTGAGTGAAAATTGGGTGGAAGCGGAATTACTTCGGAGATTTCGGAAGCCACAACGGGAGAAAATTACGTGATCGCCTCTTGGATTTTTGTAACGATCCTTTTCCTCTTAGGTTTATTAGTTAATTTAGTTGATAAATATTAGTCAGAATTATCATTATTATCGCAATATTATTTTAAAAATATTAATTGAATATATATTATCATTATTATTGCAATATTATTTTAGAAATATTAATTGAATATATATTATCATTATTATTGCAATATTATTTTAGAAATATTAATTAGAAATATATTATCGTTATTATCGTAATATTATTTTCAATTGAATATATATTATTGTTATTATTGCAATATTATTTTAGAAATAATAATTGGAAATATAATATTGTTATTATTGCAATATTAGTGGTGTAATCGTACTGTGTAAGTAAGTTCTGTTTAAGGAAACTGATATTTAATGAGGACCGTTGTGACCCTCCAGTCTTTCTTGGGAACTTACTTGGAAAGGATATTCTGTCTAAGGAGAATAACTAAGGGCATTCTTTTATGAGAATATTCCTGATCAGTACTATCCACGATTAATGAAAGAAATAAAATAATAAATAATAGATTTTAATTAGTGGATATTATTGTGAAGGTATTAACAATAACGAGGGAAAGGAAAAAGGCTATAAATGCTAAGGAACAAAAGAACATTCTACAAAGGTAAGATATAGGATATGGTAGCTAATGGAGGCCTTGCATCACAAGACTAATTTATTGTCTTGCATTGTATAATTCAAGGTTTATTATGAAATAGTTGTTTTGACTTATATGCTTTGAGAATTGTTATGCGATAAATATGAAATATCATTCATGCATCATGTTAGGACTTATGAAAATGTTGCATGCATTGCAAGATAAAGAAAATGAATAAATAAGTGGGGCATTTGAGGGTTTGGGAGAGAGGGTGACAGTTGTAGGTGGGGACACCCCTAATAGAATTCTCCAGCACACGTAGAGTATGGAGTTGGTTAGTCCACACAGACCAACAGATGTATCCCTGCTCTTAGTCTTCAAATGTCAGGCAAATATTAGGTGACAGTAGTGGTGACACCCCTGATGGAGTTCACTACTCACATAGAGATGGAGTTAGTTAAGTCACACCAACTGATGTATCCTATCTTTGGAAGGGAAATGATAAGGGTCGTAGGTGAGAATACTCCCGATGGAATTCTCTACCCAGGGAGGGATGGAGCCAGTTAGTCCACACCGACCAAAAGTAAAGGAAAAGGAAATGATAATGGTCGTAGGTGTATGACATGCCTCGGGGGACGAGGCCTATTACTCGATCGCAAACAAGGTCCTTACTGTCACTTAGCCAAATTACTGATGATCTTGTTTCTTTTGCAGGTATTAACTTCGAGAATGATTCTATTTGGGATGTTGTCCCAACGGATAAGGAGCAACCTGTGCATGTCTTGACTTGGGACACACGTGAATGTTATGAGCTTCATCAGACGGGAATTTGTCTTCCCGGCATCCCAAACGTGTAACCTTTCAATTCTGCATATTTTTATTTATTTCTTGTTTTTATTTTCATGGCAAACATTGAGCCTATTTTGTGAGGGTAAAGCATGGTTATAAGCTTTACTCATTCATGCATTTAGATTGTTGGTTAGGTTAGATGGTGATGATTGAGTTATGGGCTAAGTCCAATCCTTTTCAAGCCCAAGGAAAGAGCAAGCCCAAAGAAAACATCAAGGAGCTGCCACGTGTATGCCATGCATGTTCTTCCACCAGCTTTAATCTCGGCCATTCATTCCACATTCATTCAAGAGCCTGCATATTGCCACCCACATGCCTCATCTTGGCCCTCATCATCGAATGGAAGTTTGAGCGAGGGAAAAACTTACGAGTTAGCTCAAGCACCACGAGCTTGCTAACAAGGAAGTCCTCTACTTCGTCTTGGATTCGAAGATCCGGGGCGGCCGCTCGACGGAGTCGGAATTTCCTCACAAGGAAGGGAAATAGCAATATATTAATCTCGTAAAAAGTTGTCTTTCAATGCGTCTAACCATGGAAATTTATAACCTAGGTGATGATGAGTAGGGGTGATGGACGGTCGAGATGAGGCAGATGATGGACGGCCAAGATGAGGCATGTGGGTGGCAATATGCAGGCTCTTGGATGAATGTGGAATGAATGGCCGAGATTAAAGCTGGTGGAAGAACTTGCATGGCGTACACGTGGCAACTCCTTGATGTTTTCTTTGGGCTTGCTCTTTCCTTGGGCTTGAAAAGGATTGGACTTAGCCCATAACTCAATCATCACCATCTAACCTAACCAACAATCTAAATGCATGAATGAGTAAAGCTTATAACCATGCTTTACCCTCACAAAATAGGCTCAATGTTTTCCATGAAAATAAAAATAAAAAATAAATAAAAATATGCAGAATTGAAAGGTTACACGTTTGGGATGCCGGGAAGACAAATTCCCGTCTGATGAAGCTCATAACATTCACGTGTGTCCCAAGTCAAGACATGCACAGGTTGCTCCTTATCCGTTGGGACAACATCCCAAATAAAATCATCCTCGAAGTTAATACCTGCAAAAGAAACAAGATCATCAGTAATTTGGCTAAGTGACAGTAAGGACCTTGTTTGCGATCGAGTAATAGGCCTCGGCCCTCGAGGCATGTCAGTGTAACACACCCAATGGAATTCTCCACCCATGGAGGGATGAATTCGGTTAGTCCACACCGACTAAATGGAAAAGAAATGAAGAGGAAGAAAAGATATGTTCTTTTCTGAATAATGACTGCATAAGCATACACATTATATTCTATTTCTTGCTAAGCATTAGGCTCACTGTATTGCCTGTGTTGCAGGTATTATGTCAAAGATGAGGCATTACTAGAGGAGGCCTTGGGTTATTAACCGAATTCGACCTGAAAGGTTATGGCTCCAAAAGAATAAATGAGTTGTTCTAAATAATGATTTTTTATAATTTGTAAAGTAATGTACTATTGGATTTTATCTAAATGTTTTAAACTCTTTTTTATGTTTTATTTTGCTAAAATACTCTGATATGTTTTAAAGAAAACGAAAAATTTTATAACTAAGGAATTAAAAAAGATTTTAAAATTTGGGGCGTTACAAAGAGTGTGTGAAGTGGTGTCCAACTTTCAAGAGGAGTTACATTGGAGAAGTCATCCATACGATGGTGCAAGTTGTGACTTCTTGCTATTTTCATCCAATCTACTTCTTCCGTGCATATTTCTAAATCCGTGGCATTTCTTACCATTATTCTTGGAGGAGTTATTTTTCATTCATCAAGGAAGCTACTATCCAAATTTCAAAGAGCAAGCTTCTAAATTCAGGGACATATCGATTTCCAAAGGAAGATTTGCGGCAAGTTATAGAAAGTTCAGCCGAATGATTGTTCTCCATCTTCAGCCAACTGACCGTTCCTTGTTTCACAATTCATGAGCGATCAAATCTATACTTCAGACTGCTTTTTGGCCTACAAATTTGCGTGCGTTCGAATTGTGATATTTGCGGTTGTTCACCGCCTTTGATAATCAACCGCCACACCTATATTTTGCAACCTTTGATCATTCACTTGATCAACGCACATGTTAAGTTCCTTACCCTTCCGTTGGCACATCAAAGACTCAACAGTAAAAAATCTAGAAGACCTAGCAGTTGATGAGTTACAACACTTCTGACTTGAATGACTCAATAACTGAGGAGGCTCAACTTGAGTCAATCGAGTACGACTTCATCAGGAATTCGCTTGAAATTCACAAAATTGACCGAGCCAAAAACCATGCCAAAGTTTAGGAATTTCCTTTAACAATGACAAGAAAATAGTGGAAAAGTCCTATACAGGGTCTAGAAACCCAACCGACTCGTAAATGACTAAAAAAAATGACAAATAACATTGTGGGGTCTACTTGGGATCTCCACTTTCGACAAGTGACCTTCACTGTCCAAACTATCCATTTCGCAATTGACTAGCTCATTATTGTGGTGAACCAGAAATGGCTAGTGACCAAACTGCCAAATTTACTGTTGACAGACCTACTGGTGCAGTAGACCACTATAGGAGACCACATTGATTGCGGTCAACTAGACTTAAGGAGTTGTCGACCAGACTCGAGCCTTGACAAATGGAAAAGCTCTCAGCCAATATTCCAGTCAACCGAACCCAACCAATGGTCGAACATGGAAGGTTTTCCAGTGTGAAAACTACGAGGAAAATGCATTCCCTCATCAATTCTTGCCTTGGATCGATGTAAAATTCTGCATAAACTCTAAAACAATTACAATAACCCAGAAACAAACCAACGATTCGTGTTTCCAAGCTCAAATCTGAAACTAAAACGAAACAAAAAATTGAAACAGAAAAACAAAGCTAGAAACGGACTTGCCTGTGAAGCTCCTTCACAAAGGTTGTAGATTGGAACACCACAAACGCGAATCTGCAGCAGAAATGACGAGAATCACTTGCAGGCTCTCCCCTGATTCTCCTCTCTCTCTTCCTCTCCTCGCAGACGCACTCCACAAAAGGAAGGCAACTTTTCTTTTATAAAAAATAAAAATTTAATTTAATTATTTATCTAATAAGTATAATATAAATTAATATAATATAAATATTAAATAAAATTTTTAAATCGTAACCTGATAAAATCAGAACTCGACCTACAGAAACGAGAACTTACCAAACACAATCCTGTAGTTTTAGGCCGTAGGGGAACACAGAATGCACTGGTTGACCGTTGACTAGATCCCTTCACACGTGGTTGAAAACCTGCAACACGTGGCAAGTACGTGGTCAATACAAGAAAATTTGACTTAGTCAAGGCGAAAAATTTAATAAAAAAAAGTAAAATCTAAAAATTTCTGGGTTTTACATTTATTTCCTCAGTTAAAATTCATCACAAAACTAAAGGTGAGATAAACTCAATAAGTAAAAACATATGCATATGTGAAATAATTCCATGCAATACCAAATTTTCTTACTTAAAATTATATACTGGTTGTAATTCATTTTTCAACCTTATCATGCATTTAGACTTTCATTTGTCATTTCAAAATTACCATGCGTTCATGATTTCATTAGTTATCTAAAAAATATAATATGCTTTCTATCAATTCCATGAAATTCATACATTCATGCTTGCATATAAGATGACATACCAAGCTTAATCATGTGTGTCCTAACAGAATATCAAGATTTAAATAATTGAATAAAGTTCTAAAAACTAAATCAAATAATAATACGCTTTGTGATGGAGAGCCGATGACCAAAATGATAAAAAAATCGGTGTTTGTACTTGTAGGGATTTTTTCGAGACTTCGAATAACCTTCCATGCTTAATTAAATTTTGTAATTAAAATCCTCCTTAACTATTTAAAAACATTCTTGATAGAATTTTTGGCAAAAATGTTTTACTGATAAAATTCTTAGCCTGACCAGAGTCGAAATCGGATCGACCTAGGCGGTTCAGGAGAACTTGGGTTGAATTTGGACCAAGACCGGTTTGGGAAAATTCAACTAGACCTATTTCAGTTGATTCGGTTTATTGAACATACAGAGGGTGTGTTCGTTGATGGTTGAGGTTGGATCACGCTAGAAATTTGTTATAAAAGGGCGCCTAATAGTGGTCATTGATTCAGTTGGAAAGTCCTCGGCTAGGGCTTGATTTCTAGCTCCTTGGAGTTCTTCAGATTCTTCTGACTTCGGGGAACTTGTGGTGGTCAGAGCTTTGAGATTGAAGATTAGAACTTCGAAGGTAAGATTTATCCTCTCGGTGACCCCTCTATTTATAGAGGGGATTTCTAACTAGAACCCTCTAAAAATCTGAGTGGGTTGACTTATTTTCTCAACAGATTGGAGTGGTTGAGTTGAGAAAATCAAGATCAGGTCAGATTCTTTACTGAGCCGGAGAGATTTTAGGGAGTTTTGTAGATTTGAGTCGGACTTTTCCGAAGTAGAAAAGATTTCTTAGGGATTAGGTTCTAATTTGTTGAAAAAATTGTTCTTTGATTCAAATTTGAAAAAAAAAAACCCTAGTAAGTTACAATCTCCCTTCCATAAAAGAAATTTCATTCTCGAAGTTTTAAATAGTACTTGAATAGCTTTGGGTAGGCTTTTCTCATTTCATCTTCTCTTTCTCAAGCTGCTTCTTCAACATTTCGGTTTCTCCATAGCACTCTTACAAGTTAAACATTCTTGTTCCTTAGTTCTCTTTTTTATGAATAGATAATTTGAATCGACCTTTTTTCATATGACAAATTAGGGTTGATCACAAAGTTGAGAGATTTCAGTGGTAGAATATGCGAAGGATCTAAAATAAATTTCTTCGACATTGAGATGTGAAACACGTTGCACACATGTTTGAGTGATTCAAGTAGGTTCAGTTTATAAGCAACTTCTCTGACTCTTTCTAAAATTTTAAATGGGCCTACAAATCTCAGACTCAACTTTTTTTTTCTTACAAAACCGCATTGCACCTCTCATTGGAGAAATTTTAAAAAAATACTTGATCTCCTACTACAAACTCTAATTTTGTCCTTCTTCAATCAGTGTAGCTTTTTTGTTTACTTTAGGCCATAAAGATCTCTTTTTGAATTAAAGTAACAATTTTACCAGTCTGTCTCAGAATATCCAACTCAACAAGTATTCCATCTCCATCTTCATCCTAATGCAATGAAGATTTGCACTTTCTGCCATAAATTGCTTCATAAGGCGCCATCCCAATAAAATTTTAGTAATTGTTATTGTATGCAAACTTCACTACTGGTAGGTTATTACCTCAGTTTCCTGGAAAATCAATAGCACAAGCCCTCAACATATCCTCTAGGTTTTGAATTGTTCTTTCAAATTGCTCATTAGTCTAAGGGTGAAAAGCCGTACTAAAATTTAACTAAATGTCCATTGCTTTCTGCATACTCCTCTAGAACTTCGAGGTAAAAAGAGTATCTTGATCTGACACTATAGAGACCGGTGTCATCTAATATGATTATCTTTTGGATATAAAGTTGGGCATACTAATCAATAGTATACGTGGTCCTTATGGGGAGAAAATACGCCGATTTGGTTAGTTGATCCACAATAACCCAAATAGAGTCATGTCCTTAACAGGCTTTGGAAGTCCCACCACAAAATCCTTAGTTATATGTTTCCATTTCCATTGCCATTGACACACAATTAATGGCTGTAACGTTTTAGCAGGTCGTTAATGCTCTACTTTGACTTGATGGAAAGTAAGACATCTCTTAACAAATGTGCTTACTCCAATATAACTATTTTCAAACCAATATCATCAACAATATACCATATCTTTTTATACTTGATTATTCCAGGCTCCTTTCTAGCTTTCGATTGGTCTTTTGCCTTAACTAAGAATGCATCCCCACATTGTTTGTTTTTAATTTGTTTGACCAAGCTAGGTTGAAGCATCATTGTAGATAATCTTTTAAGTAATCTATGTGGCACAATCTCCAAATTGAACATCTGCATTTCTTCAGCTAACCCTCTAGGAGTGAGCCATAGAGATGAAACATGGACAAGGTTCTCCTACTTAATGTGTCAGCTACCATGTTGTCTTTTCCATGGTGATAGATAATCTTGCAGCCATAATCCTTCATCAATTCCATCCATCTCCGCTACCTCATATTCAGGTCCTTTTGAGTCAGAAAGTACAAACTCTTGTGATCGGTATAAATTTCATATATTTCTTTATATAAATAGTGTCTCTAAATTTTAAGTACATGGACCACTACAACAAGCTCGAAATCATGAGTTGGGTAGTTCTTCTCATGATCTTTCAACTATCTGGAGGCATAAGACACAACTTTGTCCTCTTGCATAGGAATGCATCACAATCCAGATTTTGAGGTATCACTTTACACGACAAATTTTCCCATGCCTAAAGTTGTAGTAAGTATTGGTGCTGAAATTAATCTCCTCTTCAACTCCTGGAAACTTTGCTTGCATTCACCAATCCATAAATACTTTGCATTATTCCTGGTTAACCTCATGAGTGTGATGGTTAATCTCGAAAATCCTTCTACAAACCTCTTGTAGTAGCCAGCAAGACCTAGGAAGGTCCGTACTTTAGCAACATTATTAAGCTGTGGCCACTTATTTTCTACTTCAATCTTCCCTGGATCAACTAAGACACCCTCCTTGAAATTATATGGCCAAGAAAAGCCATGTTTTCCATCTAGAATTCACACTTGGAGAAATTCACATACAACTTCTCGCATCTTAATTTTGATAGAACAACTCTCAAGTGCTCTTCATGTTCTTTTTTACTCTTTGAGTACATAAGGATATCGTCGATGAAAACAAGTACAAAATCACCTATGAATGCCTTGAAGATCTGATTCATTAGGTTCATAAATGTGGCTGAAGCATTACTTAATCTAAATGACATTACTTGAAACTCGTAAAAGTCATATGTAGTCTAAAATGATGTCTTGAAAATATCCTCTTACTTGATCCTTAGTTGATGATAATCAGATCTAAGATCTATCTTCGAGAATACCGCTGCTCTTTTCAATTGATCAAAAAGATCATCAATTTTTGGAAGTGGATACTTGTTCTTTATGGTAACTTTGTTGAGTTCTCAATAGTCAATGCATAACCTCATAGATCCATCATTTTTCTTTACAAATAGCACTAGTGTTCCCTAAGGTAAAAAACTCATTTGAATGAATCCATTCTTCAGCAACTCATTAAGCTGAGCGTGTAGTTCTTTTAATTTAGTTGGAGCCATTTTATAAGGGGCTTTAGCAATTGGGGATATTCTAGGTAGAGTATCAATGTTGAATTCCACATCTCTGGCTAGTGGTAAACTTACTAAGTCTTCAAGAAAGATATATAGAAATTTGTGAGCTATGGCACTTTATCCAAGTTTATTGCTTCCTCAAGTTGGATGCAAAGAAAATTTGCTAGAAATCCCAAGTATCCAGAACTTAATAATCTCTGAGCTCACATAGTTGATATTATTGGAATTCTTAAACCTTTTATGTCAATGTGGAAGAAGAATGGCTCTTCTCTAGGTAATTGAAATATCACCATCTTCTTGTGACAATCGATAGCCACATAGTGCTGGGTTAGCCAATTCATGCATTGCCAAGATGATCAAGTCAGCTTCGAGCTCCTTATTCTCAATAGGAATATTATACCCTCAAATAAGATAATTGGCAAACATTACACTGCTCGATGGTGTTGCTACTCCCAGCTTATACTCTAGAGGTTCTACTATCTTTTTTAACTTCTTAGAATGCATAAGGGATATAAACAAGTTAGTGGCTCCTGAATCAATTAATACGTAAGAAGGTATGCTCACAATCAGAAATGAACCTGTCACAATAGATGGATTACCATCAACTTCCTCCTTGGTCATGCTAAAGACTCTAGCAGCTGTCTTGTTTTGTTCCTTGACATTCTTAGAGAAATTCTAATGAAATTTCCAAGTTGATCACACTTTGCATGTATGACATGTGGGTGTGGTAGGCATCACCATCTTGTTCATTGGTTCCCTCTTGATAAACTTAGAGGCTCCTTCACTGGGTCCATGTGTCATTGGTCTCTTAGATCTGGCCCATTACTGTTGTGGGGTTTTATTCTTTTGTGTTGCATGGCTAAACCTCCTTTTGTACTCTTGAGCTTTAATGATATTTTGTTCTTCTATCTCTGCATTCAATGCTTTTTCAGCAACGACTGCAAATGAAGTTTCTTTTGAAGTGACAAGGTTGACATCTTTAAATATCTCCACCCTCAGCCCTTGGACAAAACTCTTCACTTTCATCACCTCATTACAGACTATGTGAGGGGCAAATCAAAACACTTGATTGAATTTATGCACATAGTCGATTATATTTCCAGTCTACTAAGAGCCATGAATTCCTCTATCTTAGCATTTTTCATGGTGTTTGCAAAATACTTCTCATAAAATAATTCCTAGAATTTCTCTCATGACATGTTGGCCACTAGATGCATCATTTTTATTGAATCTCACCAATAACGTGCTTCCCTTCTGAATTTAGAGGATGCACAAGCCACCTTTTATGCCTCCACAATCTTAGCCTGCTCAAATATTTCGCCAATAGTTCTGATTCAATCCTCAGCAACTGTCATATCAGCAAAGTTACTGTAAAAAATTTGGAGGATCTAGTCTTCCGAATATTTCATAATCAAGGTTCGCGGGTCGAGACCTATTAGGGATTTAAGCTTGCGAATTAGCCGCTTGAGTCTATGTCGTGGCAGTGGCCCCTTGCATTAATTGCTTGATTTGTCTAGACTGCCTCTCGATCGTATCCATCATTCGATTGAGAATTGTATCTTGCTTAACACTATTTCCTATCTGATTGTCCATAAGTCTACCTCATAAAGGTTTGTTCTTAAATTGTGGTTTTGTATATTTTGAAATTATCTAGACAATTAGACTAAAATTTTATATAACAAAATTTTATGAAGTATGGTTTTCTCATAATAAAAGGATTTTTTGAAAATAAATACTTGCTGATAGATAATGTTATAGATATAGAAGAACAAATAGATAGTCCACAAAATCTCATAAACCTAAGACTATGATACCAAACTATTTGTAACGACCCATTTTCCTTAACTATTTTTGAGTTTGACACATGTTATTGAAATTATAACATAACAGAAGACTTTATTTCAACATAAATATAAATGGATCATTCTTTCTTTCTTTATAATTATTAAAACATGTCTTTCCAATTTTCATCATAAAAATATTCATTTTATCATTCTATAATTCTATTTCAAAACATTTTATAAAAATATATAATCTTGAGCCATAACTCATGGGTCAAGTTGCCGAACAACACAAACGCTCAATACACCTATGCTCCACAAATGCAGCCTCCCTATCATCAATCACATCTATCACATCCTGGCTAAGGTCCTCACCTACAACATAAGATTTATCTATGAATCTAATACTCAGTAAGAGATAAAACAAATCATTACCAATGAGATGATCATGATATGCAATTTCATAAAAACATGTATTTTTCATTCAGTTTTCTTGTTCAATCAAATAATAGTTCAGACATTAGAGGTCAATAGTTTAAGGGAAGAGATATATTATCTGGTCTTCCTTATGTGAGACCGTCACTCAACCCCATACCAAACAAACATCTATTTACATTTAGTCTATCTATTTTAAGTTTATCAATCATAAACATATACATAAAATCTTTTTTTCATACTTTCTTGTAAACCATGATGAATGAAATATGCATGTGAATAATACAAGGTACATTATCCTCTAATAATTCTATATCATAACAATACATTACATTTTTTCATTTATCTTATAACTAAAAAACCAACATTTTAATCTTTCCAAAGGATCAATACTAATCTTGATGCACCACAAGGACTGATCACTCGATCCCGAGCTGAGAGGATCATCACTTTTCTAACTAGCTTTTATTTTGTAGGTTGAACCACATTAGAAAGACTTGAAGATGAGGCTTTGCAAGAATATAAAGGAATGCCAAAACACTTGCTCTCATGGAATTTCATTGCAACCTCTCAAGTTGCACAAACAACCTGAGAGTGCATTGAAGCTCAATTGACCGAAGCTAAAGTGGACCCTTAGTGAGAGATATGTCCATTTAGCAATTTGGCATGTTTATTGGATTTATGTTTTTTTTTGGATTACTGGATATTGGCTTGTTTTGGATAGATTTAGGATGTTTTGAATATTGATGTTGCGAAGTGCTTGGCTAGCATGTTAGCTGAGCATTCATGTCCATTTTTTTACTATAAGGGTATTTCTATAATTTTCATTAGGGAAGTATTTAACCTTCCTTAATAGTATCCTAAACCCTAATTTTAAACAATAATCAGCTGCTGCTTTTTCGTTCGAAATGTTTCCCTCTCAAACCCCTCTTGGCTCCTCTTGTCTTGGTTCCCACCGAAACTAGAAGTCAAAAATCGTTCCTCTCACCATTCTTGTTAGGTCTTGGAGAGGAACCCTTATACTAAGCCTTCCTGTATCTCTCCTTGAGGTTTTCTCCACCGTGGAGGTTTAAAAGACCTAAATAAAACAAGGTGGAGTGGTCTTTGTTGCAAGGATCCATTGAAGTTGATATTATCGGTTAGGATATT
>CM039479.1:13082429-13265002 GCA_022433065.1 Begonia loranthoides | reverse complement strand
GGGGGGGGGTGGGGTTTGGAGTCACCCAAAAAACTATTTTCTTTTATCTTTATTCAAGCAGTGTCTTGTTGATTGCATAACTCCGTCTTCATAGAGAATTGAATTGTAATTTTTGGTGGACACTTTGGCCTCTGTGTTCTTGATACCCCCTCCAAATTTCACGTCATTTGGACTCATATTGAGGGAGTTACACATTTCACAATTTGGATACGTTCTGTCTCGCTTTGGACGTCCCTTCACTGTGAAGGAGCATCCGTTCCTCAATTTTTGACATCTGATTCTCCATAAAGAACGTCTTATATTAATCCCAAAGCTAAATCTTTGAATTTTGGACGTCTGATTCTCCAAAAAGGACGTATGATATTCATCTCATCGCTAAATCTTCAAATTTTGGGCGTCCGTCTTCCCTATGGGATATTCTTTCTTCATCCCAAACACCCATTCCCCTCATTTCTGTGCTCCTACTTCCAGGAGAGCTCCCGTAGGTGCATTAGTTGGTATCAGAGCATGAGTGCCCTTTTTGTGCAACTCTGTGAGTTTGATTTGTGTGGAAAACTGAGTACAAGAAACGGTGCTCAATATAATCACAACAAGGAGATAATGGCAGGCTCAAGT
Organism: Begonia loranthoides; assembly: GCA_022433065.1. NCBI lineage: Eukaryota > Viridiplantae > Streptophyta > Magnoliopsida > Cucurbitales > Begoniaceae > Begonia > Begonia loranthoides. Next base: position 13,264,387 of record CM039479.1, on the reverse strand, counting down.
TCACCGACCGAGAAAGAACAAGATAAGGCCAAGTCTAATTTGCAACACCAGCTTGATGACATTCATGAAATGTTGTCTGAGCTCCAACAAAGGCTAGAAGAGCTTTCTAATGTACACGTGAGGGGCCCTAGGACTCCTAGGCCAAGTAGGAAAATCAACACATCCATCGAGTCAACTTGCCGAAGTGAAAATATATATGATGCTGAAGAAGATGAAACCAAAATGGAAGACTCACCTAGTCTGAGAAGAAAAACTTTGAGAAAGGATGATATGAGACATGTCAAAGTATCTATTCCACCCTTCAAGGGGTTCGGCAATGGCAGTGACTTTCTAGATTGGATTGAGAAGGTGGATCACATTTTTTATTGTTATGATTATACCAAGAAAGTTTAAATCCAAATGGTGACATTAGAGTTATCCGGGTATGCAAGCCTTTGGTGGGAAGATCTTAAGGCTCAAAGAAGGAGGGATGGCTATGATGATGTGCAAAATTGGAGAACAATGAAGGCCTTAATGAAGAAGAGATTTTTCCCCGTCCATTACAAACAAGAATTGTTCCTTTAACTCCAAAACCTAAAGCAAGGCACACAATCGGTGGAGAAATACTTGACAGAATTTGAAACTTTGAAGATCTGGTGTGCCATGGAAAAACTGTAAAAACAAACCATTGCTAGGTTCATCAAGGGGCTGTATAGAGAGATTGGTGACTTGGTGGAATTACAACCCTTTGAAACCATGGTTGAGGTGGTTCAATTGGCCTTGAAAATAGAGAGGCAAAGAAAAAAAAAGTTGAAAGAGAGCAATACTCGACCGTTTTCAAGGAATGCAATGCCTTATAAGTCTCCTGCCGAGAATGATGAAAGAAGTGCAACATTGAAATCACATGAGGGTTGAGCCATTGAAGAAAAGAAAGTGCATGTTGAGACCACTAATCCTAGGTTGAGGGACATAAATGTTTTAAGTGTCTCGGCTTTAGCCTTTCCATGTCCCAACAGATGTGTCATGGTGATAAGAGGGGACTCCAAGGAAATAGAAAGTGAAGATGAAGTTGTGGATCCACCAATTACAGAGGATGAGCCTCAAGAAGAGGCTTATTTTGCTGAAGAAGGACCACTCCTCATGACATTAAGAAAACCCCTAACCACCCAAGTCCGAGAGGGTGAAGACCAAAGAGAAACCATTTTTCATACTCGGTGCAAAATCAAAGACCAAGTTTATTCCCTCATTATTGATGGGGGAAGTTGCACCAACGTAGTGTCCCAAGAAGTTGTTGAGAAGTTGCACTTGGATACCACTAAACACCTGAAGCCTTACAAGTTAAATTGGATGAACAAGCAAGAGGAGGTGAAGGTGTCCAAGCAAGCTCGCATATCCTTTGCAATTGGAGGCTATGAAGATGAGGTACTATGTGAAGTAGTACCTATGAGTACAAGCCACATTTTATTAGGGAGGCCATGGCAGTATGATAGAAAGGTCACACATGATGGCTACTCGAATTCTATTCCTTCAAGTTTGGGGATAAATTCATAAAACTAGCTCCTCTCCAACTATATCAAGTTGCTAGGGACTATGAAAAAAGACGAAAGGGAAAAGAAAAAGACGAAAGGGAAAAGGAAAATCCACTTTACTTGTGACCAAGAACAAATTACAAGAGAACTTTCCATATATGATTACACACAAGGAAGGTGAAGCAAAATTAAGAGCTGACACACTTTTACAAAGGTACTCCTTCTTGTTCAAATTGAATATCAAGATCTTTGGTTTGGGTTTATTTAAGAAATTTTATGTGGATGATAAGGGTTTGGGCTACGGGCACAAAAGGGTCACTAATGAACACGAGAATGGTTATCATGTCATAGAGAAACTTTATAAAAAAATGAGGGGCTTACTCTTCTGGCCATGCATGCGTGAAGAAGCTCTCAAGGATGTAGAATGTTGCATCAATTTTTGGTGGTCCGAGAAAGTGAAGCCTATGCATAAGATTGGTAGAAGTTCCATAGATAAGGGAAACAAGGTTCAACCTTTATTTACATATCTTGGAGAGGATGAGCAAGCTGAAGAAGAAAAGGGAAAAGTGGATCAAGCCTTGGATTTGAGGTCAAATCCTCAATCACCTCAAGAGGATGATAGGACCAATCACTCAAGCCCGAGCTGAGAGGATCATCATTTTTCTAACTAGCTTTTATTTTGCAAGTGGATCCATATTAGAAGGGCTTGAAGATGACCATTTGCAAGAAGATAAAGGAATGCCAAAACACTTGCTCTCATGGAATTCCATTTCAACCTCTCGAGTTGCACCAATAACCCGAGAGTGCATTGAAGCTCAATTGGCCAAAGCTAAAGTTGACCCTTAATGAACAATTATTAAACCATTATCAATTTTATTTATAAATTTCATTATTCTCACTCCATTAATTAGAACCCACTGATAGAGAACAGAACAACTTAACACACCATAATAGTCTCATAATAGTTGCTCATTCCATCAATGTGACATAAAATACAGAGAATTGATTTCACAAAACTGAATAATACTCCATCACATTAACCCATTTACACAGTAGAGTAAAGAACCATTTAACTCTTCCTTTAACATAAAATTATCTAGTGAATAGTTTACAATGTCAACTTCAGACATACTTAATCATTCAAGCCTCATAACCAACAATGACGTACAGGACATTATTTACTCATCTTAGTTGAACCAATAATTCAAGTGGTAGAAACCAACAATTTATCTCGCATAACATCTAAGCTTTCATTCACTAAGCAACCTATTAAGATTCGATCAACCAAACCATTTCTAAGGACCAAAACAGACAAGGATTGAACAATTCACCAACTCCACAACCAAAAAGGCAGTAAAGAACATGAGCTAATTCTAATATATGCACAATATTTCCAATTCACAAACCAAGAGGCAGTTAAGAACATTTCCATTTCATCCAATATGCACAATATTTCCAATTCACAAACCATTAAGCATGACGTTGAAACAGCAACTCATTAACAGCCCACTTCACAAACCATTAAACAGAACATCGAAACAGCAACTCAATTAACAGCACAATTTCTCCATGGCCAAATCAAATACCACTAAGAAACAGACTCATTAGAGGGAATATATTCCATCAACATTTATCACATTTCTCTGTAACTCAGAAACAAAATTAAAACAGAGAACCACTGTTTCATTCATCCTTCATTTTTCAAAACAGAGAACCAACGTTTCATTCATCCTTCATTTTTCAGATAACTCAATCTGTAAAGACCATGAAAGAAACCTCCTTACCTAAAGAATTTGGGAAACCCGAGAGCACTTCACACTCTACCTTCCACTCCTTCTGTCTACACGCTTATGTTTTCTTGTTGAAGACCCGAGAGAAGCTTTTTCTTCTCCCCTTTTCTGTTCGGCCCAACATCACCATCACTCTGTAATATTACGGAGTATCTCCTTTTCTGCACTTCACTCCTGCCATCCATTTATAGCAGAAGAGATGACTTGCTCAGACACAACGCTGGAGGAAAATTGTACACTTCAAGGAGGGGTGGTCCATTGCCCATCCTCCACATGGAAGACTTGCAAGATGAGGAGCAGCTGGAAGAAGCCAGCTCCAGTTCGGTCCAATTCGCCCCTCCCCTGCCATTTCGTTCGTCTGCCATTTCCAACCGAAGTGATTCACCAATTTTGACTACCAAATGCCAAATCTGGAAGGCCATGGAGGAGAAATCATAATGCAAAATTACCGACTTACATGGACTGGAGTTTGTAGTGCATGACATTCTTCGTTCCCGCAGCACGAGCGCACCATCGAGCCCTAGCTCGCAACCACTCACCGCTTGTCATTGTCGTCGTCAGCTCACCGGTGGCGCCCACCACCGAGCTCGAGATTTCATCGCCAGAGTTTGCCCTCGACCCCGCTCGCCGTCTCCCTCGGTCTCGCCTTCGTCCCTCTCTCTATTCTTCTCTTCTGTCTCTCTCTTAATTGGCCGAAGGCCAACTTATCTTTCCCCCAAACTGGTTCGATTTATTCCCATATTTTATAAATTTCCCTTTTTAATGTAATTCTTAATGTAATGCATATCCTTTAATTCAATTAATTCACTTAATCTCAACATTTATTAAATCTCTCTAATTTATTACTCTCATATATTTTAATCTCACTTTATTTATTTTCTTCATTTTTAATTAAAACCGAGTCACCTAATTATTTCAGACCGAGCCGAACCAAAACTGATTCAGTCCATATATAACACTTGCGTCCTGATATGCCGCAAGGTCCCTTGACTAGATTGAGAGCCCGGGAGATTTCTAATTTGTTTGCTCATTTTCTAGGGGATCAATCTATGCTAATCTTGGAGGAGAACCAACAATTGAAGACATGGACAAACCCTTCAATTTATTGGTTTGGACACATGGAGGAGACAACTCAAGTGATGCTCCTCTCAGCCCTCAAGAAAATCACTCCCACTAAAGTCGTGTGTTTCAATCTGTTTTTGTATATTTTATGCTAATGCTTTTTGGAGATTATCATGCGGGTGTTTTTTGGAGATTTGCATGGTTTTAGAAAAGGAACTTTTGCATGAGAAATGGAGTGGCGATGCTAGAGTCCATGGATCACACAAGCCAAGTCTACTTGGCCATCCACCTAGCCAATTGGTTACCTTTTTTTCAACATTGCCATTTTATTTTATTATTTGTTTCTTTTCTTTTCCTTATTTTTGTAAACCTAATGGGAGCACTATATATATTACATGTTAGCTACTGAGAAGGTAGTGAACATTTTGACAAAAACCCTAGCTTTGAAGAGAGACTCTTCACCTCTTTGTGAGGAACAAATTGGCCAAGCTTCTTGGAGTAGATCCGAGTGAGTGAGCCACCATTTCTTCAATCCTTGTTCGTTTTGGTTGAAGATCTTATTGTCCCTCCTTGCCCTGCTGCCTCTAAGGTAGTACATCCAGAGTGTAAGTGAGGTAAAACGCACATCCCAGCCCGGTTGGAGACACTCCTTGTGGAGCTCAATCAAACCTAAGGTGCAGATCGGTTCACCTTAGGCTCCTTCCAATTCTGTTTTCTATTTTTACTCCAACATTCCCAGCACCAAAGTTAACAAAACCACTGCCAAAATCACATCACATTCATTAGGGTTCCAAGGAAAGAAGAATCATCAGAAAAGGAGTTTGGGTTCAGAAGTTACACACCTTTCTTTGCTGAAGACTCAATCTGTCGATTCTCACCGCCCTCCGACCAGCTTTCGTACGAGATCGCGAGTTTCATACAGGCTTTTGAGCTGACATTTGGAGGGAGTAAACTAGATATATGTGAGAGTGAGGTGTCCAAAAATCAGCTTCATAGGAGCTCTGGAGAGGAAGTGCAACCATTCCTAATCTGAAGGAGCTGCTAGAAAGTAGTAGCTGCCACCACCTATTTGCAAGTAAGCTACTTGCTTGAAGCACTCCATTTTCATTGGTCCAATTTTGACCCCTCTTTTGAAGGCATGTCACATCCTTAGTAATATCTCGATAATTTATTTGATTAATCCAATTACTTTCCAATTTATCATTTTTAAGTTCCGATATAAAAGTCAGGATATTACACAGCCCAGCATTGCCAATCGTCCACATGTCCCAAATCCTTTCCACGAACACTCTTTCAGTCCTTCGATTATTTTTTCTCTTTCGGCATCCTTTCACTCTTGCTACGAATCTTTCCTATTTGCGGAAACCAAAGATTGTCATCCAAAGCTCAATCATTCATTTGCCCAATCCATCAAATAGTTGTTTCATTTCATTAATGTCCTGTGTACCATGGACATGAATTCTTTCTCACCGTAGACTCTTATGCTGCCGCAGACACCCAATGTATCCATCCACAACTGTGCATATGTCCTAGTCCTTTTCGGAGACACTCTTCCATCCTATCTTCCTCTATTTTTATCCAAAGACCATCCTCCTTTCCGAAAGACCACTATTCCTTTCAGATATTCATCTCTCTTATTTTCAGATATCTGATCCTTCCATTAATTGATCCAAGCCATTCATCTCCAATATCAGACATCCCTTAATCTAATCCAATGGTCATCCTCATTTCTTCCTTTATCCCTATTCCATCTGATCATCCATTTTTCTTCCTTGTCTTTCGACCAACCTACTTGGGCCCGACTTCTATCAAATTTGATTCTCATCTATCCTTCCTATCCTATACCTTCCATATTTATATTCTAAAGGATTTGGCTTGTTGGCATTGCTATTTCTCTTCATTTGAAGGTGTATTGTTCTAGAACTTTTTTGTTTCATGTAATTTGGTATCAAAGCTTCTGTTTTTGCGTCATTTGGTATCAAAGCTTTCTTTTTTGCATCATTTGGTACCAAAGCTTTCATTTTTGTATCATTTAGTTTTAAAGCCAATCGATTCTATTTTGTGCTAACAAGGCATTCTGTCATTATCATGAAGACAAGAAGATGTCTTTATGCTATAGATTACTATGAGGAAGAAGTGAGCTTTTATACTTTTATTTCTTCTTTTAATGGTTCAGAGTGGGAAGAAGACTATTTAGATTGGGAAGAAGAGATGGAAGAAATATTCCACAGTTGCCATTCTTCAAAAAATGCAAAAGTAAAGCTAGCTTCATCAAGACTCACGAGGCAAGTTTCATTGTGGTGGAGCAATTTGATTGTTAGTAGAAGAAGAGTTGGATAAGGAACCATAAATTCATGGGGCTTGATGAAAAGATTTTTGAGCAGGAGGCATGCACCAAAATTCTTCAAATTTGTTTGGTGTTCTCTACCACCTAATAACTTTGAGGGGTTTGAGTCAATCAAGGGAGCACCCGAGACTTTCATTAACCAGCTTCTCCTAGAGAGTCGAGTATTTTCAAGCCTCAACCAATGCAAAGGATGAAGTGGAGTGGAGCCACTTCCATCCAAAGCCAACGAGACCAACTCAATGAAATTCAAGCATCATTGAAGAATATATCACGGCTACTTGACAATATGGTAGTAAAACAAGAGTTTACCTACTCTTCTCCTATGCAAGCACTACGTCAAGCTGAATTAGCTGAAGAACCCAAAGATTTTCATAAGGAGGTTAATGTTGAATTAAGAGCAGTAAGTTTTGAAGAAGAGGAATATGATGAAGAGATTGTCTCTCCACATAAGAGTTCAACTTTCAAATTTTATTCCAAATTGTGAGAAATGAAGACTGAGTCATGTGATGCTCCATTCAGCATGGAAAAAGGTGACCCATTAGTGTTGACTATGCTTCAAAGCAATTGAAGTATATAGGAGTAAATTGGAGCAAGGAAAACTTTCTAAGGAAGTTTCTAATATAGTTCCAAAAGGCTTTTTGAATGGTATGCCATCATCAATAGAATTAAGTGATGGTTTCTTACCAAACCATTGTGGTACTTCATAGTTAAGGTTGGATGATTTTGAACAATGCGGATATCACCAAGTGAAGGATTTTAATTCTTTACATATGCAACACAATCGAAGCCGTTTCAGGAAGGCCACTTTGTACAAAGGCACTGTATTAGTGTTTTATTGAGGTTGATGAATTGAGTAGTAAGGGGGTTGCTAAAGAAGGTTACTAAAAAAAATACTATTCCTAATTACAAGATGGAAGTTCAGACCCTAGGATTGTAATAGTGAAGATTTCACGTATTCCATGCATCATTTCCAAGGAAGATCTTGGCAGTTTGAAAGGAGATTGCTACCTCATAGTGTAAACCATTTTCACCTGTTTAATCATGGTGGCAAAAGGAAAACAGTTAGTAAGGGGCAATCCAGGGTAGTAAAATTTAATTGTCAAGTATCCTATTATTCTCACGTGCAAAGGAGAACTTTCTTTACTAAATCACTTACTAGAAGAAAAGGATCTACTATCCAATGATGGGAAGAATTGAGCATAGTTTGTGTCTAGCCTAACCTTGATGGCACGTATGAAGGAAGCTATTCTAATAGTGGTCGTCCAATTCTCTAAGATCGCACAGTCCAAAGTTAATGGCTCCGTGAATTTAAGGTCAAATCCTTTTCAACCCTAGAAGGATGATATGCCACGGGCCCCGCCTAATTTTTTTAAAATTTATTTTACTTATTTATTTTATTTTATTTTTAATTTGTATTAGTGTTAAATATTATGTTTGGGATTGTTAGCTAGAGTTGTTCTAGTCCTCTGTGTGTGTGTGTGCGTGTGTGTGTTTGTTTAAGGGGTTATTTTGTACTTTAGTCATTAGGATTTAACCCTAATTGGTGATGGTATTTATACCTCAATTAGGGCTTTTGTTAAGGGACCCTTTTGATGAATAGAAAACTCTAAAGTTAGCGTTTGTTACTTTTCCTTGTGAGTCTGCAAGAAACCACATCTCTCTCGGATTGTTTGCAATCCGATTTGAGTATCTCTCATCCTTGCTCTTTGTGAGAGTTGAGTCAGTATCTTTTTATTGTAATCCTCACTTTTCTTCCTTAGGAAGTGAATATTCAGTAAAGCTGCAAAAACTCATAGGCTATCAAGTTGGAGTGCCTCCTTGTTTCTCAAGCTCGCCTTTGGAGATGGGAGTTATATTCTAGGTAGCTTCCAAACCAGCTTGTTATTCATTGGTTTGAATCATCTTCCATTTCATTGCACCATCAATCCATTATCGCAACAAGGTTCGAGTTGAATCGGGTTGTTGTTCCATTTCCATCGGCCTTTGGCAGACAGTGAAATTTCTCTGTGAAAAAAATTAAATTGCTATCTGTTGTGGAAGTGTACCTTGCAACAGATATCCAGTCCATGTATATAAGGAATTTTAAACTAACTCGGTATCCTTCGCTTCCACTGGAGAATTTTTACCATTTGTTGTCACCAAATTATCCCATCCAACGGTTAGCTTTTCTTCTGCTCGATCCATCAAACCATCATCCTGTTTCATTAAAGTCGCTTGTGTTATACACATGACATCTTCTCTCCACAAAAGCCACCTAGCCCATCACTGCTAACCGTCCACGTGTCCCAGTCCTTTTCGCAGACACTCTTTCAAGCCCTTTGATTCATTCTGCTCTTTTGGCATCCTTTTGCCCCAACTGGGAATCTTTCCTATTTTTCGACACTAAAGATTTTCATCCAACGCTCAATCTTTCATGCACTAAATGTATCAAGCTATTTTCCCATTTCATTAAAGTCATGTGTGTCGTGCTCATGATTTCTTTCTCGCCGTAGACACTAATGTTGCCGCGGACACCTAGCGTATCCTTCCCCAATCGTCCACATGTACCAGTCCTTTCCATGGACACTCTTCCATCCTATCTTCCTCTATTTTGATCCAACGACCATCCTCCTTTCAGGAAGAGCACTATTCCTTTTGGATGTTGGTCTCTCTTATTCTGGATATCCGATCCTTCCATTAATTCATCCCAACTGTTCATCTCTTGTATTGGACGTCCCTTAATCTAATCCATCGATTCTGATTCTCATCTTCCCTCCTTATCTCATACCTTCCATATTTATTTTCCAAAGTATTTGGCTTGCGCCGTTATTGTTTCCCTTCATTTGAAGTTGTATTGTTCTAGAAATTTTATGCTTCACATGATTTGGGATCAAAGATTCCGTTTTTGCATCATTTGGTATCAAAGCTTCCATTTTCACATCAGGTACGTATTTGATTAATTGAATTCAAATCTAACAAAATTTAGGTTTGTTGCCATTTGAAAGTTGTATGGATATCATTCTAATTACTCTTCTCTACATGTTTTTGGCTCTACTTGTTTTGTCCTTTTCCCTCATGTAGAGGGTAGTAAATTGTTATCACTATTTGTTATTTGTGTCTTTCTTGTTTATGGTGCAAGTCAAAAAAATATTGTTACTTTGATCCCGTTAGTAAAAAATTATATGTTTCTTGACATATTGTCTTTCTTGAATATATCTCTTTCTTTTCTATCCCTAAAGTTCCCATAGTATGACTAATTCTTATTTGCATTTTATTAATCCTTTTGTTACTAATTGTGATATTGATTCTCCTATTTCCATTTCATCATGTGTCTTGCAAAATTTTTGCGATAATGTAGCAGATTCTGATACTTTAGCTCTTGCTTCTCTTTTTGCTCATCTTCCTTCTACTATTGTTTCATCATCATTTGTGATTGTGGCTTGTCCTCCCCTTTGTCAATCAACACATTTTCGTAAGCCAAGTAAGCTCCCCGATTTTGCTTACTCTTTTTTATCTAACTCTTTTTTTTTCTTGACCTCTATTCATTGTCTTCTTAAGCATGCATCCTATAAAGAGGCTATTCGTGATCTTCTTTACCAAACAACTATAGTTGAACACCTTACAGTTATGAATCAAACTCATACTTGAGACTTGGAACCATTGTCTCAAGGAAAATGTGTCGTTGGATCTCGCTTAAAAAATTAAAACCAAGTCTAATGGGTCTATTGATTAATACAAAGCAAGATTGATTGCTAAAGAATATTATCAAGAGTATAGTATAGATTATGAGGAGATATTTGTGTTTGTCACAAAAATGACCACAATTTGGACCGTTATTGTAGTAGCCTCCATTTGACAATGGCATATTTCTTAGATAAATGTCAAAAATGTCTTCTTGAATGGAGATCTTCAAGAGGAAGTCTACATGATGCCTCCACCTGGGGCTTCTCATATGCCTATGGAAGTTTGTAAGCATAGAAAAGTTCTTTATGGCCTTAAACAGACACCTTATGTATGGTTTTAAAAGTTCTACATTGCGATTACTTCACTTGGCTTTTATACTAGTCGCCATGACTTAGCTTTTTTTGTCAAATGTTCTTCTACTGGCCGTATTATGAGTTTTTTTATATGTTGCAGATCTGATTATTACTGGTGATGATATTGATAGGTTCATTGTATTAAAGTCTAAGTTGGCTAGGTTCTTTGCAATGAAGGATTTAGGTCCCATTCATTACTTTCTCACCAAATGGTATTTTTCTCTCTCAAACTAAGTTTATTATTGACATATTTGAGCATGCTCATCCTGCAAATAATAAGATTGTTGATATACCTCCTAAGCTTATTGCTCAATATTCTCCCTCAGATGGAATTCTTTTATCTAATCTAGGTTTATATCATAGTGTTGTTAGGAGCTTGGTTTATCTTCCTATCACTCATTCAGATATTACACATGTTAATATTATCAGTCAATTTGTTACTTCACATACTACAATTTGCTGGGGTGCAGTTATTTGGATTTTGATATACTATCTAGACACTCAATTTTAGAGTCTTTGTTTTTCATCTACTTTGTCTCCAGAGATACGTGTTGATGTGATACGGGGTCCAATCACTTGAGCTAAGGCCAAGAAGCTTTCTAAGAAGTTTGCTAATTTTGTAGGAAACCTAACTCTCGAGGAAGAAGCAAACCAAAAGGATATGGAGAAACCCTTTCATGTCCTCACTTGGAGAGAAACCGAGGAACCCTCAACTTAAATTTGAGGAGTATGCAGCCTTTGGAGGATTTTTGCATGTGTGCATTTATTGCATGAATGGTTGCTTAAATGCAAGTTAGCATTTAATAACTCTTTAATAATTTATTATTATGTTTTTATTACTTTCAGCATTGTTCAATGTTTGTACTAAATGCTTAGTGGATCCTTAAATAAATCCACTAAGTATTTTTTAAATTCAAGTGTGAATTTCGAGTTGTATTAAATGCTTAGTGGATCATTAAATAAATCCACTAAGTATCTTTTAAATTTAGGTGTGAATTTTGAGTTGTATTAAATGCTTAGTGGATCCTTAATTTCCACTAAGCGTTTCTTAATTTCATGCACTCATCGTTGAGTCAAATGAGCTTATAAATTGCTCATCCTTTTGTAGTTTAGAATCAACTTTGAATCAAAAACTCTTGTGTTTAGTTGTGAAATAATTTCACTCTCTTTTTGCTATCCTTTATTTTGGTGAGTCATATCCAAATTGAGTGTTACTAGGTTTGGTGAGTCATATCCAAACCGTAGCTTGGTGAGTCATATCCAACCTAGCCTCCATTTTTCTTGGTGAGTCATTTTCAAGCAAAGTGTGAGTGTACATCAATTAACTTGATCCATCAAGTTAATCCTCTCTCCACACTTAGCAAGGCAAGCTAAGTCCATTCCATCAAGAATAAGTCTGAGCACCCCCATGGGTCTCCCTTGTTCCTTTGTTCGCTACCGCATTGTTCCAAACCCCCGTTTGGGACACATCATTTGGTATCAGAGCCTACAAATTTTCAGGTTTCCTTGCTCCTATATTTTATACTCTGATTATTTAAGGAAATTTATCATTCTAAAAGATTACCAGAGGCCAAACTTTTTCAAGAAGTTACCTTACAGCAGAAGAACAGTTTCTAGCTTCTATTCCTTCCTTCAGTGGTTCAGAATGGATCGAAGACTATTTAGAATGGGAAGAGGAGTTAGAAGAATTTTTTTCAACTCATGAATTTTTAGATCGGGGAAAATTTAAGATTGCTTCTTCGAGACTCAAAGAAAAGGCTTCCCGTTGGTGGAGACAGATAAATTTTGAGAGAAAAGAATGCGGTGAAGATGCCATAAATTCTTGGAGAGTGATGAAGCGGTTGTTGAGGAAAAAGCTTGCTCCAAAATTTATCAAGACTATCTCACCACCACCTATCCGAAAGTATGAGCCGAGATTTTCCAAGAGACAACGATCCGAGCACACGGAATTGAATGCCTTTATAAATAAGGCCATTCAAATAATTGACAACATGAAAGAGAATATGGCAATTATGCAAGTATCTAAGTGTTCTTCTGCTTTGCAAACCGAAAGCCATACTGAGGTTGTAGAGGTCTCCGAAAGGGTAGGAGAGCAAATTGAGAAAAATGTCAGTCCTTATAATGAACCCGACCCTCAAAGCATGAAAGTAGATTTTTCTGAAGAGGGATTATACAAGTCAGAAAATCTTGTTGACAAGAATGTTTCCTCAGTGCTTGTTCGGGAAGAAAAAGAGGTACTCATAAAAATTTGTTGCAAACAAGAGGTGTATGTCCTCTTAGAACGTCACGATCCTCCAGCTCTCCAAATTCACAGAATTGGACTTCCAAAAAAGTCAAACTTCTAGGACCAACAATCAAAGTTGGAAGTCACTATGCTTGGTGTCAACCTGAATTTCCCATTTGATCCGGGTGGAAGGCATGAGAAGCAGGAGATTATGGAGTTGCAGCCACGTTCAATGAACAAGATCTTTCACCTTAAATAGGTGAAGAGGAGGAAAATGGTGGAGCCATCCAATTGGATTTGAAGTCAAATCCTCAATCACCTTGGGAGGATGATGTGATACGGGGTCCAATCACCCGAGCTAAGGCCAAGAAGCTTTCTAACAAGTTTGCTAATTTCGTAGGAAACCTAACTCTCGAGGAAGAAGCAAACCAAAAGGATAAGGAGAAACCCTTTCATGTCCTCACTTGGAGAGAAACTGAGGAACCCTCAACTTAAATCCGAGGAGTATGCAGCTTTGGAGGATTTTTGCATTTGTGCATTTATTGAATGCATGGTTACTTAAATGCAAGTTAGCATTTAATAACTCTTTAATAAGTTATTATTATGTTTTTATTACTTTCAGCATTGTTCAATGTTTGTACTAAATGCTTAGTGGATCCTTAAATAAATCCACTAAGTATTTTTTAAATTCAAGTGTGAATTTCGAGTTGTATTAAATGCTTAGTGGATCATTAAATAAATCCACTAAGTATCTTTTAAATTTAGGTGTGAATTTTGAGTTGTATTAAATGTTTAGTGGATCCTTAATTTCCACTAAGCATTTCTTAATTTCGTGAATGCATCGTTGAGTCAAATGAGCCTATAAATTGCTCATCCTTTGTAATTTAGAATCAACTTTGAATAAAAAACTCTTGTGTTTAGTTTGTGAAATTCTTTCACTCTTTTTTTGCTATCCTTTATTTTGGTGAGTCATATCCAAATTGAGTGTTAGTAGGTTTGGTGAGTCATATCCAAACCGTAGCTTTGTAAGTCATATTCAACCTAGCCTCCATTTTTCTTGGTGAGTCATATCCAAGCAAAGTGTGAGTGTACATCAATTAACTTGATCCCTCAAGTTAATCCTCTCTCCACACTTAGCAAGGCAAGCTAAGTCCATTCCATCAAGAATAAGTCCAAGCACCCCCCACAGGTCTCCCTTGTTCCTTTGTTCGCTACCACATTGTTCCAAACCCCCGTTTGGGACACATCACGTGTGTACTCTGATGCTGATTGGGCTCGTGATCCTACAGGTTATAAGTCCACCACTAGATTCTATAACTTTCTAGGAGATTCTCTTATATCTTTGAAGAGCAAGAAGCACAATAGTATTACTAGATCTTTCACAAATATAGAGTATCGTCGTATGACTTCTCTACTAGTGACATAGTTTGGTTACGTTGGTTACTTGTTGATATGAGTGTTTTTTTTGTTTGACTCAATCCTTTATATTGTGACAACAAGAACGCTATCCAGATTGCTTGTAACTCAGTATTTCATGAGCGAACCAAACATATTGAGATTGATTGTCATGTTGTTCATCATCATTTTTAGGCTAATACTATCACACTCCCTTTTTTCCTATATTCTATGCAAATTACTGAACTGTTTACAAAATTGCATACACTTACACAATTTTGTTTTCTTTTCAACAAACTTTCAATGATTCTTACAATCGCATCGTGAGTTTGAGAGAGAATGTTAGTATATAATTAGATTTTTATTTAATTAGAATTTTATCTTAAGGTTGTTTGGTTATTTATATGTAACTTATTTAAACCTTTCTTTTCATTGTATTTTTAGTTTTCTTGATGCATCTAATGAAAACCCTAGTTTCTCTCTTTGTTTTCTATTCCAAAATCAATAACAGTTTTTGTCACGATCTTGAGGCGGGCATGATAGAAACACCATGTCAAACTACTTGATTCTTGGAGATTACTTAATTGCTCAGTCCAAGGCTAGGATGTCAGCAGAAGTCTTAAAATAAATTTAAGCCCAAAATCTAAAACAAATGAGGTAAGGTCCACAGAGTGATCAATAAGAGTTAAAGATAGTGTAATAATAACAAAGAAAAAAAATATTGTGCAGGAAATGAAATCATCAGCACCATACTACAAACTAAACAAATGATAAAAGAAACAAATACTCACTAATGACAACAAGGAAACCATAAGAAGGAAACCAAATTTAAAGTAATTACACCTCAAACATCACACTTGACCACCACGATTAGAACCTCGAATGGAGGGGTTATTAAGATGAGTGACTAACTTAGAAGGAAACTCATATTAAATGCAATGCACATGTAAAACTAGTTTTCTTTTCTCATCAAAACCATGATCAAAGACAATGTTGTACATGTGCATGGGTTTACAATTATTTTAAAACATTCTTAACCATCAAAATAGGCTTCACGCGAGCCACTGATGAGGCAATTCTCAAAACGTCGCTGGATACCTAGCAAACTATAGTAAAATAAGCCTACATCATTTTTTACAAGTTTAAACAATGATCTGCGAAAAAGTAAGGTTACTCAAGGACACATTGGATACAATTACAAAGAAAATGTGGCAGTCTGAAGATGGTAACACCTCATAAACATAAAGGAAGAACTGTGAGGGTGGCCCAAAGATCCAGCAACACCATAAGGATTGCCAGTGAACCAATCAACAATGAAACAACCTAAAGCAAATATACCATGATCAAGTTTAGGGATTCGAAACCCAAGGAGTGCGGCATCACGGCCCTATTACCCATTTTTATAGAGTGCACAAACAAAACATCTTCGCGCACTAGAAGATGTATCAGGATAGCCTCATGATACTTTGAGACCGTGATCATCCAAAGTATCAAGAGGATTCATCCTCTAGTATCAGTATCAAAGCAATCCATGAAATACCATGGTCGTAAAGGAAACATGTAAAACTCACGTATATATGTAGCATAAAAACTAACATACCATCAAACAGTCCCCATCGAGTTTTTCATATGTACCAAACCATAAAATAAAGTTTAGAAAACCATGATGTAATGTAATGCGATAAAGTATAAAATTCCTACCACAAATATGACAAAAGTCTATCCAACCAGGGCCATGTGTCGTTGGAACAAGCATGAAAACTGAGGACACCGTCAGAATCTAAATTCAAACCAACGTTAAAACCCTAACTCAACACTAGGGACAAAACACAAGTCCTAAACTGGAATTCAAAACCAGACTAGAAAGACTAACACAAGGCTTCCTGGTTCAACACAAGGAGTGACACGAAACTTTACATTGGACCGAGAATCCATACCGACCAGAAACAAGACATAGCTGAGGAAGTTGGGTGAAGATCCCTAAACTCAAACTCTATGAAACACACCAAGTTGTCGACCAAGACATAATAGCAGTCGACCTTGCACATCAATAGTTAGCTTGAAAGACCCATTGGTCAACAAGCATGGCTATGGTCAAAGAGATACAACCACGCCTGACCCGAACAATGCAGCAATCAAGGAGACACGGCTGAGGTCAACCGAACATGACTACGATCAATTGAACACGACTACGGTCAACCAGCACCAAGTGTTAACAAGACATGACGATGGTCAACTAAGGCCACATAGTGTTGAAAGGTAATGGTTGCGATCACCTAGGATAAAGTAGTTATTGATGAAACTCAACTAGGATCAAGTGGAAAGCAAACAAAAGTCAAAGACATAGCTGCGGTTCACAAAGCACAACTACGGTCAACCGAGACCACTCAGTGCCGAAAAGACACAGCGACAGTCAACTGGAACCTCACAACGGTCGACAAGACACGCCAATGGCTATACAACACTCAATAATGGTCATTGGTGTTGACTTAAGAGTCTAAGTATGTTTATTTTGATGATGACTGTGATTAATTGATTATATAATTCTAAGTTACTATATTGGAAATACCTTTGAAAATGAGTATTTAAATGTACTAACATGTTTATTAAGTCCATGCAGTATAGGATAAAACTATAGGACTCAAAGTTAAGGAAGTTCATTTTTGAAAAGTTAGAAGCAAAAATTTATGAAACGATCGTCTAGTGTAGAGAGACATTTTCACATGCGAACGTCCGACCCATACTTCAGAAGCAAAAATGTATGAAGTGGTCATCCAGTCTAGAGGGACATTTTCACATGCGGATGTCTGGCTAGTACTTTAGAAACAAAAATATATACGAAGCGGTTGTCTAGTGCAGAAGGAAATTTTAATGTGGGGACGTCAAGCCTTTGAAGAAAGAATGAATTTTCACTAATGCGGTCGACCACAGACAGAAGGTAGACGACTGCCGCAGCAGCCCACATATTGATTGTGGACGTCCACCTTTCGTTGTGTCTAACGGGTCTCCGACGAATATATTGCAGATGCTCTGAACATTGATTGTGGACGCCAATGCCTCGGGAGTTTAAGAAAACTATAAATAGAGGCACTTTCAAATTTGAAAGTCAAGAAGAGAGAAAATACACTACAGTGTTCTAAACCTCATTTTCAACACTTCTCTTCAATTCTTAAGTGTTTAGCCTAACTCTCTCATTCCTTAACTTGAGAGTAAACACCTTTGAGAGTTTAGATATTCTAGTTTGTATTTCATCATTCTTAACTTCTACATATGTACTTAAGAGACATTTGACGGGTGACACCCTAGAATAGTTATTGTAAGGTTTGATTGACGCCCAGAAGTTCAATTGATTAACTGAGGAGGTTATAGAAGGAAGAAATCTTTAAGAGAGTTCCTTGAAGCATTGACGTAGACAAGGTTGGCCGAATCGCGTTACCAAACTTGTTTCCAATCTCTTCCCCCACTCTTTACTCTTAAGCTAGTTTTAATTGCATATTTATTGATAGCATATTTAGTAAATAGAATTTACTAATTATACAAAAAAGTTAGTTAATCTAAGAATTCAAGTTTCCAAGCTCGAATCTAAGACCGACACAAAACAGAAACTTCAAACGGGAAAACGAGGTTAAAAAATGATGTACCCACAAAGTTCCTTCACAAGACTCGGAGATCGAGATGCCATGAATTGGGAGGAAAAATAACAAAGTTCACTCGCTGAATCTCTTTCCCTCTCTCTTTTGTCCTGTTTCTCTATCAAAGAGGAAGAAGTCTCTTTTTCCTAAAGGAAGGAAAAGGAAAATAAAAATAAGAAATAAATTTTAATTATTTTATTTGATATATATAACATAAATTAATATATTTTATATATTAAATAAAAATTTTAAATTCTATTTGACAAATATACTCAACGATTACTAACAAAACTCAGAACTAAAATGACCATGACACAAACTTACTGAATATAACCCCACAACTTTGGACCTTAAGAGAACACGAAGTGCACCAGTTGACCATTAACTGAACCCTTTACATATCGATAAAGACCCACATCACGCGGTAAGAATCTGATCAATGCAAAATAATTTGATCTTAATTAAAACAAAAATTTTATTCAAAAAAATATAAAATCTAAAACTTACAATTTTATAGTTTCAATCCATTAACCATTTCCATTATCAAGTTCTTATTATTCTTGCTTGAAGACACATAAACTTGAAAGAAAACCTTATTTGGATACTATTAAATACATATTGATGCATCACTTTCCTACTGTTCTAATATTTAAAGCAACGAATTTATTATAAAGATATTAAACTAATGACCATGTAATAATTGTTCTTCCTTAAAAAAGTGTACAAATTACAGTATTTCTTGGGATTGCTATAAAAACTTACAACAAGCATTTCCAGCTTATTATTTCTGGATGACATCAAGTATACGTGAACAATATCATATTTATAAAATCTGTAAATTTTATATTTTATATTTTATATTTTTTTGACTAAATTTTTTGTTTTTATCTAAATCAAATTATTTTATCTTGACTACGCCATTGCCACATGTCATGGGCCTTCAATCACGTGTAAGGGGTCTAGTCATGGTCAACTTGTGCGTTTGGTGTTCCCCTGCGATCCTAAGCTGTAGAATTATGTCTGGTATAGTTCCGATTTTGGTCGGTTATTGTCGAATTAGAACTTAAAGATTTTATTTAATATTTATAAGATTTTAAATTTATATTATAGATATTAAATAAAATAATTAAAATCTTAATTTCCTTCTTTTCCTTTCTTTCTAGAGACACCACGCGAAGAGGGAGAAGAGAGAAAGAGGGGCAATGATCTGGGTGGCTTGTAGAGGCTCAGATTGTGTTCGTGGCATTTCGATCTTTTTTTTTTCTAAAGGAGTTCCTCGGATAAGTTGGTTTCTAGTTTCGTCTTTCCAGTTGAGTTTTCCCGTTGTGTTGATCTCAAATTCGAGCTTGGAAACTCAAATCATTTGGTTGTTTCTATGTTGTTGTGGTAGATTTAGTATTTGTTCAGGGTTTTATGTCGATTCAGGGCAAGAATTAGTGAGAGAATGTGGTTTTCCTCGTGGTTTTTGAGTTGGAAAGCTTTCCCTAGTCGACCACTAGTTTGATCTAGTCGACCGCAGTTTTGGCTGAAAGTAATTCTATTCGAGATGTCTTGTGTCCAATCGACCAAGAAATTGGTTGAGAGCCTCTCTGTTTGAGATGACATGTGTCTGGTCGATCGTTTGTTGTGTCAGGTCGATTACTTGTTAGGTTCAGCCAATTGGGAAAGTGTGTGATAGCTCACATTCTCTGTTGCCTATGTCCAATCGACTGCTTATGGGATCACGGTCGACCGTGGAAGTGTCTTGACATGGCGTCTGTAGAGACAAGGGCGTTGTAGAAGTTGGGACATCTGCGAAAGCATGGAATGTCCTTAGAAGCGCTAGGTGTCTGCTCTGGATCAACACGTCCATGCAATTTTTTGCTTTTGGTATGGGTGTCATAGACAATCAACCACGGCTGAAATTTTGTGTTAGATTTCATCGCTCAATGCCACGTGCCTCGATGAACTTCGTGACCAAGGTTTCTTCCCTTTTGGTTTTGGTTCCTTCATGGTCCCCGTTAATTATAGGATGGGTCGTCGTCTGCTACTTGGTCTCAGTTGACCGTAGCTGAGTCTTGTTGACCGTTGTTGAGTCTTAGATGGCTACTGGCTTGTCTTATCGACTGTTGGAAAGTCTTAATTGACCATTGTCGTGTTTTGTTGACATTGGTGGTTCTAGTTTATCATAGTCATGTTTGGCTGACCCCAGTTGCATGTCCTCAACTGTTGTGTTGTTTGGGTCAAGTGTATTGTATGTCGTTGACCATAACCGTGTCTCGTCGACCGTAGTCATGTCTCCGCGACCGATGGGTCTTTCGAGTTAATTGTTTTTGTGTTTGGTCGACCGCTATTATGTCTTTGTCAACTGCATAGTGTGTTTTATGGAGTTTGGGATTAATGTTGTTCACTCAATTTCCTTAACCATGTCTTGTTTGTGGTTAGTGTGGATTCCCAGTTCAATGTGGAGTTTTCTGTCATTCCTTGTGTTGAACGGGGAAGTCTTGTGTTAGTCCTTTTCATTTGGTTTTGAATTTTGATTAGAGACACTTTTGTATTCCTAGTGTTGATTTGGGGTTTTGACGTCCGTTTGGTCTTAGGTTACGACAGCGTCCCTGGTTTTTGGTGCCTGTTTTGAACGGTGCATGCAGCTGGTCGGCTAGGCTTTTGTCGTCATCGAGGTAGGGATTTTATACTTTATCGAATTGCATTGCATCACATCATGGATTTCAAACTGTATTTTATGGGTTGTCACATATGAAAACTTGACGGGAACTATTTGACAGCATGTCAGTTTTTATATTACGCATATATGTGAGTTTTACGCGTTTACTTTACGGTCATGGTATTTTATGGTAAGTTATGATACCATTACGAGAGGATGAATCCTATTGATACTTTGGATGGTCTCAGTGTCAAAGTATGACGAGGATATCCTGATGCATCTTCTGTTGCGTGAAGATGTTTTGTTTGTGCATTGTGTGAAAATGGGTAAGAGGGCAGTGTTGATGTGCTCCTTGGGTTTTGAATCCCTAAACCTAATCAAGATGTGTATTTGTATTGGGTTGTGTCTTCACTGTCTGGTTAGCCAGCAACCCCTGTGAGGGGCTAGATATTTGGATCACACTCACAATGTCTTCCTCCAAGTACTTTAGGCGATGCCATCTTTGGACTGTTGTCATTCTATGTATTTGTATCAGAGGTGTAATGCCCCAAATTTCATCGTATTAAGTTTAAGTTGTGTAATGTCAAGATTTAATGATTTTGGTGTTGATATGGTTGAATTTTGGTTGTTGTAGTATTTTGGTATTACGGATAAATTGATGTTAAATAAAGGGTGATGGTTAAGTGTACAAAAACTTAGTTAAATTGTTCTCGAATAGATTTGTAGTTGATTGAGGTTGGAGTGTGGTCTACCAGTTCAAGAAAAAATTGAGTATCCCCAGAAGTGCGAACGTTTGACTTTCACATCCTGAGGCTCTTGAGTAGGTTTGAGGTCGTCTGAAATGAGAGTGTGGTCGATCAGGAACTAAGGAAATTTCAAGTATCTGCAAGAGCATGGATGACCGCAGAAGAATGTTTAAAAGCTCTTGGGTTGAATCACGGTCGATTGGGTTAAAGGTGCGGTCGACTGACCTAAAAGCAGATTGAAAGGATTTAGCCACGGGTAGATATGTGGTCGACCAAGAATGGGGTTGCGATCATCCGCAATAGTGTAAAATGATTTCACACAGAATGTAAGGCGTCCATAGCGGAAGGTGTAACATCCCATTTTACATTTATCTTTCTGTTAGCCATATAAATGTTTTTTCTTTTTAAATTTTATTGTAAAAACAGGTGAAGAGAAATCAGAGTAAGCATAAGTGGAAGTCTTTAGAAATTTTAACACATACAATCACCACTTTAAAACTGTTTAAAGTAAACACCATTAACATACTTTAAAACTGTTTAAAGTAACCACATTTTTCTTATAGTGAGCCAATAACCCCAAGGTAAAAATGCGCCAGGTAACGAAAGCGTTCATCGTGTTATGCTCCTTCTATATGCACTTCATTTGGGATCATAATCATCACCTACATGACAACATAAATATGAGTCTAATGCTTACTAAGAGATAGAATGAAAGGCAATAATCAATGTATGCTTATGCAGTCTATCTTAGAAAGGAACCTATCTTTTCTGTCATTCTGTTTACGTTTAACTTGCCAATCCAAACGTTGAGAGTTTATGGTATAGAAGAAAAGATACATCCTATGGTCAATGTTGGGCTTAACTATCACTCAATCTCGACATGGGATGAGTTGTATCCATTAGGGGTGCTACTACCTAGGACAATCACTAATCTCCCGAACCCCCACATGCCCATTTATGTTTATTCCATTCGTTTCATTTAAAATGTAAGGAGTGTCATGAATGCACTTCAATCACTACAATAATATACCACAATAACCAAATTATACCTCAACATTAAGAATTAGGGAACCATACCAACCACTTTAACATTATTTTTAAATTCACAATTCAATAACAACAAGAGCACGTTTAATAAGCAGTAACAAAACAAAGGCTACTAGACCTTAACATTGTATCTCAAGCACTAAGTACAACATGGAACTAACATCCTTTTTCTACAAAACCACACAGATACAACCAACATAATGAACCACATTAAAACTAACAAAGCAATATCCCTCCACAATTTATCAATGTAGTATATGAACAGAGATAATTTTTAACCAACAAAACTTTGTCAAGACAGTAAGCAGCAGTGACCAACTATATAACATAATGAGCATCAATATTTGAGGATAATTTGAATTGTGTTGGGTGATTATAGTAATTAATTAGTAAATGGTGGATTATGGTTTAGGAAATTGTTAAATTAGTGAAGAAAATTGTTAAATTAGTGAAGTAGAAGGGGGTGGTCGATCGTAAGGAGATGTTGTGGTTGATCACAGGTGAAGCAAATCATTACAGAGTGAAAAATATGGGATGGTAGTCGATTGTCAGAAGGAAGGGGATCGACCGGTTAAGTTTGACAAATATTATAGTGGTGCGACTTTTTGGAAGCGGTCGATCATTCACTCAGTTTGTGATCGACTGGTAATTCTCAGAATTGTGAAATTGTAGGTTTTGCTGTCAATCCCAGGAAGAAGGTGATCAACCAGTGTTCCCGAAAATGGTTCAGAATGAGATTTTGCGGTCAATCACCTGAAGGACTTGATCGACTGGGAATCTCAAGCGTCGCCTGAAATCAGCAGAACATTGTACCTCTAATTGGAGGAATAAATCGGTGGGGGCTTCTTGGTTGCCAAGCATGTGTCCACCTATCCCTCCACCTCGAGATGGCTGCTGGAGAAATGTTAGAATATGGGATATAAGGGGCAGTTGTGAAGTTGATTTTGGGGGAAGGAAAGAACCAAGAGAAACAGATAAAAAGAGGGAGTGACTTCTTGAGAAAGAAAAGGGGTTGTGTGAGAGAGACAAGTCCAAGAGAGGGAGAAAGAGGGATGGAGAAGCTGTAAGGAAAATCAGAAGAAGAAGAAGAAGAAGATAGGTTGATGGTCCTTTTCCTTCCGATGAGTTGAGGTGCTGGTGTGCTAGGAGAACTTCAGTGTGAAGGTTTGCTACAAGAATTAAGTTAAGAAGTATGTTTGTGCTTTCCCATTTTTGGGCTACATCACAAGAGTTAGAGCTTGTTTGTAGTTGATTTTTGCTGCTTGTTTAAGAACATGATTTTGATGATATACTGTGTTGTTTGTGGTTGAGGCTATTGTTGAGAACCCGGTTTCAATCGTTGTTGGCCACTGTTGAGTTAAAGAAAATGCTGAGTTAGTACAATGTGTTTCTTGTTGTGTTATGCTTGGTAAATATGATTTGTTATTTGATGTTGAGGTGTTGGATATGTAAGATTGTTATTCTGTCAAGTTCTGGAAATATTGATTGCTATGGTTGGTTGTTAAGAACATGTTTTTAAATGCTATGTTGATGATTGTTGCTTCGAGGTGCATGTGTAATAAATCTTAAGTGAAGGATTGTATTCAAGTTGTAGAGACATATTTTTCTTTGATGTTGTTTAATAGATACTAGGTTTTAATCATGCTTATACTTGGAGATGTACTACTTTGATGTGTTATTCGATGTTACTATTAAGAGCTAGTGGTAAATATTGCACTTAGTAAAGGTTAAGGATTGATATCATTAAAGAAGTGTTAGAAATGTGTAGAAATGTGTCCATTCATACATGTTCATGCATCATGATGAAACAGTTTTATTTGCACAAGTTTTATATAAGAAAGATAAAAAAGAAAAAGAAATATGTAAAGAAAATGAAAAAGTTTGAGTTGGTTTAAAGTTCACCGCTCAATCCCAAGATGTGAAAAGAAAGGAAATGGTATAAGTTCATCATGATGGAATAAGTTCACCATCATGATAAAAGGTCACCGTTGCAGTATAAGTTCACCAATCTAGTTCATGTTCACCAGTGCGGTACAAGTTCACCGTTAGAGCCCAATTTCACCATTAAAACATAAGTTCACTGATATAGCATAAAGTTCATCGTGATCGAAGTTCAACACTGTTTTTATAAGTAAATGAAAGTTAAGAAAAAAGGGAAAATGTTTTATAACGAACATATCATATTCATTATGCATTTAATTTCTTACTGAGCGTTAGGCTCATAGTTTAAGTCTTGTGATGTAGGTATATATGTTATAGAATATAGGAGCAGTTGATGGAGCATTTATGCGTTGCGAACTTGGTGGCTGGCTAGGCTAAAGGAGTAAAGGAAAATGGTTTGTAAATGGTTTTATAAAGTATTTATATTGTAAAGAAAAAGGATTTTAACTGTACACTTTTTTTTATTTCGTTTAGTTTAAAGAAAAGGATTTTTATTTGTGGTATTTGTTTTAAAATGCAAAGTCTTCTGTTGCGATTTATAAAGAAAATATCTTTTAAATTACACGTTTTAAAATGGACAAAAACCGAGATGTTACAAATCCTTTCAACATTATAATAGCAGAGAGCAAGTTAACAACCAATAGAGCACTATTCGAACAAAATTGCCAAAGCAGTGACCGAGATCAACAAAAAAAACAAAACATTCTAAATCTTGTCATGTAGACCTCCACTGGTGTAATATGCGAAATTTGTGTCTACATGTAAACCTTTGATATGTGTAATTTGATACTTGAGCATTTGAAATTATAATTTCGAATCATTGATATTATTGAGATTATTGTTTTCTCTAATATTTAGACAAATACCAAAATTATACTATGTTAGTTTCTTTTGTACGGGGTATAATTTGGCTATATATATATATATATATATATATATATATATATATATATATATATAAGGGAATAAATAATTTAATGAGGAATATGGGTGATAAGAGCGGAGTGGTCAATTACTGTTGAAAATGGTAGAGGCAAATATATTACAGTGGCATTTTTGGTCGACCAAATCTCCACATACTCGACCATTTCGTTGACCGCAAAACTGAGATGTAATCTATAATATATTTCAGTCGACCAAATCCTCACTTCTCGACCGCTTCGTCGACTGCAGAAATGAGATGTAATATGTAATATATTTCAGTCGACCAAATCCTAGCTACTCGACCGCTTCATCAACCCCTACATATTATAGTGATGTTTAAGGAGGAAACAATCGATAAAGTGGTAGACCGCTTTATCGACCACGCACAATCTTTAGTTACGAAAAATATGGTAACTAAAATTTAGAAGATTTTGAATTCCCTAGAATCATGGATCACGCCTCCTCGTCACTGCTAGGGTTTTGTAAGTGTATAAATAGGAGGGATTGGCCGATGGGGGAAAAGAAAAATGTCTCCTTTCTCTTTGGGTTTCCTCTCGATATTCTTCTCTGGTTTCTAGGTTTGGTGTATTGAGCGGGTTGGAATTGTGGCTAAAGGAGAAGGATTCTCGGCTGGAATAATTTCATCTGGGAGGGAACAACACAAAAGAAGGTAAAAGATTTGTGTGTGTTTTGCCCGAAAGGGCCTGTATCACAGGTTTATGTTAGTGTGTCTTGACATGGTTTCTACTTCGATGACCTATTATTCTGATGTTATTTGTTATCAATACCGCACTATGTTCTTTGCTATATTTGGTAAAAATATTCTCTGGCAATATAATTGTGCTTGCTGCTGTTTGATAATATAGAGAGCTTGCTAATGTATTCCCTCTTGTTAGTGTTTGGATAGGAAACTAAACTGAACATGTTAAAAAGGATTTGTTGAAGTTGAATATTATTCTGTGTAGTAGAAGTTGGTAATGGTAAAGTTTGGTTGTTGATATAGCTTCTTGGTTGTTTGTTCATTGCGGTTGATAACTAGAATGAACTATACTCCTCACAGAAACATGCTATTGATTTAATACCTGTGCATCTCATGAGTCATTCCTTGTTCATCCCATGGTTTATTCCCTGTTTATCTCATATGTTAGCTAGGATTTGAGAACTGTTGATACGTTGAAGTAAGTTAGCATGACTTTCTATTTTATTTCAATGTTAAGGTGCATGATAGAACACTTAACTTAATGTTAGAATTGATAATTGTCTGATGCATGATACAAACTGTGAGGGATAAATTTGAATAGGTTGGTTCTACTTATTTAATCTTGTTAATTGCAGCATGTATAGAGTAAGTTTGCTACATGATTCATGCTACAATGATTTGTTGAATTATATTGTTTTATGATATTATATGAACTGCTGTGTGATTTCATTTAGGCTTGTTAGTTAGGGTTGCAAATCATGCATTGCACAAAATAATAATGAACGTAATATATGTAAATAAACGTTAGAGGTTGGGGAGTATAGTGACGGTCATGCTTGGGAGAACTGCGAGATGATGTATCTCTTCCCACGTAGGGATTGAGTGACATGTTCGACCTAGGCTAGATCTCGAGGAAGTATCTATCTCTCTGTGGGAAATATCTCCAACGTTCTGACTAAAAGTGAAACATTAAGTAAAAGCAGGACATAGGTTCTCTTTTGACATTACAGACATGTGCATAGAGTCAGCATAAGCATTCTGCATTTCATTTATATCTCTCACTGGGCATTAGGCTCATTATCCCTCATGTGATGTAGGTAATGAAACTGATCCAAATGATGTGTACTTGGAGGAAGTATGACGTAAAAAGGGCTTGTGTCACTCGGCACGTGATGACTTGGGGGTTATGGCTCACCGACGGAATAAAAGAGTTTAATTTATGTTTAAGGTTTTGAGATGATTTGGTTTTAAGATATGTTATTTTATTTTAGAAGAACGATTTCATGTTTTCCACACTTATGTACTCTGATATATTTTCCTTCAAGGGTTTTTAAATAAAGTTTTAAAAAAGAAATTTTATTATTGGAAAGTCATCTGGAAATAGGATGTTACAACTTGTAAGACCCACACAAATCTCTTACCTTTCTTCGCAAAATCCTCTCCTGAAGCTCCTTCCTTGCACAGCAACACCTTGACGAATAGAAACAGCTCTCTAGAGTCTTTTCCTTTCCAAAATTAAGTGCTTCTAATAAACTCTCATCCTCAATGCTTATAGGCACTAAACTAGGGAGGTGGCACTCAATAGAGCCTCCACCTGCTCATCATCGTCCATCTCACAAGTAAAATCGAGGCAACAAGCATTTTCCAAGCGACACCAAGCCATTTTTCAAATGACTCTTGGTATTCCAGTTGATCACCCCCTTCACGTGATTGACCGCAAATCTCAAAATCATATTCAGCCCTGACCATGATTGACCGCAAATCATTGATGATCAACCGCAATTCTGCCTTCTTCAGAAAAAATCGATCGATCACCATCTAGTGGACGATCTACCACAGACCAAAATTCTACAATCTGTTTAAAATCTACTTTGGAACTATTCGATCACCTCCTTCAGTTGATTGACTGCTTGCAACATGTTTACAATTTGGACAAATCTGTAATGGCCATGATCGACCACTCCCCATTTTGAAAAACCTCTCCTTCAATAAATACCCCACTTTTACTTAAATTTTCATTCTTCTTTAACCTATAATGTAACGACCCAGATTTTCGTAAATCGTTAAAATGCGTAAAATTTGAAATTTTCTTCTTAAAGCAAAACATATCAGAGTGCGTCTAACTGGATCGCTACTGACTCTTTCTTTAAACTCGTTATGAAAACCAATTGATGAAATGTGCAGAAGCGTTATGAAATAGACCCTTGTAAAACATGGCGGAAGTGTTATAAAACATTTTATCTAAAACATAGCGGGTTTATCAAAAGCTTTGCGGAAACGTAAATAAATCATTTAGTGAAGAAATACTAACAAATGAATACTACGTTTGAGAAATGAGAACTAAATAATTAAATACGATTATTACCATCATTTTCTCTTCTCGCTCTATCCTGGCTAGCCACAACATCTCTCGTGCAAATCCTTCATCCCAGCTCCATTATCTGTTTATCATCTACTTACTATCTGTTCATCATTTGTACCTACACCACAAGTAAGGACGTGAGCTTTGCCCAGTAAGGAAATGGGGGAAAACAATTATGCATATCTCTCTCTTTAATTCTTCTTGGAATGGGGGCCACCAAAACCAATTCACTTCATTACGTTCGTTCTTTACTCGTACATCGAGCTAGAGATTGGAGGGTTCTTAGGGGATGGAATAGTTGACCAGACTTAACCCTTTACTTGCAACTAGGTCCAAGCCAAGGTAGGGGGCTTCGCCTAGCCGCAAACTAGTTCTGCTACCCATCTGCCCTCCAACTCCCTTTTCGTCCCCTTTTCGGAGTATCCCGTCTTCAAGGTTCCTCCCCTTCTGGCATATCCCACCTTCAGGGTTTCTTCTCTTCCGGTGTATCCCGCCTTCAAGGTTTTTTCGGTGATAGGCGTATCCCGCCCATCCCAAACATTCTTTTTCTTATTCCTTAACATTTTTCCTCACTCATGCATGTGTGAGTACCACCCAAAGTGGCACTTCCTACGGTTTCTATTAACATGATACATAATGCATTATAACGTACATCAACAAAAATTGAAATGCGCATTGAAGTAAAAGTACTATAATTGAACTCGCGCATATAATGAATAACAATAATTGAAAGCATACATAAATACAGGAAACAATTATGATATCGAATTGAAGAAGCGAGTGAACAAGATGAGACAATAAAGTAACATACGACAAATTGCAATTTAACTAAACTTGCTCATTGAAATAAGCTAGGCTAAACATGGAAACATGCTGTAGACAATGAATAATGGAAACATGCTTGTAAATTAAAAATCCTTATTCTAGTTGGTTAAGCATACTTTTATTTTAATTAGTCAAATATGCTATATTTAATAGTCTAGTTATTACCCTAGTTAATTACATGCTCAACAAATTAGTTAACATACTCAAGGATTAGTTATTAATTAAACATGCTCGAATTGATTAATGTGCAGACATGCTCAACTAATTCAACATATTAATTACTAAACATGCTCAATGATTGATTATTTATTATACAACTAGTTAGACATGCTCGTATTACTTAATAAGAGTAAACTAACATATTCAGGTAGAATTACAATTATTATGCTAAGTAGTTATCCTAATCAATTTACATGCTCAAGATTGTGATTGGTTATTCTAGTCAATTTACATGCTCGGATTACATACTTCTATTCTAATAATTCAAGCATACTTAATTATCGTTGTTAACTAGTTATCATGGATTGATTAATTAACACAGTAAACATGCTCGGACTAATTATTAATAAACCACTCGTTAAGTTAATTAACATACTTGAGGATTAACTTACACAACTAGTTAAGTATGCACAAATTTACTATTTCACGACTATTAAGTTAGTTAATAAAGTAAACATGCTCATCAAATAAACATGACATAACTTAGATCTATCGTTATGATCTTAGTTAGTTAACGTGCTCAATGATGTGATTAACAATTGAATTAGACAACTGGTTACTTAAACATGCTCAAATAAAGTTACCATTATTATTCTAGCTAATTATCCTAATTAAATTGCATGCTCATTATCACAAGTACTAATACTAGGTTATGAAAGTAAGACAAACAAGTGGCAGTAGAACAATGATGAAATACATAGCAGCTTCAAATTAATAACTAAACAGAAGTTAAACTATAAAGAACAACTCATAATAGTTTGTCCAACAACATATAACTAAACACTTCTGACTATTACAGGTCATATATTCCAGACACATGATCAAACCAAACAGCAGTGTATTATCCATCAACTAAAGATTTCATACTATAATTTCGAGCAACAAAGTATTGATCTAGATATGCATCCATTGTACTTAAATCTTTTCTTCATAAAATCAAACAATATTCCATAACTTAAAATCAAACCCAACAATATTCCATCCCATATACTCATCCAGAATTCCATAAAAATAGGCTATCCAGAGAATCACCACTCATCAACATTCAAATATAATCAAAATAACTAAATAACAGAGGAAGAATCTCACCAACAGGGCATCAGAAGTGGTCCAGCAGCTCTAGAACATCCCTGCATTAGCACCCTTCATGGCCAAATGCTCCTGAACACTCAACTTTGCCTCTGTCCATTTATTCTTCCAACAACAGAGAGTACTATCCCCTTATTGACCAAATCATAGCAGTAAATGGAAGGGAACAGAGAAGGAAGCTTACCATTGAAAGCTCTCGGCCACCATTCCACCTTTCACGGCTCGGTCCTTACCTCTCGGCCACCACTCTCATGAGAGGATTTAAAGCACTCTCACTGCCTCTCCTCTTTCTCAACCAAAATCACCAGAACACTCCCACAAATCCTCCCTTCTCCTTGCCTTTATCCTCCAGCCACCAATAGCACACCCAGCAGCTTTACAGAGTGTGTTCCCCACGCTACACTGCTGTCAATTTCATCTAGAGCAGAAACCAGGGAAGAAAATTGGTTTAGACAGAAGTTGGACCATGGCCTTCGGTCAGTCCAGCTTGAACTGCCAGATCGCCCAACTACCCGAGG
The DNA here is from genome assembly GCA_022433065.1 of Begonia loranthoides. Classification (NCBI taxonomy): domain Eukaryota; kingdom Viridiplantae; phylum Streptophyta; class Magnoliopsida; order Cucurbitales; family Begoniaceae; genus Begonia; species Begonia loranthoides. The sequence goes on along the minus strand of CM039479.1, from coordinate 13,233,398 downwards.
CAACACCCACAGCCTCTCGAGCCCTAGCTCACCGACACCCGCCTCTCACCGTTCACCCTACCGTTGTCAGTCAGTCGTCGCCAGCCACAGCAATCGACAGGGCATCGCCACCTGAAGCCAAATCCGGCGACCAGTGAGCTGTGCCCTGAACGCCTGATGCCATCGCTCATCGCATGTCAGGTGACCACGCTCGAGCCCACCATCATGCTCTCCTCCATCACCCTTGTCTCTGTTCGTCGCTCAGATTGCCCCTCTTCCTCTCATCTCTCTCGCTCTCCTCGGGCTTCTCTTTCACAGAATGGCCTTCGGACATTCTGTTTTCTCCCTTTAATTGGTTCGCCTAGCGAACCAATTTTTAATGGTGTGAACCAATTCTGCTGAACTAACACTCCTCAATAATTAATCTAATTATTTAAATCCCCCCTACATTATTAATTCCAATTAATCTTATTTATCCCATAGATCTCATCCCTCTCACTCATTTCCTCTGGCCGAAGGCCATTTGATGAAATAAGGGCAAAGCTGAATTGGTTCAGTTATTTAACAATAAATTCTCACTTTCTTTTAATTCTTTAACTAATATTAAATTTATATGTTTAAGTGTTAAATATTTGTACTACATATTAACTACCCCAAATTCTAACTCCCAACTTATTCCAAATATCGTTAAAAGATTATTAAGGGTCCAATTTAAATTTTCTAATTCCATTTTCTAAATTGATTTCCATCAATTAAACCTCCAATAGTTCTCTAAAATTATAATCTAACGGTTATGTCCTCGGTAATACCCCGATAAATATCCGATAAATCCAAATACCCCTAATTAATTTCCAATTAGTCTTAATAAATTCTGATATAAAGATTCGGAGTATTACACATAATATCACATTTCTTATTTAATGGACATTTCACTTATTTCATTCATATGCGAAAATTCTAAAACAGATCAAGGGTACAATTTACTATTACCAAACACATTTCCTTTAACAAAACATATATTACGCATAATTTGTTACATTATATATAGATGAATTTTCTTGATATTATAGAAGGGTAGGCATCTGCAGTAGGCTATGCATCCATGATAAAGGAGTTTTCTTTGAAATATGAGGGAGTAGTCGATCAAAATTAAGTTGCGATCGACCGAAAATGCAAAAATTTGCCTAAAAAGAAATTAGGTGTCATGATTTAAGAATAGAGAAAATTGATTACTCAACATTAAAATGACTGAAGGGGACGACACCTCATGCTTGGAGTTGGAAGATTATATATGGAATTACCCTTGAGTGGAAGAAAAGCTTAGCTGTGAGAATTTGTTGGAAGGAGGAAGTTCTTCAAGTGCTACGATTTTCTCTCTATTAAAAGAAGGTATGTTGAGTCTCCTTTTATGGTTTTATGGAATTTGAAAGAGTTTGGTTGAGTATTTAAGAGTTATGCATGATTTACGTTGTTAGTACATGATTGGATGCTAATACGAAAATTTGGCACAGTTTAGGTGTTAAAGATCAAGAAGATAATTGAGTAGACTTGCAAGACGTTGTGATAAAGCTTAAGGTAAATAATGATTGTATGTTTTGGCCTTTTGACCTACACCATAAGATGCTAGGTTAGGTTTGATTGTTAATATGTTATGACATAGATGCTTTGTTGATATTTATATATGTTGTGCTATATTATATGGTGATACCATTCACTCGAGGATATGTTGTTTATTTAAATATAAAGTTAGATTGTTGATACATGTAATACTAGAGGATGTATTATTTGATGTAATGTTAGAATTATATTGGTCTTCGAGGATATGATATGTGTTGATAATGCATATTGTTCATGCATCATGTTTTAAAGAAAAAGAATGAAAATAATTTTCCATGCATACGTTTTTCAAGTATGAAAGATAAAAAGGATTGAATGACATGCTTGAGTTCGTTAGTTTGATCTTGATTAATGTCAGGACGGACCAACCAATGGTATAAGGTCATTATGCATTGACGTGCATGACCACTAGTGAGACTTTGATTGATGTCATGACAGATAGTCGTGCATCAATGTGTATGGCCGCTAACAAAACATTCGATTGATGTCAAAGGTAATGGGTCATCATGCATTAATGTATATGACAGCTAACGAGCGACTCGATTGATGTCGAGTCTATCAAGAGATGTTGTGCATTGATGTGCATGATAGCTAGTGAGTCTTCGATTGATGTCTGGACAAATAGTTATGCATTGATGTGTACAACTGCTAGCAAAGCTTCAATTGATGTCGAAGCTAATTATATGGAATATGGAAAGAAAGAAAAAAAGAAAACAGAAAACAGAAAACAACATATAACAATGCATATCATGTTTATTTGTGCACCATCTTTCTATAGGATGCAATGATGTGTTTAATTTTATATTACTTACTAACCGATAGATTTATAGATAAATCTTGTGGTGTAGGTACAAACCAGGCAATTATATGGAAGAAAGAAAGATAGAAAAGAAATGATGCAGTTAAAGAAGTTGTAAAGACCCTATTATTTATTTGCTTTTAAAAATGCGTGAAATATAAAACCTTTATAAAATGACTAAATCTTCATTAACACCTTTTTAAAATATAATCAAAGTTCTTTTTCTAAAAAGCGGACAGTTAAAATTTTTTTCTTTAGGCTCGTTATGAAAATCGTTATAAGCAATGGAAAACTATAGTTATAAATCTTTTCTTAAAACTTAGCGGAAGTGTAATTAATTCAGTTAAGGAATACTAAACAATTATTACATGTTAGTTGCAAAACGTTTTTCTCTTTTACTTCTTTAGCCTAACCAACCACAATTCTCTTCCGTGCAAATCCTTCATCAGCTACTCCCTAATCTATTCATCATTTTCCTACATTGCAAGTCGTAAGCTATGAGTCTAATGCTCAATAAGTGATAATACCTAATATTCTAAATGTTCATGTTGTTGATGCTCGTGAATGCATGCAATTTCTAACAGTTAATAAGGAAATATAAATAAACATTCGACGTGCGATTCATACAACGTACTATAAAACTGTAGACATGCTGTAAAAAAGGTAAACAATGAAATGTACTATTAAAAACTATAGACATGCTATAAAAACAGTAAACAACGAAACATGCTATTAAAAATTGTAGACATACTTGGAAAGCGGAAAACAAGAAAAAAAACATATCCTATTCTTGCAACATAGGCCCCGAAGACCAAAGCACACACGTATCACTTACCTTAAAGCTTTATCGCTTATTCATACTTAATCTTTATCCTTCTTCTCTTCTTCAATACCTTCACAATTCAATAACATTTACTTATTAATACTCACATCTTATTAATTTCATTATTTTCCTATCTTTAATTACATAGAAATTCTAGGAACCCGTCAATGCCTAAAACGGAATGTAACACCTAACAATTCTAACATTCTTAACTTAACAACTTCATCATTTTTTATATATTAAATCTTTGTTCATCACTCAATAGCGTTTCCTAATCTAAACTCATCATCCATTTGAATCAACAGAGCATGATTATACTTCATACTAATCACAGATTCGCCCTTTAATCATGCATTACCATCATAATAGAACTCTTCAATTCATTTCATTTCGTCATCACATATATGTCAAAAAGCAGTAAATAAACATGGAATAGCTTCCTACAGTTCCACATTAAACCAACACAAAATAACCAAATGTTTCAGCAACACTTCATTATCTCCCTAGATCTCCAATTATAAACCATGAGGCAGTTAAACAATAGAGCCTTATCCCATTACCCACTACTAGAGGTGACTAACGAGCGGGCTGGCTCGCCAGCCCGCCCGCTCAGCCCGTTACTGTAGCAGGCCGAGCTAAGCTCGGCCGGCTACAGTAAAAGAGCGGGCTCTGCCCGGGCCCGATAGGCGGGCCGAGCAGAGCCCGAAACCCCGAGCTCGCGAGCCCGCCGAGCCCGGGCTCACGAGCCGGGCCAGCCCGATAGCTAGCCTGCGAGCCAGCCCGGTGAGCCAGCCCGCGAGCCAGCCTGGCGGTCGCGGGTCCCCAACTCCCCCGACTCCTTTGCGTGAATCGGCGATTCCGCGAAGTGGCAAACTCAGAGACGGAACGGAGGCCGGCGATTCTTCTCAAGACCGAACGGAGGCGGGTGATTCTTCTCCAGAACGAACGCGGGTTCTCGGCGATTCTTCTCCAGATGGGCAATTCTTCTCCAGACTGAACGTGGTTTCTTGGCGATTTTGCGTTGAAGCCAGAGAACTCCACTGGCGACCGTCTAGAGCCGAAGGACTAGAGGACTTCGTCTGGAAAAGAATGAGGGAGACCGTCGGTGCCCAGCTTCGTCGCGGAGCCCTTTCTCTCTCGCCGCGAAGAAGACAGTGAAGAAGAGGAGAAGAAATCTCGATCGGGAGAAGAAGACCGTCGCCCTTTCTCGATCGGAGCCCTTTCTCCTCTCTCATTTTCTTATTTTAAAAAAAAATAATTATATTTATTTAATTTAAATAATAACTTATAACTATATACAAATTTATATATATGTATATATTAAATTTTATTAAAATATTTATATATACACTACATTTTAAATAACCCGCTTGAGACTTCGATCTAAATCTGACTCAAATCCCAAATTGTTTAAAGCATTAATCGAAAATATTTCGATCTAATTTATAATATATTTATATAAGATATTATCATTTATGTATATTTGGCTCATTAGGCTCGGCTCGTTAAGGCTCGTTAGGCTCGATCGGCTCGTTAGGCTCGGCAGGCTCGTTTAGGTTCGGCTCGTTAGGCTCGGCTCGGCTCGTTAGGCTCGGCAGGCTCGTTAGGCTCGGCTCGTTAAGCTCGGTAGGCTCGACGAGCTAGACTTTTCCAGGCTCGGCTCGTTAGCCACCTCTACCCACTAGCACCAACTCAGTAAAGCACGTGCGCGCGCGCGCACACACACACACACACACACACACACAAACACACACACACATATATATATATATATATATACACGCACAATTGAAAAAGAAAAATTCACTTCCAACTTCAAGCACAGAGCATACATCCATTCTTTGCATCAATGAAAACATCCAACACAGAAATACACTGCTAGAAATTACAGAAAATTGGCATGCTATTTTTTCCTATCTCAACCATATAACAACGTAACTCTGAAAAAACTCCAGAGTAAAAGTGAAGGACTTCACTTACTAGAGACAACCGATTTGCAGCAGTTGGACCGTGAGCTGTAACTCCATTTCACTTCACTATCTCCCCTTTCTCTCGGCCATGCTCAACTTTTCATCACTAAACTTTAACTCTTCTCCTCACATCTCCTTTTCTCTAGAACACTCACCCACAACTGAGAGCACTCAGCTCTGTCTCCATCCCTCCTCTGCATTTCTACTCATCAGAGACCACTCCTTCACTGCCACGAGCCATGCCCAACCATACCCTGCCTCAGCCCTACCATTTCTCACGTACGTTCCATTGTCTAATTCTTTAGGGCAAAAACCAGAATTGGATCGCCGCCATGCCATCGCCAAACCATCCCTGCCTATGTTCGACCATCAGAACACAAAGTGGAAGGATGAATCCGCTTGACTTACCTCAACCCGATGCCAAAAATTGTCACCAGTAGATGCTCCGATCCCGAGCCCGACCCACGACTCCATCATCACCCCGTAGCTCGCCATATGTCGGACGACACATGACCCAGGTGTCTTGAGCCAAGCCCGAGCTCGAGCTTGCCGACCTCTCGCCTCACTCGTGTCTTCGCTCTCTCCATCTCCCTGCTCTCTCTCTCGTTCTTATTTCTTGACGAACAAATGGCCGCAGGCCATTTGTTCCTTCTTTACACACTAGACCGGTTCAAGGATGAACCAGTTCAGTCTACCCCCTCAACTTCCCTTATTTTTCCCATTTAGTTCGAATTCTATTTTTAACCCCTTTTATTTTAATTTCACCATTTATTTATTCAATTAATGTTTAATAATTATAATTAATCACATTTTCACATTCTTTATTTAATCTTAATTATCATACAATAAATTCTTTAAATTATAATCTTACAAATACGTCCTTGGTAATACCCCGATAATTATCCAATTAATCCAAATACCTCAATTACTTTCCAATTATTCTTATTAAATTTTCATATAAAAAGTCGGGGTATTACAGAAGTATCTTCAGGAAGACGACTTGTGTTGCTATTGCAAGGTGACCATGTGGGCTAGATTTTGTAAATAAAAATTGTATATGAACAAGAAATGGTAAAATTTTATGAATGAGATTGCTAAATAAAATGTCTTTATTCTTTGATGAAGTTTACTTGAAAAGAAAGAAAAAGTCTTCCGCTATGCATTTTAAAGAAAAATGTATTTCAAATTACACATTTTAATATAAGAAATTATGGGGCGTTACAATGTGGTATCAAAGCACTCGAGTTTTCAAATAAGTTCGGTAGACTGCCTAACAACTCAAGTCTCATTGCGAAAATGCTTCATCGACTATAAGTGTGTTTTGAGTTAATTTAATTTGTATGTTGTTTTATGTATATGTTGGGATTGATTGGTGAAGGGAAGTTGAAGCATAGGCTAAATATGTAGATAAGTATGTCATGTTTGTTTAAGTTATGTTATTAGGAGTTTTGACAATAATGTTCTGGTTTCATGAAGTGAATGATGACGATTGTTTTTGGAAATAAGAATGTATGAAATGTATATTGAGAAAATTTAGAGGACAGAATTTTTAGGAGAGTGAGAGAATGTAATACCCTGAATTTAATCGTATTAAGTATAAGTTGTGCAATGTCAAGATTTACTGATTTTGGTATTCATATGGTTAAATTGTGGCTGTTGCAGTATTTTGATATTATGGATATATTGATGTTAAAGGAAGGGTGATGGTTCAGTGTACAAAGATTTAGTTAAATTATTATCGGATAGACTTGCATTCAATTGACATTGGAGTATGGTCAACCGATTCAACATAAATTTGAGTATCTGCAAAAGTGCAAACGTTCAGATTTCACATTCGAAGGCTCTCGGGTAGGTTTGAGGTCAACCGAAATAAGAGCAATCGACAGGGATCTAAGGCAATTCCAAGTATCCGCAGATGCATGGATGACCATGGAAGAATGTTTAGAAGCTCTCGAGTTGAATCGTGGTCGATCGTGTTAAAGGTGCAGTCGATTGGACTAAAGGCAGATTGAAAGGATTTAGCCTTGGGTGGATATGCGGTCCACCGAGAATGGGGTTGTGGTCGTCCACAATAGTGTAAAATGATTTCTAGTGAAAGGTAAGGCAACCATAGAAAAAGGCTAGGGATCTATGATAGAAGGATTTTTTTTGAAATATAAGGGAGTGATCGACCAAAATTGAGGTGCAGTCGATCGGGAATGCAAAAAGTCACCTGAAAATAGATTATGTGTCATGATTTAATAAGGGAGAAAATTGATTACTCAGCATTAAAATGCTGAAGGGGATGACACCTCATGCTTGGAGTTGAAAGATGATATAAAAAATTACCCTTGAGTGAAATAAAAGCTTTAACTATGAGAACTTTTTAGAAGGTGGAAGTTCTTCAAGGGCTACAATTTTCTCTCTATTAACTAAAGGTATGTTGAGTCTCCTATATGGTTTAAGGGAATTTGAAGGAGTTTGGTTAAGCATGAGAAGAGTTATACATGATTTAAATTACTAGTGCATGAGTGGATGCTAATGCAAAAAATTGGCACAGTTTAGTTGTTGAAGATCAAGAAGATAATTGAGTAAATTTACAAGACGTTGTGATAAAGTTTTAAGGTAAATAATGATTGTATGTTTTTTGCCTTTCGGCCTACACCATAAGATGCTAAGTTAGGTTTGATTGTTAATATGTTATGACATAGATGTTTTGTTGATGTTGATATATGTTAGTGCTATATTATATGGTGATACCATTAACTCGAGGATATGTTTAGCTATTAGGTTAGATTGTTGATATATGTAATACTCAAGGATGTGTTGTTTGATGTAATGTTAGAATTATATTGATCTTTGAGGATATGATATGTGTTGATAATGCACATTATTCATGCATAATGTTTTAAAGAAAAAGAATGAAAATGATTTTTCATGCATATGTTTTTCAAGTAAGAAAGATAAAGTGGATTGAAAGACATGCTTGAGTTCGTTAGTTTGATTCTGATTAATGTCAAGACTAACCGACCAATGGTGTGATGTCATTATGCATTGATGTGCGTGTTCGCTAGTAAGTCTTTGATCATGTTAGGAAAGATAGTCGTGTGTTGATGTGTACAGCCACTAGCAAAGCTTTCGTTGATGTTGGAGTTGACTGCACACAAAGTGATGGGTTGTCGTTCATTGATGTGCATGGCAGCTAACAAGTGACTCAATTGATGTCGAGTCTATCAAGAGATGTTATGCATTGATGTGCGGCAACTAGTGAGTCTTCATTTGATGTCGAGATAGATAGTTGTGCATTGATGTTCATGACAGCTAGTGAGTCTTTGATTGATGTTGGACAGATAGATGTGCATTGATGTATACAACCGCTAGCAAAGCTTTCGATTGATGTTGAAACTGATTATATGGAATATGGAAAGAAAGAAAGACATAAAGAAAGAAAAACAAAACATAAAACAACATGGTTTTATAACAATGCATATCATGTTTATTTATGCAACATGTTTCTATAGGATGTGATGATATGTTTAATTTTACATTACTTACTAAACAATAGGCTTATAGATAAGTCTTGTGGTGTAGGTATGAACTAGACAATTACATGAAAGAAAGAAAGATAAAAAGGAAATGACACAATTGAGGAAGTATCTTCAAGAAGATGACTTGTGTTATTATTGCAAGACCGACCATGCAATCTAGATTTTGTAAAGAAAAATTGTATGTGAACAAGAAATGAGAAAATTTTATGAATGAGATTGCTAAATAAATTGTCTTTATTCTTTTATGAATTTTATTTGAAAAGAAAGAAAAAGTCTTCTGCTATGCATTTTTTTTAAAAAGTATTTCAAACTACATGTTTTAAGATAAGAAATTACAGGACGTTACAGGAGGGGTTTTGGTGTGACCATTCTTTTTCACAGATCCTTGTTTGACTTGTGAAAATGATAGAGACTTATTTTATTATAGCTGGTTAGGTATCCAATGAGGTTTTGATGATTGTCTCATTAATGACTCGTGGAGCCCATTTTGACAATAAATCATGTTTAGGAAATTATTTTTAATCCAAGTGCGGTTACAATATTGCATTTGATCATGGTTTTGATAAGAAAAGAGAAAACTAGTTTTTCACATGCATTGCATTTAGTATAAGTTTCCTACTGAGTTTAGTCACTCACACCACAACCTCTCTATCCTAGGTTGTGATTAAGGTGGTCAAGTATGGTATCTGAGGTGTGGGTACTTTAGATTCAGTTTCAGTTTCCTCCTTGGTGTTTTCGTGTTGTCTCTTGTGAGGATTTATTCCTTATTTAGTTTATCGTTTGGTGTTGGATGGTTTCATTTCATGCACAGTGTTTCTTTCTTATTGTTATTAAGTTATCTTTAACTCTTGTCGATCACTCTATGGACCTGGCTTATTTATTTTGAGTTTTGAGCTTAATTTTATGTTTAGACTTCCACTGACTTCCTTACCTTGGGTTAAGCGATCGAGTCCTCTCCGAGAATCAGGTCGTTAGACCTAGTGTTTCTGTTAGGTCTGCTTCTGGGTCATGACAATACTCCCATATAAGACATCAAAATTCAAATGAAATTATGAAACATAATCATGTGAAAGTAGATTACCTTTAAAATATGTCTATAACTTAAGAGCATCAACACTATTAGATTTAATTTGACAATATATGTTGAATCTACATTTATATGACTATATGATTATGCATTATGGTTGTTATCATGTATTAGGTCCATTACAAGTTGTTTAATAGGAATTAAGGTTTTGAGTATATAAGATAATGTATGTGAAGTTGGATGAGACAAATCTATGTATAGATACAATAATGTAATTATTCATTCTTTTTTTTAAAACAGAATAATAATTTCGTAATAAAATTTATATAAGGGTTATGGACCCAATTTATGAGCAATCTTTCATTCTTTTTGTGTCTCTATCATCTCTAGAGAAAATTTAAGAGAGAAATGGAAAGACTTCCATACCTGACTTGCTTATCTACAAACTAGGTCAGTGAATTTGGGTACGCTTTTGATTCTCTTAATATTTTCAGACATGGAACGATTATGGGTTATAAGAATATGGTTTTATGGTTTATAGAACTTTGCATGTTGGTCTTAATCATAGAACTTCCATGTTTAGAGTTCTAATAGCAATTGCTTCAGATTTGAAATCAACCCTTGAACCCAATACTCAACCTGACCTCTGTCGAGGTGAATCTCCACGTCATCGATCCTGAGTTTTCACCCCAAAAATCAAGAATCTCATAGGCCTTTTCTAAGATTTGAGTATAGTCACCATTTGTGTTAGATGAGCAAACTTATCTCTAACAATCCTCTGACACAAAAACCACAATATCGTTGGGTGGTCTTGCTGATCCATAGCAGTTGCAAGCTTTTTCCTGACAATCCCCTCTAGCATTTTTTTTTATTCTAACAATTGTTCCCGATGATCCGACCCAGTATCCTTGTATTTAGCATCAACTTGTAGAAAGCTTTGCACATATTTAGTAGTAGACTCGTAATCCTCGGAATCAAGAGCTTTCTCCACGCTGTCATTGCAATTCCCTCTTTCAACAGTGGCGTTAATGCAAAGAAGCATGGAGTTTATTACAATAGATAAAGCTTCTAAAGATTGCTGAAGCAGTGAAGTTGGTTGCCACGTTGGAGTAGCAGTTGAAGCAATTATTTTCATTTCTCATTTTTTGTTTTCTGGTGTTGAATAATAAAGGAGCTCTGTGCCTATAAAGAGCGGCCTTGAGTCTATAAGCTTAGTTTTACAGTTTAATAGAAAAACTTCTTCTTCTCCACATTCTAATATAGTATCAAAGCATTTTTGCTCTACCTTCTACAAAATTCTTCTTCGATGACTCAAAGCAAAATTCCTATCAAAGCAGTGGCTGTAGGCCTTCATTAGCTGGATCTCTTCCCACTGTTGAATCTTCTCCTACATTGAAATCGTCTTTTGCAAATTCCTCTACTGAAAATTCATCGGATTCATCTTCTTCCAAATCTTCCTTCAGGTCAGCAATGGACGATCCTGGAAATCCTTTTTTTTTTACATAATTATGATAATCTTGGATTAATTTTGGTTACTCATCCTCTTCACGGTCCAAACTTTCATACTTGGAGACGTGTCATGATAATGGCGCTAAATGCAAAGAACAAAATTGCATTTGTTGATGGTACAATTACTCAGCTCTTTCCTTCCGATGTCAAGTTTAATAACTGGAAGCATTGTAATAGTATGGTCATTTCTTCGATCCTTAACTCAGTAAACAAAGAAGTAGCAAATATTTTACTGTATTTTGATTCGGCTACAGCAATTTGGAATGATCTCACTAAAAGGTTTAAGCAAAGCAATGGCCCTAGAACGTATCAACTACGGAAAATTTTATCCTCTTTATCTCAAGGATCAATGGATGTAAGTTCATACTACACTCAGATTAAAATTTTATGGGATGAATTGCAAGAATTCAAGCCAATCCCAAATTGCAATTGTGGAGGAATGAAACCTTACTTTCTTATCAACAGCAAGAATATGTTATGCAATTTTTAATGGGTTTGAATGACTCTTATTCTCAAATACAAGCCCAAATTTTAATGATGGAACCTCTAGCAACAATTGGAAAAATATTTTCTTTAGTTATTCAAGAAGAGAGACAGAGATCAGTAACTGAAACTCATAATCTTCATGATCAGGTAACTCCTATGACATTTACTTCTGCTGCTGCTTCTTCTGCACAATCAACATCATCCTTTAAAGCTAAGAATGATCATCCATATTGTACCCATTGCAAATTATTAGGTCATACAATAGAGAAATGTTACAAACTGCGTGGTTATTCTCCTAGTTATAAAATTAAATCTAGAGGAAAAGTGTCTATAAATCAAACCAATAATGAAAAGGTCAATAACAATACTTCTACAGATATAGCATCCAATGATGGAATAGCAGCAGATCAATGTCAACACTTGTGAGTTCTCAGCTTCAGCAGAGTTCTTCTTTATTCAATAACAACTCAAAATGTTTTTCTTCATCTCCTTCAGCTTCAAATTTTACTGGTATCTTCCTTTCTTCTTGTTCAAATTCTACTCACTTAATTCCTAAAATATTCATCAAATCAATGGATCATAGATACTGGAGCAACTCATCATGTTTGTTCTAATATTGCAAATTTTACCCATTCATATTCTGTTTCCAATCAATTTGTTACTCTTCCGAATAACTCTATGATTCCCATTAAAAGAATTCGATCAATTAGAATTACTCCCAAAAATCTGGCTTACAAATGTTCTTTTTGTTTCAGATTTTCGATTCAACTTACTTTATGTCAGTGCTTTAACTTCCTCAATACGTTGCTCAATTCTTTTTTAATCAAAAAATTGTTATATTTAGGACATTACCTTGGACCAAATGATTGGGATGGGTGAGAGGCATGACAATCTATATTTTCTACATCAAATTCCTTAGGACAATCTTTAGTTCATCAAAAATCATTTCTCTACCAATCATACTTCTTCTGATGTTTCCAAACATTTTCATTCTGATAGTACTGATTCTTTTCAATGTAATTCTTCTAGCACTTGCAATTCTATTTTTTCTTCATGGCATTACAGACTTGGACATCCATATGATGTTATTGTCCATTCTATTAAAGACAATCTGTCAATTTCGTTTACTAAAAATGTTGCAAATAATCCTTGATCAATCTGTCCTATGTCTAAACAAAGAAATTTGCCTTACATTTCACATAATAATTTGTTAGAATCAATTTTTCTCCTTATACATTGTGATGTTTAGGGTCCTTTTTCCATGATCACTCATGATGATTTCAAATATTTTCTTACAATTGTTGATGATTGTTCAAGAGCCACATGGGTTTATCTTATGAAATTCAAATCTGAAGTCTGAACCATAATTCCACAATTTATCCATTTGATTGAAAATCAATTTCATATCATAGTCAAAGGTATACGTTCTGATAATGCTTCAGAGTTTTCTCTTGTTGATTTTTATAACAACAAAGGAGTTATTCATTACAAATCGTGTGTTGAAACACCTCAACAAAATTCTGTTGTTGAAAGAAAACATCAACACATTTTAAATGTTGCTAGAGCTCTTCTTTTTCAATCCAATCCTCCCTTAAAATATTGGGGAGAGTGTATACTGACAACAGTATATTTGATAAACAGATTGCCTTCACTGATTCTCTCAAACAAATCTCCTTTCAAAAAGTTGTATAAAAAAATTCCTTCATACAATCACCTACGAGCATTCGGGTGTCTTTGTTTTGTTTCCACTTTGAAAAATGGTCAAGATAAATTTGCACCAAGAGCTTGTGCATCAATTTTTTTTTTTGTTATCCCATAGGTTATAAAGGGTATAAAACTTTTGACATTGAGACCAACAACATTGTTTTTTCTAGAAATGTTGTTTTTCATGAGTCGATTTTTCCTTTTGCCTCAAATTCTAAAAATTCAGATTTTGTCTCATCTAATTTTCCCATTTCTTCACAGTTTTTACGTGATAGTGATTCTTTCTCTTCTCTTAACAATGACAATTTAACATCTGGAAATTCTAATATTAGTTCCAAAGTTGTTAAACCTCCTTCATACTTACAAGATTACCACTGTTACCTAATCAATGCCAACAATTCTTCCTTTTCTTTTAGCTCCAACTCAAGTATCTTATATCAAATTTTTTATCATATCATCATCTATCTCCTTCTTTCAAATCTTTCAGTCTTGCTATATCGTCTCATATAGAACCTAAAACATTCAAACAAGCTAAGAAGTTTTCTGAATGGAAGGATGCAATGCAAGTTGAGTTGTAGGCTCTTGAGAGTAATTCCACATGGTCTGTCACTCCTTTTCCACCTGGCAAACATTTAATTGGTTGCAAATGGAACTAAAAAATTAAATACAATGTTGATGTTTCTATTGAACGTTACAAAGGTCGGTTAGTTGCTAAAGGCTTCACGCAAATACAAGGTGTTGATTACTTTGACACTTTCTCTCCTGTTGCAAAATTGGTTACTGCCAAATTATTGTTAGCCGTAGCTTCTATTCATGGTTGGCACTTAACTCAGTTGGATGTTAACAATGAGTTCTTGCATGGTGATTTGCATGAGAAAGTATATATGGCTTTACCTCCTGGTTATCAAATGCAGAGTTCTTTCAAACAGGCAGACAACAATTCGCCTCTGGTATACAAATTGCATAAATCATTATGTGACCTAAAGCAAGCTTCATGGCAGTGGTTTTCTAAATTCTCCGCTAAATTAATATCAAATGGATTTCAACAATCTGCTTCGGATTCTTCATTATTTGCCCGATTTGAATCAGATTCTTTTATTGTCATCCTTGTTTATGTAGATGACATTATTATGATAGGGAATTCTATAAATAAAATGAATCAACTTAAAGGTATTTTGCACAACAAATTCAAGTTAAAAGATTTGGGTAATCTTCATTACTTCTTGGGTCTTGAAATAGCAAGTAGTAGTAAAGATATTTCCCTTAATCAAAGGAACTATGCATTGCAGTTGTTGGAAGATACAAGTTATCTTGGTTCAAAACTTGTTTCTACGCCTATGGAGGTTAATTGCAAATTATCTCTTGACAGTGGGACTCTTTTATAAGACCCTACTGTTTTTCGAAAACTTGTTGGTAAGCTTTTATATTTGACAATTACAAGGCCAGATATTTGTTTTGTAGTAAACAAATTAAGTCAATTTTTAGCTCAACCGAGATCATCCCATTTGTAAGCTGCATATCAAATTTTGAGATATATTAAAGGTTCTCCAAGTCGACGATTGTTTTATTCAGCTTTGTCTTCTCTTCAGTTGAAGGCTTTTAGTGATTTCGATTGGGGGACTTGCCCTGATTCAAGATGATCAATTACGGGTTTTTGTGTTTTTCTTGGGAACTCTTTAATTTTATGGAAATCAAAGAAGTAGAACACTGTTTCCAAATCAACAACAGAAGCCAAATATAGAGCAATGGCTCAAGTCGCTTGTGAACTCATTTGGTTGAAGGCTCTTCTTGCTGATTTTTGGATTAATCATTCTCAACCTGCTCTTTTATTTTGTGACAACCAGTCTGCCTTACATATTGTAGCCAATCCCGTGAGCGCACAAAACATATCGAAATTGATTGTCATATAGTTCGTCAACAAGTCCAACAAAACCACATTAAAACATTACATGTTTCTTCCAAATATCAACTTGCTGATATCCTTACAAAACCTGTTCAACCTAGTTTGTTTCATGATCTTTTATACAATATGGAAATGATTAATTTACATTGTCCATCTTGAGGGGACTATTACAATAGATAAAGCTTCTAAAGATTGCTAAAGCAGTGAAGCTGGTTGCCACATTGGAGTAGCAGTTGCAGCAATTATTTTCATTTCTCGTTTTTCTGTTTTCTAGTGTTGAATAATAAAGGAGCTATGTGTCTATAAAAAGCGGCCTTGAGTCTGTAAGCTTAGTTTTGACGTGAGATTGAGCGAGATCGAGATCACGTACCTTTGCGCTAACCTGATCAGCAAGGTCGCATGTGGATTTTAGAAAGCATGTAATCGGCGTCGACCTTAACGATTTCAAGAATCTCAGCAAATCTTCAGAGCTGAACGAGATTTTTATCGAGGTCTGAAAGCTGGGAGAGAAGACTGTCTAGGTCGAGGTCTAAGGCTCTCTGGCAAGCTATGCACTCATGGAGGAGACGGGTCACAACTCCCACATCTAATAGAATGCTAATTCGATCCAATGCCTCAGCTGCCGTCCCAAACTTTCTCGATTCGTGCTGATTATCGTCTTCAACCGCCATGATCGATCCGTTTGGATCAGACCCCATTTTTCCGGGAATCTTTTCTACAAGTGGAAGGTTGAACAGTATGAAGTTAGTAGGGGGAAGAGTGGAAATAGAGGGTTAGAAACGTCGGGTCAAGTATTCGGTTCGTAAACGCCATATCCAATTGGTATAACCCGACCCGTACAGAGATCCTGTCTTATCCAATCGGCGAGAGCAGCGTAACGGGGAGGCTTCTTCGTGTGAGGGATGGCTTCCTCTGCTACCTGCTTAACGTCGTCATCTTCTTCCTCTTGGCTTCTTAATCAAAAATTTCAGAAAGGCGCTACATATTCACTCTCTTTCCATTTCTCAACCCGCTTTGCCTATTTGAATCTCTCGCGTTTGGTCGCCATCTCCAAGCTCCAACCATCTGCGTCTTCGTCGTCTTCTTCCTCTTTATCGTACGGTGTGGAGCCCAGTAACAGGGCTAGAGTCTCGGTTGTTTTAGGTGTCATTGATGCGGAAGACATTGAGAATCAGGACGATGCTTCGGGCAAAGAATTGAAGAAGCTCCCAAGGCCCTGCGAGTTATACGTTTGCAATCTACCGAGGAGTTGTGATATTGCTGAACTGGTTGAGCTGTTCAAGCCTTTTGGGACTGTTTTGTCTGCTGAGGTAGTTTCTCTTCTTTCCATATTCTTCTTACTAAATCTTCTTTTTCCGTGTCCGCTTGAGTTTACTGTACAGTTAGTGAAATCTAGACAATTTCTGTAGAATTGTGTGAAGTTCATATCAAAGATTTTGGGAAAGTAAATGATGGAGAAAGAATTATGTAAATCCAAAAATTCATTATAATCTTTTGATAGGTTCTGAAGCATGTAGTTCGTTAAAAGGATGTTAATCAATTCAGTAAGAAAATGAAGTCCCTATCGTTCATTTGGCTATAAATCAGATTTCCAAATATTGATAAACTTCTGCTCAAGTTCTTAAAAACGGGAGAGTTGGGATATTATCTTTCTCCAACAAATCCCAATTTCTCAGCTGAAGTCTTCATCATTACTTTCTTCAATTCCATACTGGTGATGTGGTTTGTTCCCACTTTCATTGGGTTTTATTTGTTTTGAATTTTGGTTTTCCTTCACTATTTCCTTCCATATTATGAATGATAATTGAGATTTTTAGGTCTCGCGGAATGTCGAAACCGGAATAAGTCGTGGATGTGGTTATGTCACTATGGGTTCTATAAATTCGGCAAAAATTGCAACTGCTGCGTTGGATGGATCTGTTAGTATCAAACTCACTGCTTTCTTTTCTAATTCATTGTTTTTTCCATACATTTCTTGAAAATTGCAATGTTTTGTTGCAGGACTTTGGTGGGCGTGAATTGCGGATCAGATTCTCTGTCGACATGAATCTTCCGAGGAGGAATCTCCACACATTGAGCTCGTCACCGAAGAAAAATATAATATACGAGAGTCCGCATAAAGTGTATGTCGGCAATCTTGACTGGAATGTTCAACCTGGAGACTTGAGAAATCTCTTTAGCCAATTCGGCGTTGTGGTTAGTGCTAAAGTGTTGCATGATCGAAGAGCGAGTAAAAATCGTGTCTACGGATTTCTGTCCTACGGTTCGGCTGCTGAAAGAGATGCATCGATTGTTCTGAATGGAACTGTAAAAACCAATTTCTCCACATCTTGAATGACACTTTCATTTCTTTTTCCTTTTTTAACCTATGAATGTTGCATAATTGCAGGAGTTCCATGGCCGGAAACTTGTAGTTAAACTAGGTTCCGAGAGGACCAAAACTTGACTGCAGATTTGCTTTGTTCAAGGTCAAGAAACTTTATTTCGACCTGAAAATGGGAAGAAAACGCATTTAAATTCAGTACATTTTTTCATGAGGTAGAATATGGACTTCGAGTACTTTGTTCAACGGCTTATGAGCGAGGTTATGATTCCGAGCACAATCAGTTCTAACCGTGTTGTGCGAAGTAGTTGGATCAATCAAATGAATATCGAGCTATGTGCTTCCGCTCCAACATGTATTTTTTGTCATTGAATTTATTCCGGTTGAGAACTGATTAGAGGTGTATTTAGTCGATATGTGCTGGACTCTGAGTTTGCTCTGGAGCTCCGCATTGTAATGGAGTTTTCTGAGAAACATTTTTGGTCATGTAGAACAAACCTGAAAGGTTCCTTGAAATTGATTGGGAAATATTATTTGTTCTCCTCTTTCTTTCCCACCATTTTTTTTAATATTTTCATGATTTTTTCTCATAAGAGTTTTTCACATAAATTTTAGTCTCTTTTTGCAATTTTTTTCTTTTTTGTTTTGTTTTCAATTTCCAACCATTGGGGTAAGAGCGTAGATTAGAGTTTCTGTGCAATTTTGTGAAAATTGCAATTTAAAAAAAAAATAGAATTTTTTTTCTTTTTCTCGTCTGTCTTCTTCGCCAGTGTCTTTGCCTTCTTCAACAGAGGAAGAAGACAAGAGAAACCTGCCACCCTCTGTCATCCATCGTTGAGGAGAGAGCAGCCCCTGCCAAATAGAAGCACGATCGTCGACAGAGTCAGTCACCATTTGAGAAATAGAAGACCTCCTATGTCGCGTCTATTGTGTAAATGGATAGTGGGTCCTCCACTACTCCATGTTTTGTGCTCCATGTTTTGTGATGTTTTCTTTTTGGTTGTCTTCTGCTGGTTGTCTTCCGCATGTTTTAGGGAGTGCTTTAATGCATGTTTTGTGGAACGTCTTATGACATGTTTAGTTAAAGTTTGTTTTATTATTTCTTTATGTTTGTGGAGAATGCCTATAAAAGGAAGGCCAACTTCATTTGTAATGCAATACGTAGAGTGTAAATCCAAGTCCTTTGTTTTGTTTATATTCTCTTATCAAGTGTTCAAATCAATTCTACTCCATTACGTTGTGTTGCTCCATTGGTTTTGTTCCATCAATATTTCTTATCAGTGGTATCAGAGCCATTGAAAAAAAGTGAGGGTTCTAGAGTGTTGTAACATTCTAGCACGAATTTTTTTTCTCATTACAATGAGTATTATTCATGGCTTCCGATAGTTTTGTTCAACCTGTTATTCCATGGTTCGATGGTCACTATGATCATTGGAGCATGCTGGTGGAAAATTTCTTGAGGTCCAAAGAATACTGGCAAGTGATTCAAAATAGAGTAACCGAACCAGCAAAGGACACTGTCCTCACCGATGCACAATGGGTAGAAATTGAAGGGAAAAAATTGAAAGATCTCAAAGCCAAAAATTATTTATTCCAAGTGATTGATCGTTCAATATTGGAGACTATTCTTTGCAAAGATACCTCCAAGGATATTTGGGATTCTATGAAAAATAAGTATCAAGGCTCTTCGAGAGTAAAGCGTGCACAGCTTCAAGCCTTAAGACAAGATTTCGAAACTCTACAGATGAAAGATGGAGAATCTATTACAGCTTATTGTGCAAGGACTATGGGGATAGCAAACAAAATGCGTTTTCATGGTGAGAAAATGGAAGATGTTGCCATCGTTGAAAAGATTCTACGATCATTAACACTGAAGTTTGATTATGTTGTATGCTCAATTGAAGAATCCAAAGACATTGATGATTTTTCGCTTGACAAACTCCAAAGCTCGTTACTTGTTCATGAACAAAAGATGAACAAAAGTTCACCTAGAGAGGAGCAAGCTTTAAAAGTTACCACCTTTACGTCTTCCTCAAATTTTAGAGGAAGGGGTCGAGGTAGAGGTAGAGGTAGAGGCAGAGGAAATGGAGAACGAGGCAGCCAAAATGCTGGTCAATATTACAAAGCAGATGATGACAAATTTCAAAACAAAGGCAGAGGAAAATATCAACACTTTGAAAAATCTAAGGTAGAGTGTTTTCGATGTCATAAAATTGGTCATTATCATTCTGAATATTATACTAAACTACCTAACTACAAAGAAAAAGGAGAGAAATCTAATTTCGCAGAAAAACAAGAAGAGGAAACTTTATTATTGGTTGGACAGGTTGATGAGGCACATCAATCCGATGTGTGGTATGTTTATACAGGATGCAATAACCACATGTGTGGAAATAAATCTTCTTTGTCTTCCTTAAATGAAGATTTTTGCTCTACAGTAAGTTTTGGTAATTATTCTACTGTGAAAGTCATGAGAAAAAGTGACATTAAATAAGAACCAAGAATGGTTTTGAAGAAATGATTTCTAATGTTCTTTATGTTCCTGATTTGAAGACTAACTTATTAAGTGTTGGTCAGTTGCAAGAAAAAAGTTAAACAATAACCATTGAAAATGGTATTTGTGAAATATATGATTCTTCTCGTGCATCTATTGTTGTTATTCAAATGACTTCAAACAGGTTATTTCCTCTAAAGATTGATGTTATCCAACCTTGTTTGATGGCTGAGGCTAAAGATTCGTCATGGCTATGGCATCTTTGGTATGGTCATCTGAATTTTGGCAGACTAAGAACTCTACAATGGAAAAATATGGTGATTGGTCTTCCTCAAATTTCTATCCCTTCTCAAGTTTGTGAAGAATGTGTTGTTAGAAAACAATATCGTTCTCAATTCCCACAAGGAAAGTCATGGAGAGCTAAGAAAGTCTTAGAGCTAATTCATTCGGACATTTGCGGGCCGATAAATCCATTATCTAATGGAGGTAAAAGGCACTTAATTACATTTATTGACGACTTTACTCGAAAAACGTGGTCTATTTTTTGCAAGAAAAATGTGAAGCTTTTAGTGCATTTAAAAGCTTCAAGGCACGAATTGAAAAAGAAACGGAGAAAAGTATCAAATCTCTTCGTATAGATCGAGGAGGAGAATATTGCTCAAGGGAGTTTGAAACTTTCTGTAATATTCAAGGCATACGAAAGGAGCTCACAACTGCTTATACACGACAACAAAATAGCGTATCAGAGAGGAAAAATAGAACCATTTTTAACATGGTAAGGTGCTTATTGACCAAAGGAAAAGTTCCAAAAACTTTTTGGCCTGAAGCAGTAAATTGGAGCATCCATATGTTAAATTGAAGCCCTACTTTTTCCGTTAAAAATATGACGCTAGAGGAAGCTTGGAGTGGGAGAAAACCAGCAGTGAATTATTTCAAAATATTTGGTTGCATTGCATATGCACATATACCAGATGAAAGAAGAAAGAAACTGGATGAGGGAGAAAAATGTGTTTTTCTTGACGTTACACATCAAAAGCATATAGATTGTCCAATTTTCTCACTGAGAAGATTGTGACAAGTAGAGATGTTATTTTTGATGAGGAAAGTTTCTGGAATTTGACATGGCAGTAGCCTACTCCAACTATTCTTGATGATGAAGTTGATATACAACAACCGCAACAAGAAAATTCATCGGATCTTACTCTTGAAGATCCTCAAAATGAAGTTCCAATAGATGCTGAAAATTCCTCAATAGAAGAAGCTTCTGATACAACAGCAAAAAATTATTTACATCATATTCGAAAAAGGCCAGCCTAGATGGCAAATTATGAGGTACTTGGAATTGACCAAACTAATGATCCAATAACGTATTTTACTTTCTTTGCAGACTGTGATCCAACGTCTTTTGAAACTGCTTCAAAAGAATTAAAATGGCGAAAGGCAATGGACGATGAAATTGAAGCCATTGAAAGGAATGATGCTTGGGAGTTATGTTATCTTCCAAAAGATCACAAAACTTTCATTGTAAAGTGGGTTTTCAAAACAAAATTAAAAGAACATGGCGAGGTTGACAAATACAAGGCACGATTAGTGGCTAAGGGCTACAAACAAGAATATGGAGTTGATTACAGTGAAGTTTTTGCTCTAGTTGCAAGACATGATACAATTCAAATGGTTATTGCATTGGTGGCACAAAGATCGTGGTCTATCTTTCAATTGGATGTCAAATCGGCATTCTTGCATGTAACCTTAGAAGAAAAGGTATTTATTGATCAATCTCCTAGTTATATTAAAATTGGAAATGAGCATAAATTTTATAAATTGAAAAAGGCTCTATATGAATTGAAACAAGCTCCACGGGCTTGGTATAGTCAGGTTGAGAATTATTTTTTAAAAGAAGGTTTTCAAAAATGTCCATATGAGCACACATTATTTGTTAAGCTTGGAGATAAAGGAAACATGCTCATTGTGTGTTTATATGTGGATGATCTTATCTACACCGGGAATGATTGTTCTATGTTTAAGAAATTTAAAAACTCTATGATGAACGAATTCGAAATGTCTGACCTTGGAATGATGCATTATTTTCTTGGCATAAAAGTAGTGTAATCTGGTAATGGAATTTTTATTTCTCAAAAGAAATATATTCGAGAAATTTTATACAGGTTTCAAATGAGGGATTGTAATCTCGTAACTACTCCTGCAGAGGTTGGATTGAAGCTACATAAGGATGATGGAGAAACAAAAGTGAACAAGACACTTTATAGATAGATTGTTGGCAGTTTGATGTATTTAACTGCAACAAGACCAGATATTATGTACTTTGTGAGTTTAATCAGCCGATATATGGAGAATCCAAAAAATCTGCATTTATTAGCTGTCAAAAGAATATTACGTTATTTGCAAGGAACCAAAGATTTTGGCATATTCTACAAAAAGGGTAAACAATCTGAATTGATCGGATTTATTGACAGCGATTATGCAAGAGATCAAGATGATAGAAAAAGTACATTCGGTTATGTCTTTATGTTTGGTACAGGGGCTGTTTCATGGTCATCTAAGAAGCAAAGAATTGTTACTTTATCAACAACTGAAGCCAAATTTATTGCTGCGTGTGCTTGTACTTGTCAAGCTATATGGTTAAAGAGAATTCTTGAAGAATTACAGTTCAACCAAAATAGAGCAACTACAATTTTCTGTTACAACAGCTCAACCATAAAAATTTCAAAGAATCTAGTGTTACACGAAAAGAGCAAACATATTGAAGTGAAATATTATTTTTTAAGGGATCTCAGCAATAGTGTAATAATTGATTTGAAGTATTGTCCCAGCAAAGAGCAGTTAGTGATATATTCACTAAACCACTCAAATTCATTTTATTTCAAAGTCTGAGAAACTTATTGGGTATTTGCGATATGAAGAACTGATGTGCCCCAGGGACCTATCACTCGGAGCTGAGCCAAGAAACTCGTAGCTTTCCTAACGCGTTTTTATTTTGCAGAAAATATCAAAGTATGAGATTCTTTGAAGGTAATATCTCACAAAGATAAAGGAGTTCCGTTCCACGTGATTACATGGGTGCATTCACAACCAAACAAATAGCACGTCAATTCCATTTCCAAAAGGGGGTTCTATGAAGGTGTGAGGATTCAAAGCGCACTATTATCATTTGATGTCTTGTTGAATTGAAATTAGACTTGTTCTGGAAACTTTTAATTGGTTTTTATAATTTTGTTGTTTTATCTTGGTTAAGTGTTAGAGAGGTGCGCGGTTTACATGCAAACCACGCCCTCATGCCAAAATTTCTACATTAAGGGCATTTTGATCTTTTGGCATCTTTTGTAAACACTTAGGGTTTTAAAACCCCTCTTTGAGAATGAAAAATCATTTTTGATGAAATAGAAAATTTTGTTCTTCTTTGGAGAAGAAACCCGCGGCCCCTCCCCCTCACCGCCGTCTCTTCCACCACCCAAGCTAGGTATTCTTGAGTCTTCTTGACCTAGCAATTTGAGATACTATCTCCTCCAATACCTCATCTTCAAGGTGTGGATTGTGGAGTGGGGATAGAAGAAGGTCTCCACCCCTTGGAGAGTGTTTGTTCCTCGGCAAGCCATTAGTCGCCCCTCTCATTAGGAGGCCCGCGGACTCCTCGGATTTTCTCTTGTTCCTTAAAGGTTTTTGTATTATTTCTAATCTTCTTTGTGCTCTATTATTCTCTTGACTGGTTGCCTTCATCCTATTCATGAGTTGGTTCGTGGATCTCAAGTTGAGATTGAGTTTTTGTTGGATTTTATTTTGCTGCAAAGAATCTGTTTCTGTTTGAGCTACTGGATGTACTCGATTGTGGTTCTGTTTTGAAGCTCTTACGCTTGTTATCTTAAAATCATTTCTTCTGTAGATTTGTTCTATAATGAGCTAAATTGCTGCCTTCGAAAATTGGTATTCATTGGAATTATATAGAGTGAGATCTCCCCATTTGAATTCGGGTCGCCAAATCTGTTCGGGTGAAACCCTAGATTTGGGGTTATTTTGTTTCAATCATAACTTGAAATCCAGAATGGTTTTCTCACTGGATTTTTGACAAGATTTGCCTAATTATGTTATTTTGGTGATCTCCAAAATTGAGCCAAAGTTCACGCATGAATTGGGAGTTAACTCAGTTTTGGCGTCTCTAGTTTAGATTATTTACAGCTTTGTGATAGATTTCTCTCTTATGCTCTAAGCGATCCTTGGAGCCTATCATTTGATATCAAAGCCGTGTTACGCTCTTGCTGCTATTATTGTGATTTAAGAGGTTATTATGAGTACTAGAAGTGGGGTTCATTACCACAACCCCAGAGAGATGAGAAATAATCAGAGTACACCACCTGAGGAGGCTCAAGAGCAAACCGAGCCTAGTATTAAAGAGATGTTTGACATGATCCTTAAGCTTCAGCAAAAGATTGAAGCTTCAGATAATGATAATGTATGGGGTCCTAGAACTCCAAGTCCTAGAAGAAGGATTAGTACGTCGATTGATTCAAGAGGTCGAGATGCTAGTTCATTAGATGATGTTTGGGAGGAACCCGAGGAGAGGGAATCGCCTAGCCCAAGAAGGAGATCTAATGGCAAGCATGATATGAGACATGTTAAGGTCTCTATTCCTCATTTTAAAGGCTCTAGTAATGGTGGTGACTTTCTAGAATGGGTTGAAAAGGTGGACTGAATTTTTGAGTGTTATGATTATTCGGAAAAAACAAAGATTCAAATGGTGGCCTTAGAACTCTCGGGATATGCTAGTATATGGTGGGAGGACCTTAAAGCACAAAGACGGAAAGACGGGGAAGGTGAGATCCGAAGTTGGGAAGCTTTGAAGGCACTTATGAGAAAGAGATTTGTCCCTCCACATTACAAGCAAGAGTTATTTCTACAATTACAAAATTTGAAACAAGGCTCTCTAACGGTGGATGAGTATTTAACCGAGTTCGAAATATTGAAGATACGTTGTAACGTGATAGAGCCAATGGAGCAAACAATAGCTCATTTTATTAGAGGCTTACACAAAGAGATCGGTGACACCGTGGAATTGCAATCCTATGTAACTTTCGATGATGTTGTACAATTAGCCTTAAGAATTGAAAGGCAAAGAAGGAGGAGGGCAAAGGAAGGTATGTCTCGGCCTTCCTCTAAAAGTATCAATCCTTCAAAACTGATTCAAAAGGGAGAGAGCAAGCCTAATGCCATGAAGAGTAATGAAGAAAAGAAACCTTTGTTTGATAATAGCAAACTGAGATCCAGGGATATCAAGTGTTTTAAATGCTTGGGATTCGGTCATATAGCTTCTCAATGTCCAAATGTAAAAGTTATGATTCTTAAAACGAGAACTCATGAGGTAGTTAGTGAAGATGAGGAAGAGGTTGTGGGTGTAATGGAAGAAGAAAAAGAGGAAGAGACTTTTTATGCTCCTGAAGGTCCTTTACTTGTTGTGATGAGGCGTTCTATGACTATTCAAAATCAAGTTGAGGAATTACAGTGGGAAACCATCTTTCACACTCCTTGTCAAGTTAAGGGAAAACTTTGCTCACTAATTATTGACTGAGGTAGTTGCACCAACGTCATATCCTCGGATGTAATTGAGAAATTGGGGTTGGTCACTTCGGCTCACCCCACCCCGTACTGATTAAATTGGTTGAATGAAAAGGATCCGATCAAGGTAACCAAACAAGTGAGACTGACCTTTGCTATTGGAGGTTACGAGGACGAGGCCTTGTTTGATGTTGTTCCAATGACCGCTAGTCATTTATTACTTGGAAGGCCTTGGCAATTTGATAGGAAGACGAAGAATGATGGATTTTCTAATTATTATTCCTTCAAATTCAAAGGGAAGACCGTGAATCTAGCACCCCTCAACCCAGATCAGATTGCTAAAGATTACGAGAGCATGAACAAAAGTAGAGCCGAGACGTCCCTTATAATCACGAAATGAGACCTTAAGAGATCCTTAAGGCAAGGAGGGCCGATTATTCTCATGTTATTCCGTGAAAGATTAGAGGAGTTGGGAACCATTCCCGATTCTGTGTTAGGATTACTTAAAGAGTATGAGGACATATTTCCGGAAGAGTTACCCCATGGTCTACCGCCCTTGAGAGGGATCTAGCACCAGATAGATCTTTTGCCTGGGGCTCCTTTGCCTAATAGGTTGTTCTACAGATTGAGTCATGAGGAGTCTAAAGATCTTCAAAAACAGGTCACCGACTTACTTGACAAAGACTACATCAGAGAGTCTCTTAGCCCATGTGTCGTGCCTACTTTATTGGTTCCTAAGAAAGATGATACGGTACGAATGTGTGTTGATAGCCTAGCCATCAACCAAATCACTATCAAATATCGTTTTCCTATTCCCAAACTTGAGGATATGTTAGATGAACTCAGTGGAGCTGCTATCTTTTCTAAGGTTGACTTGAAAAGTTGTTATTACCATATTCGAATGCGTGAAGGGGATGAGTGGAAAACCGCTTTCAAAACGAAGTATGGGCTCTACGAGTGGATGGTCATGCCTTTCGGTTTGTCCAACGCCCCTAGCACCTTTGTGCGTGTGATGCATCACCTTCTTTGGGAATTCATGGGAAAGTTTGTCGTCGTTTATTTCGACGATATACTTATCTATAGCTTGGATATCTCAAGTCATATTGCGCATCTACGATTATTATTCGAAGTATTATGGGAAGCTCACTTATTTGGCAATCTTAAGAAGTGTTCCTTTGCTCAAGATCGAGTTTATTTCTTGGGATTTATAATTACTAAAGACGGAATGGAAGTAGATGAAACTAAAATAGAGGCAATCCGGGACTGGCCGATTCCAAAGAGTGTCTCGGAAGTTCGAAGTTTCCATGGTTTGGCTTCTTTTTACCTACATTTTATAAAGGGATTCAGCTCGATTATGGCCCCTATAACCGATTGCACAAAAAAAGGAAAAGATTTTGTGTGGACTTCATCTTTCTAGTCTAACTTCGAGGCCATCAAAGAAAAGCTATGTAATGCTCCACTCCTAGCACTTCCCGATTTTACCAAAGTTTTTGAGATTGAATGTGATGCCTCGGGATTAGGTATCGGTGTGGTACTTATTCAGGAAGGCAAGCCTGTTGCCCATTTTAGTGAAAAACTAAAGGGAGCTGTTTTAAATTATTCTACTTATGACAAAGAATTCTTCGTTGTCATCCGAGCATTGGAAGTTTGGCAACACTATCTTTTTTCTAGAGAGTTTATTATTCATTCTGATCACCAAGCATTGAGGCACATTCGAAGTTAGGGAAAACTTAACCGTAGTCATGGCAAGTGGGTAGAATTTCTGGAACGTTACCCATATATTATTAAATACAAAAAGGGGGAAACTAATCAGGTCGTAGATGCTCTTTCTAGGCGTTCTGTTTTGTTGACGGAACTTAATGCAAGACTTTTTGGTCTAAACTAGATCAAGGAGTTATATTCTGAGGATAAAGATTTCGGGAGTATCTACTCTAATTGTTTGAACAAGCCAGAATTTCCTTTCTTTTTGGAGAGTGGGTTCCTTTTTAAGAATGGAAAGTTGTGCATTCCTATATGTAGCCTTCGGGAAGCTCTCGTTCTAGAAGCTCATTGTGGTGGACTAACGAGTCATTTTGGCAATAAAAAAACTATTGAGGCAATTCAAGAGCATTTTCATTGGCCTCATTTGCGACGGGATGTACAAAAGATAGTGGATCGTTGTATCGTTTGTAAGAAAGCCAAGAGCCGAGTTCTGCCGCAAGGCTTATACATGCCATTACCCATGGCCACCCATCCTTGGGTGGAAATCAGCGTTGACTTCATTTTGGGCATTCCCCGTACCTTGAGCCAAGGACTCTATCATGGTTGTAGTGGACCGTTTCTCTAAGATGGCCCACTTTATAGCTTACAACAAGACTGATGATGCCCCTCATATTGCTGACTTGTTTTTTAAGGAGATTATTCGCTTGCATGGAGTTCCACGCTCCATTGTATCAGATTGGGATACGAAGTTCTTAAGCTCTTTCTGGAAAACTTTATGGCGGAAATTGGGTACCAAATTATTCTTCAGTACTTCCTTCAACCCTCAAACAGATGGGCAAATGGAGGTGGTAAACAGGACCTTGGGAGCTTTACTCAGATCGGTACTCAGTAAACGGTTAACTGATTGGGACGTACAGTTGCTTTATGTGGAATTTGCGTATAACCGAATTGTGCATGGAACTACTCATCATACCCCATTCGAGATAGTATATGGATTTAATCCTCTTACGCCTATGGATCTTCTCCCACTACCAAAAACCGAATATGTGAGTGAAGACGAAGCTGTTAAAGCTGCAAGAGTTAAATCATTACATGAGGAGGTTCGGAAGAGCATCGAGAAAAAGAATTTTGAATTTGCGAAACTTGCCAACAAGGGACGGAAGGAAGTCATATTTGAGGTGGGAGACCTTATTTGGTTGCATTTACGTAAAGAAAGATTCCCGATTACCTTAAGTGCAAGTTAATGCCAAGGGCTGATGGCCCTTTTAAAGTATTGGAATGTATCAACAATAACGCATACCGAATTGAGCTACCTGATGATTACGGTGTCTCGGCTACCTTCAATGTTCAGAATTTATCACCATATCATGGCGAGGACGAGCTTTCTATAGGGGATCCTTCGGAGCAACCTATGGATTTGGGGTCAAATCCTCAATCACCCCGGGAGGATGATGTGCCCCAGGGACCTATCACTCGGAGCCGAGCCAAGAAACTCATAGCTTTCCTAATACGTTTTTATTTTGCAGAAAACATCAAAGTATGGGATTCTTTGAAGGTAATATCTCACGAAGATAAAGGAGTTCCATTCCACATGATTACATGGGTGCATTCACAACCAAACAAATAGCACGTCAATTCCGTTTCCAAAAGGGGGTTCTATGAAGGGGTGAGGATTCAAAGCGCACTATTATCATTTGATGTCTTGTTGATGAATTAGAATTAGACTTGTTCTGGAAACTTTTAATTGGTTTTTATAATTTTGTTGTTTTATCTTGGTTAAGTGTTAGAGAGGTGCGCGGTTTGCATGCAAACCACGCCCTCATGCCGAAATTTCTACATTAAGGGCATTTTGATCTTTTGGCATCTTTTGTAAACACTTAGGGTTTTAAAACCCCTCTTTGAGAATGAAAAATCACTTTGATGAAATAGAAAATTTTGTTCTTCTTTGGAGAAGGAAACCCGCGGCCCCTCCCCCTCACCGTCGTCCGTCTCTTCCACCACCCAAGCTAGGTATTCTTGAATCTTCTTAACCTAGGAATTTGGGATACTATCTCCTCCAATACCTCATCTTCAAGGTGTGGATTGTGGAGTGGGGATCGAAGAAGGTCTCCACCCCTTGGAGAGTGTTTGTTCCTCGGCAAGCCATTAGTCGCCCCTCTCATTAGGAGGCCCGCAGACTCCTCAGATTTTCTCTTGATCCTTAAAGGTTTTTATATTATTTCTGATCTTCTTTGTGCTCTATTATTCTCTTGACTGGTTGCCTTCATCCTATTGAAGAGTTGGTTCTTGGATCTCAAGTTGAGATTGAGTTTTTGTTGGATTTCATTTTGCTGCAAGAATCTATTTCTGTTTGAGCTACTGGATGTACTCGATTGTGGTACTGTTTTGAAGCTCTTACGCTTCTTATCTTGAAATTGTTTCTTCTGGAGATTTGTTCTATAATGAGCTAAGCTGCTGCCTTCGAAAATTGGTATTCATTGGAATTATATAGAGTGAGATCTCCTCGTTTGAATTCTGATCGCCAAATCTGTTCGGGTGAAACCTAGATTTGGGGTTATTTTGTTTCGATTATAACTTGAAATCCAGAATGGTTTTCTCACTGGATGTTTGACACGATTTGCCTGATTATGTTATTTTGGTGATCTCCAAAATTGAGCCAAAGTTCATGCGTGGATTGGGAGTTAACTCAGTTTTGGCGTCGCTAGTTCAGATTATTTACAGCTTTGTGATAGATTTCTCTCTTGTGCTCTAAGCGTTCCTTGGAGCCTATCAAGAACCCTACTTGAAGAAATGACTGCATTAAACTAAAAGTTTGCACACTTCAGTTTACGAGAGGGATTGTTGTGTAAATGGATAGTGGGTCCCCCACTACTCCATGTTTTGTGCTCCATGTTTTGTTATGTTTTCTTTTTGGTTGTCTTCCGCTGGTTGTCTTCCGCATGTTTTAGGGAGTGCTTTTATGCATGTTTTGTGGAATGTCTTATGGCATGTTTAGTTAAAGTGTTTTTTATTATTTCTTTTATGTTTGTGAAGAATGCCTATAAAAGGAAGGTCAGCTTCATATGTAATGCAATACGTAGAGTGTAAATCCAAGTCCTTTGTTTTGTTTATATTCTCTTATCAAGTGTTCAAATCAATTCTACTCCATTACGTTGTGTTGCTCCATTGGTTTTGTTCCATCAATATTTCTTATCAGCGTCGTTCTCCGCCCCGCCGCGTAGAGTTCTCACGCCGCCGATCTACTCCTCCATCGTCCGATCAAACAGAACAATTCGACGTCTAAGCAGAACGTCGAAACCCGCCCAAAAGACTTAGGCAGACTCACACAGAAACTGTCGAGTCTCCTCCATCCCTCCGTTCAGAACGATTAAGTTCCTTTCGCCTCACGCAGAGCCTCGCCGACATTTGTTTACAGCAATTCCGAGCATAGTCACCCCACCAAGCATCCATCTGCTGCTCTGTGAGTGAACAAGATAAATTTTGAATCTTTTTCTTTGAAGATTCGTTGATTCAGTGGAGCTTTGTTTTGGAACTTTTGGTGGAATTCTCATTTATATCTGTGATTATTTGGGCGGATTTATCGTGGAAGCTGAATTTTTGGTTGTGGTTATTGGTATTATTAGGCTTAAAATATTTGAGTAGAATATTTTATTAAGCTGTTATTTTTTGTGCTGGAATTTTGGTTAAAAAATTGCGTGAAAATTTCTAGAATTATTTAAGAATTAAAGTTTTTGGTAGATATTTTGGTTTCAGATATTTTGGGTGAAATTCTGAAATTTTTGGGCGAGATGACTTCGTTAGAATTTAATATTCTGTTATTGGATCAGAATACAACAAGGTTTCAGTTATGGCAGGTGAAGATGCGAGATGTTCACGAATAGATGGATTTAGACAACGCATTGTTAGAGCTCGATCAAATGCCCACGTCATGGAGTGAAGAGGAGAAACTTCAAAAGGATAAAAAAATCCTATCTTTGATAGGTCTGCATTTGTAAAATCAAATTTTTGAGGACATTTTTAACAAGAAATCTACCGCTGAATTATGACTAAAATTAGAGCAGTTGAATATGAAAAAAAAAACTCTGACTATCAAATTGCATCTGAAGCAATGACTTTATTCTCATCAGTTAATGGAATGAGCTTCTATTACAAAATATTTGGACCACATTCAATGAGTTCGATTTGGATTTTTAGACTATGAGATGCAAGTACGATGAGAAGGATTTAGAGTTGGTTTTACTATGCTCGTTGCATGCTTCATATTGTTATTTCAAATATACAATTTTATACAATAGGAAAAGTATAACGTTGGAAGAGATTTATGGTATGTTGTTGTCAAAAGAGAAGATGAAGCAGAATGTTGTTGGATCCGAGTCTCGAGGTGAGGGATTCGTCATTCAGGATAGAACAAGATAGTCAAACAAAAATGACAATGATAATGTTCAGAGTTCGAAGGGCATATCAAAATCAAGAAACCATGGTAGAACCTGTTACTTTTGTAAGTAGAATGGGCAGATTAAATTTGAGTGTCGTAAATTGCATAATGAAATAAAGAGAGCTGTTGAGAAGGGAAAAAAACCGATGATATCTAGTGAAGTAAATGTCGCAAAAGAATAATACTATAGTGTTGGAGATCTTCTGATTGTGTTAGAGGAAAACTCAAAGCCAAACAAGGATTAGATTCTGAATTTAGCTTGTTCATTTCATATGTGTTACAATTGGGATTAATTTTTGACATGTAAGACCGTTTCAGGAGATGTTGTGTTAATGGGTAATAACACATCTTGCAAGATAGCTGACATGGGTACCGTCAGAATCAAAATGTTTGATGGAGTTGTCAGGACACTAGGTAATGTGCAACACGTTCTTGATTTAAAGAAGAATTTGATCTCGTTGAGTACTCTGAATTTGAAAGGGTACAAGTTTAGAGTTGTAGGTGGAGCAATGAAGATTAGTATATGTGCTCTCGTCATATTAAAGGGACACAAAAGGTCTACAAATTTGTATATGTTACAGGGTTCTACAGTAACGGGTAATAAGGCTACAAAGTTTATGAATTCACCTTCTAAAGGATTTTTGGAGAAGACTCGGAAGAAGTCAGGTTCTCAAGTGAAGTTCAAGTTAGGATCTAAATCTATATCAGAGCTTATATGTCAGCTTATTACATATTTACGTAAGAGTGGTATCGTCAAAGGTAGAACCAAGAGGAAGGGTAAATGTAAAACTCGTGAAATTTTTAATAATAAATTCCACATGTAAATTTTGCACATTAAAATCGGACAAAGCATAAAAAAATGACTCGATTTGTCGCATAGCGGGCACGCGTGAATTCTCAATCAAATATTCAAAATGGGTAAATTTGGATATTACTGAGTGGTAGATTAATTGAAGAAGTGAAATAGGTAAATTAATTTGATTAAAGAATCATTGTCAACTAGCGTTTGGAATGAATCGAATTGAAAACAGAAGTTAGATGAGATTTATTTAATGAATAATATATATATATATATATATATTATTAAATAAATTAATAAAATAATAAAAAGAAGAAGAGAGGCTGGAAGAGGCAAATAAGCTATCAACCATTAGATAGGAGGGCGGATGACATATGAGTCATCGGATGGAGAAGTGAGATTAAACGCAGACCATTGGATGATGAAAAAAGATGCTCCAGTGAAACAGAAAGATTCTGTGGTTGAAGAAATTTGATCGTCATATGAGATAGTGTGGCAAACGTGGACTGTTGGATGACGGAAGAAGATGCTCCTGCGGAAGGAAAGATTCCTTTAGGAGAACGATTGGTCGTTGGATCGACGAAGTGAAGAACGAATAATGCCTCAGCCATTGGATGAAGTTCTCAGAATGGAATCCATCCACGGAAATGATTTTAAGGAGTGGCTTGGATGTCTACCATCGTATAAAAGCGCGATCAAGCATGAACCGTTGGATGCACGGAAAGATGCTCTAGCAAAATCTAAAGATTCCTCGCAGAAATGGAACCCCGGCCGCACTATAAGTTGAAATACGTAGTTTGATTAAGGAAAACTCGTGGGCTATGTGGAACATTGTCGTTTCGGCTTGTGAATTTAAAGGAAACGATGTCGTTTGGGTTACGAGTTAAAATGGACAGGGGCGGCACGGGAGTGTACCTGTCCGCAGGAGTGAACACTACTGCGAATTTAGTGAAACGCAGTCATTTAGACTCAGATTTGCAAGAAAAACCTGGGTCGTACAGAAGCATACCTAACATTGCAAGCAAACGCTTCCGAAAATAGCAAACTCCCTACCCTAAACTGCAGGTCTAAAAAGGGCGTACAGATGGATTGAGTCGCACTATTTATCTGCGAGTATCAGTGAGGGCTTACTGTCCGAAGCTCCAGCAAGGAGACAGAACTTGCGATGGAGAGACGAGCTGCGGGAGAAGGTTCTGCCATGGCAGGACTATTTGCTCCATTTTATGGAGCTCGAGGTAAGGAATGTTTCCTTACCTGCTCTATATTTTATGCTTACTAAACCGAGGGCGTGATTCTCTATTGAGGATGATTTAGGTTGTTGAGTTTGTTCCAGCTATGATGGATGACTCGAGGATGTGCCACTTGTTGCCATGTTTCTTTTACGCTTACTGAATCATTGGTACATTGTTCGTTGACTGTGTTTGTTTATGTCATAAAAGCCTAGGATGTGATGATATGTTTTACTGTATTATTTATGCTCTATGGACCAAGGGTGTTAGTACTCTGTATGGAGATGAAGGTAGATGTTTCTTAACTCCAGTTATAAGTCATTATTTAGAACGGACATTATACTGTTGATGTCGAGGATTTGATGTTGGTTCCCTGGGTTGTTTACATTTTTGGGAACCGTAAAGATAATGATTAGTAGTGTTGATAGGTGAATGATTATTCCTAATTATATTGGTTAATAAGAAACTATTGACATAATGATTGACGCTCTATTTTGGTTAGTTTCGCTATACGATGATGAACTCCATATCATAAAAGCTTGATAATGAGGTTGGTAATGATTAGGAGTTTAGCGTGAAACCGTGTGCTGTGGAAACTGTTTTGAGGGTGTGTTCTTTTGTTTCTATATTACGGTTGATGTTTAGAAGTCCCACTATTGAAGATAGAATTCTGTCATATTTGAAGGATATGTTCTGTTGGTTTTGTTCTGTTAGCTACGATAGATCATGTTTAGTTGTAGGTTTTATAGTAGCATGAAGTGTAGGATCGATATGCACCTAGAGGGGGGGAGGGGGGGTGCGATTTAATTAACTCTAAACCCTAAATGATTTATCACATATAAAGTATACAAATAATAATAATAATAATGAGTTTAAGGGATAGAAAGTACCAAGAAGTTTGTTCACCCGGTTTGGGCCTACGTCCGTGCTTCAAGTTTTCAAGTTGATGATCCTTAAACCCAATAACCTCCCCGATTTATTGTTGATTGAACTTCACAGGCGTCAATCAAGCCTTTACATACTATTCTAGGGCATCACCCTCTTCTTTTTAACTATTTTCAGGGCGTCATCCTTTAATCACCGTTTAAGTACAAGAAATGAGAAAACTAAAAATTCCTATGTCTCCCAAATATAAAATCTCAAGTTTGGGGATTGGAGAGTTAGGATTTACCATCTATGAATAATTTGGAATCGAGTATAAAATTTAGCAGAGCCTCGCGTGAATTCTCGCTTAGTTCATTTGAGCTTCGAAGTGTCTTCTATATATAAAAACTGTGAAGTCAGTCGACAACCTCTATTTTGATCGACTGCCTTTCGACCGGTGGAATGTAACCGTTGTGAATTCCAGTCAGGCGGTCGACAATTTTAGCATACTGGTCGACCACTTCTTCACAATTCCTATTTCTTGCTTGATCGGTTGATCGATCGCTTCCTCGACCATAAAACTAACAACAATCTATTTAGTTTTCCAGTCGATCGCCTTTTATTTGGTCGACCGCTTTTCCAGCTATTTCAATAGAGAACGATCTGTCTTCTACGTCAGTCGACCACTTCCATTTGGTCAACTAGATCTTCATATTTTCAACATTTTGGTCAACCTCCACACGGCTATAGTCGACCTCTACTCTTCATATTGCATTCCTTGAAGCTTCTAAGTCCCAATAATCATACTATAAGTTGCATGGTCTTTGGTAAATATGTTAGACAACATTAATACCAGTATTAAGGGTATTTCTAATAAAGATAAATATAGATATAACGATAAAAACTATTAAGCATATTTGAACAATAAACAAATTATAATTACAATTAGCACATTCATCATCAAAACAAATAAGCCTAATGATACTTAAGCTAACAATCTCCCTATTTTTGATGATGACAACATATTATAAGTTGTTTATTCCTAAGTCTAAGCATGTGCATATAGTATTGCACAATTTGATCTCTTCCCCTTAGTTTGTGCAATATATCCAATTTTAACAGTTTATATAAATCTCTCCCCTTTTGTCAAAATAAAAAAGAATTCAATGGGAAGGGCTTATAAATAAATTCATAAAAATTTCTCCCCCTTTTACATTATTCAAACCATATAAATTATTGGAGGATATTCAATAACCAAAGTCAACAATTCAATTCACATTTCAATATTGCAAACAAAAACAAATATCATTTCCCTTTTTGTCATTTAATACACATATAAGAATTGAAGATTCAACAAATAACGCACATCAATTTTTCACTTCCTCTATATCAATATACAAAATCAAATTAATAAGGATATCCAAAGCGTCAAACCAAACAATTTAATTAAATTAATGCTCCCCCTTTTTACTTATCAAAAAGAAAAATGTGAGGGAAGAAATGTGTGAAAATTGAAAGAATTTTATAAAAATTTTGGCATAGTTTCCTTTGTTTTCGCACTCCCCTTTATGCCTTGAAAAACCAATCATCCAAAAACAACCAATATTATCAAAGTTTCAGAATTTAGAATCAAGAATATCCACAGCAAAATGCAGTCCAAAACAATATCAAAAACATGAATGACCGAAAGGAAATGATACGAGAGATAATTATCAACTCATCAAAACAACTACAAGTATATTCAAATTACAGATTATCCAAAATAAGCCAAAACAAAATATAATCTAAAACTAGGAGGGACGGGCATCATTGAAAGATGGAGGGATGCCGGAGTGAGCTGTATCAGACGGTGGATCGTCATGTGAGAAAGTATTGGCCCACGTGGCCTGAGCAAGCTCCTTAACACACTTTTCCAAAGCCTTAAACCTTAGAGATCATTCATCAACCTTTGAAGTGCAAACATCAATCTTTGAAGTGCAGACATCTAAAGTTGACTGAACAAACATAACATAACCTGTGAGTATATCCATCTTTTCTTCAAATCAAGAGTATCCGAACGTAGACGATGAAGTGAGCCCAGGGGAGACCAGAGGTGAAGGAAGTGATGGGAGGGCAAGGTCAAACATCAGAATGTCTTCAGCAGGAGGAGGAATGTCTTCAGTAGGAGGAGGAATGTCAGACTGAACTAAAGAGGTAGATGAGCCTTGTGATAGCTTAAAAATCCACTGACCCTCCATATCCTACACAATTCCCAGTCAAGCAAGAGTATGAATAGTGTAGATATCCACACTTCAAAATGGTAGAGATGGCTTAGAGGGTGGAATGACAATGTCACATGTGGAAAGAGATTTGACAACAGAAGGTTAAATGGTAAATATTTTGATGTAGTGCCTACAGCCTCGATCATATGATGTAATATGATGTGTCCAACATTAAAACGAGTCCGAGAATACATTTTCTCCATCATGTATAGGTTCATATAGCTCACATGGTCCCGATGACCATCTTTAGGTAAAAGATTATATGTAATTCTATGATGAATAACTCAGGCTCTAACATTTAAGTCTTTAGCTTTAGGCTTGACAAAACATCAATATCCGGAGATTTATGAATGCTATGAAGAAAATCCAAAACCCTTTTTCGTTGAACAAACCCTGGGTCAATAGATGTATTATAATAGTTTTTTGCATTATTTCCTTCCTCAAAGTTCAACAACCTATTTATGTCTAGGGCAGACAAAACTAATTCCTTTCCATAAACAGAGCTCGTTACTTTTAGCGGACAAGCAGAATGTGACAAATTTAAGTAAAACATTCTAATAGCTTTCTCAAAATAGGGGTCATCCAATCCAAATAAATGATATAATCTCACACGTTTATATAATGCTTCCAAATTCAGACTAGATAAGTCAGCATACGAAATTTTCCTTGCAAGAATCAAGGGTTGAAACATGAAATCTTCTTCAAAACGTTGCTTGCACTTTGCATCTAAAAACCTTTTAGAAGGAAATACCATTGAGGGAGGAGGTCTAGAGGAGATGACTCGAGAAGTTTTCTGGTGATCGGAGTGGACATTGTGACGAGAGAGAAATGAATGCTTTGAACGAGAAACATACTAAAAGCCAAGAAGATTGGCAGAGGAGGCCGAAAAACAAAGAAAGATCTATCAGGGAGGAACCAAGGATGACAAAATCATCAAAATTGCCGAAACTTAGGGAAAACAGATTTCTGGAATTAGGGTTCGGGTTGACCAATTTTGACAATGTACTGGTCAATCTATTTAAAGTCGGACGACCTATTTAAAGGCAGTTGACCTATTTCTTTAAATTGAAAAATTGGCAGTTGACCAGAAAAAAACAGATCGACCGGTTTTCCAGAATTGAAAAACTCGGCACATTCTGTGATATTTTTGGTCTACTTGATTCTTAGAGAAGGTCGACCTGCTTAATTGAGAAACAAAATTGTTACTCTTTTCTCTCTTGTCCTTCAATATACTAACTCAAGTTAATAGATTTATCAACACAATACCAACATTAAAACAATCTAGATACTAAAATTTGGAAATCAATTGAAGGATTAAAAAGTCATATTAGAATTAAACCACTCAAAATTTAAACCTATAAAGTACATACAAGGAAGTCTCCCAACATTTGCATTAAAAAAAAATATTTAGATGGGTGAACATCCAACCTAAAACAAGGCTCAATTGTCTTTCTTAGGAACCCAAATTTTTTTTGGTTAATTAGTTTTAGGTATGGTTCCTTTAGGAACCCAAACAAGTTTAAAGCTAATCATTTTGCCATTTGATTTCAATGGGCAACAAAAAAATTTATGCCCTACACCATTGCACGTATTACAAATAGATAGACAAACAAAGAGATTTTCATACTTCTTTTTCTTTGCAAATGATTATAGCCAATTTCGGCTTTATCAAATGTGACTCTTTGCTTCCCTAAAAGCATGCTCAAATTTTTACTACCATTAGTGACTTTCAAAATAATAGAGTTCAATTCATCATTTTTCAATATCAATTCACTAATTTCAATCTCAAGAGATCTACTAGTAGCATCCAATTTCTCATTCATGCTTTTTAACTCAAAAATTTGATTGTCTAAAAAATTAACCCTTTCAACATGCTTTAGAACCAAATTGTCCTTCTTTTTATTCAACAAATTATATCTACGTTTAATCAAATTGAATTTGTCAAAAAACTCATTGAAAGCATCTAGCAATTCATTATCATCAACAATATTATCCAAATCACTAGAAGAGTTGTGTACCTTAGCCTCCTTAAGCAAGAATTGGAGACTTCTTCTATCTCGGAAGAAGAGTTCTCATCACTATCGTCCAAAATGGTCTTGAGTGCTTTCTTCTTAAAGATCCTTGATTTCTTCTTTGCTTTTAGGCACTCATAAGAGCTGTGTCTTGGTTTCCCTCATCCATAGCAAATTATTTCCTTCTCCCCTTTTTTCCCTTATGTTGAAGATATTTATTGAACTTCCGAGTGATGAATCTGATGTCTTCATCTTCATCCTATTCCCTGGAATCCTCTCGAGTGCTTGAGGAAGCTTTGAAGGCTGCGTTCCTTGGTTTGAAGATTTCCTTGTCTTTTTGCTCCTCTTCTCGTTGCTCATCAGCGTGATCTCGTGCATCATTAGAGAGCCAATGAGTTCCTCCCGTAGCGACCCGATTTTTCTTACATTTGAAAAGTATAAAATTTAAAACTTTTTCTTTTATAAAAACAGCGGAAGACTTTTCTTTCATAAAAACTTTTTTCAAATCGCAGCAGAAAGCTTTTATAAATAAAACAAATCATTTGAAGAATAAAATAAATAAACCTTTTGCATTATCTTTGCAAAACATTTTACAACCATTTCCCTTTAAATGCCTTTAGCCTAGCCAGCCACAAGATCCGTGTGTGCAAATCCTTCATCAACTGCTTCTTAACCCATTTCTCATACATGTACC
This sequence comes from Begonia loranthoides, assembly GCA_022433065.1. Taxonomy (NCBI): domain Eukaryota; kingdom Viridiplantae; phylum Streptophyta; class Magnoliopsida; order Cucurbitales; family Begoniaceae; genus Begonia; species Begonia loranthoides. The sequence continues at coordinate 13,193,677 of CM039479.1, read as the reverse complement.
TACATCCACAAGACTTAACTAATGAGCCTAATGCTTAGTAAGTGATATAAAATAAACTACGCACATGCCATGCAACTTTTCAAATCCGTATATCATTTTTTGTTTTCATTTCCATTTTCGTTTTCTGTTTCTGTATTCTTTTCTTTTCTGTTTACATACATTCCTAGGCCTTTTGACACAGTTTCATCCTGTAACGCATTTGTTTCCAAGCCTTTTGACACCCAATCTCATCTTGGAACGCCCACATTCCCAGGCCTTTTGGGCTCAAACCCTCATATTGGAACACATCTATCCCCATGCCTTTTGACACATCATCTCATTCTGGAACGCCTACGTTCTCAGGCCTTTTGACCCACAGTCTCATCCTATAATGTATTTGTTTACGTTCATTTCCATTTAGTATTCGTTTCTAATTCTTTTTCAAAACCATGCTTGAAAAATAATTTTCGTAATCTTTTTGAAAACCATGATGTCATGCTCGTGAATACATTCAATTCAGTCTCCTCTATATAGGCCTCAAAACATGCTTAATCTCGTTATCATTATTCTTAATTTAAAATTGATAAACATATCATTAAAAAAACCTAATTCTAGTAAACATACAACAAGCATCAATATAATCCTTAGGACATGATCACAACCTAACTTAATAATCTATGGAATCAGTAAATAGTTAACATATAATTTTCTAATTCTTGCGATGTAGGCCTTTCAGCAAAACACATACATATCACTTACCTCTCGTCCTTAAAGCGTGTAGCACTCCAATTTAACCTTCATAATAAATAACATTTAATCACTAAAATCACAGCCTATTAATCTCAACATATTCCTTATTCACTACTTAATAGAATTCTTAACCCAAATCCAACTTACACATGTAACAGTTTCCATTCATTTATCTTCGTCAACATTATTCATTAACACCAATTTAACAAAGTATGCATATTTCTCATCATCCAATAACAGTATCCTAACCAATGACAATATCCTAAAATGTAGAACAACTAACCCATTGTGGAGCTTCACCAAGCGTAACCGAACAGAGAACAATTTCACCCGAATTACTCATAACCAAAATAGAGAGCCTTTACTATTATTCAACTACTAACATGAATCACTCCACGATACCTAGAGGCAGCAAATAACAGAGGGCATTATTCATCAACACCGAATAATCTTAACACTTTATCTTCATCTTCAATTTTTAACATAGCTAAACCCATATAAACTAGGGAGGAAATCATTACTTGAAGCACATCCACGAGGACCCGAGAGCAAGCAGTGGACTTCCAGCCAACTCCCTTTCTCTTTCTTCTTCTTTCTTAAATCTTTAACCAAAATTTCCACTTAACCAATTCTAATAATCCCATCAAATAAATCTTCAATAATCATCTAAATAATTCTATTACACCTAATTAATTCATCAATTATTCTTACTTAATTCCGCTACGAAAAATCAGGGTATTACATTCCACCATAAAATCACTCCAAAATTTTCAATAATTTACAATTAATATTATTCTTAATCCTAGCTTAATTCCGGGTATTATATTCCTCCCCTCTTATATAAATTTCATCCTCGAAATTTAGCTTAATGTAATTACTTTATCGCTCTATCAACCAAAACAACAACTACCATCCTTAACAAAAAAGTACCCTAAACAACTTCTTGCATTATACCTTTATTTGAAACCTCCGAAGGATCTCACTACTTCTGCTTTCACAATATACAGCGACTTAGCAAAATGCTAAATCACACATCCAAATCCTTCGATCGTCATTTACATCTGTTGCAACAGAAGAGCCTTTGTCCAAATTTCTCCTTTTTCATTTGACAGCATGACAGATCTCTACAATATGACAAATTTAATTGCATCCAAAGCATCTTTATGCATAAAATATACCAATTCTGCTTACAATCCCGCAAGATAATTACACTACATATGGCATCTTTAAGATCCTTATACTCCCAAACACCAATCTTACTCACTAAACTCCATCTTCATTTGCATCGTCCATAGTAGCAAACATCTTTGATGTAACCATTTTCTATTTCTTAAGCCCGCTTCATCTAAAACATCACTTTGAGTTAGCAAGACACCTTCCGAAGTGATTTCTTTCACACCTTTGTCACTGCTTAACTCTTGAAGATCCAACATTCTTCCTCAGAGACGATGTGTTTCCTTGAATACGTCTCTCATTTCCCTGCGACTCACTTTCAATACTCTTCCAACTTGATGAAGTTGAGCAAACTCCATCATCTATTCAATCCTTGTGGCACGATTAAAATACCTTTTGTAGAAGATTTCCTTAAAATTCTCCCTAAACTTCATGAGTTGGAACTTGGCCCATGCAACTTTCTCTTAACTTTCTCTGGCTCTTTGACCTTAGCGTACTCAAAATACTCTTCACCATTCGTACTAATCCTTCCGAGTTCGTTGGATCACAAACATCTCCTTCAAAATATGGCGACTTTAGTCGTTGAAGCCCTTTGCACGTAAAATCTTTGGGAACTGTCAGCTGTTGGTTTCTCCATTTCTTTAATTCGCTACTCCGTTCCATAGATTGAATCTGACATTCCAACACTTCCATTGGCCTACTATTCATTTCATCTCTCGGACCTCCATTTCGTCTCATTTCTATTCAACCAACAGAGTCTATTACAACTCCAATCATTGGCAAAATAGAACTACAACAATGTTAACTATAGATTCAAGTTCCACCATCCCAAATGCAGGGAATGCAACATTAATTCTTCAATATCATCAACGTACACACCATGCAATTTTCATTTTATAACAACTTTCTCCGTTCACCTTACATCCCTCACATCATAACTTTCTCTCCATTAACTCATTTTTCATTTTTCAAATTTTCAATTCACGACAGAAATCCATCCTATGTAGGGAGCAATAAATAATCAATTTCTTCTTTTAATCTAAACAAAGTTCTTATCTTTATCTAAGGTAGACTCCTAGCTTAACAATGCGAACAGTGATCATGGTACCAAGTACCCAACTATTCGCCACGGGAAGTCTAAAACACTCTTCTACAATTTCTTAAGAATCCCGACCAAGCGGATAAACAACTAATTGTCGTCCCCATAATTCAGCTTGGTCCATAGCCCTCCATGCTTTTCCTTCTCGTAATAAATTCACCCTCTATCTAATCCTTTGCAACTTAGGCAACCTTGCCTAATTGTCTACTTGATTTAATTTATGCAGGATTTGCTTTTCACCTACCCCTTTCCAATTTATAAAAATTTGGATAGAATTTCCCCTGTTTCTTTACTCCCCCAAAACTAATTTCATACATCCTGCAAGCAAACCCAAATAGTTCAAGAACCATTTTATCTTTTATGACATACATCATTCAACTTAATCCAATAGAGGCAAAGTGTTTACATTCATACATCCAACCAAAATAAAAAGAAAAAATCACACATGCATCATCCTTGTCTGTATATAGTTACATTCAAGAAGAAGATTTACATAAACTTTTTATACATCAAAATACAGGCCCTACATACAACACTACAAAATAAAATATATAGATTGCACATTTCGTCTAATCCTATCCCACTTGTTAAGATCCTACAGACTCGCTTCCCATTTGCATTCTCCAAGATCGAACATATTCCTCGTGTAACTCATGCTGGTTCTTTTCTTAGCCTTGGGCAGTTCTTGACTAAATGCCCTTGCTTGCTGCACTTCAAACACTGCTCTGTACCTACTCTACACTAGCCATAATGGTTCCTTTAATATTTAAGGCACGGTCCAGCTTGAGGGGTTCTAACCAAGGTAGCATTTAATTCACTTCATACCCGCTTGTCTTTTGCATGTTGATCTTCACTGTCAAGCATCCTTTTCCTTCCTTTATCTGCTGTTTGTCCCTCCATTCCTTACTGAGCCTGATTATCCTTAATAACTTTTTGAGCCTACTCTCTTTGCCTACTTACTCACATTTCCGCTTCCTCTATTGGCAAAGCTTTAGAAATAATCTTGGGATCTGACACATCTTCAATACCTTAAATTATTATAGTTGAGGTTATTTGTAGCCACCATACGATTGGCATACCGGGAAAGTGATTCAAACTTCCATACGTATTTTACAACTGATGGAGTCTGGAGGAGATGTATGAACTCTACCAACTTTTGAGTCCTAACCATTTGGTTGAAGTACTTATTGTAGAAAACATATTTAAACTCCCTCCAAGTCATCACTCTTATATCCTTGGCTGCTTTAACTGTTTCCCACCAAAACCAAGTGTCCTAGATCAAAAGATAGGTGGTGCATGAAACTTTCTCTGGCTCCCTTATCCTTGCGTATTCAAACATGTCCTCGAGGGTTTTAATCCATTCCTCAACCCGATCCTGTTCTGACCCACTTCCATCAAAGCTTGGTGGCTTCAACCGTCTAAACTTTTCCCATCCTGCTTCCTCACATGCTACCACGGGACCAGGATTTCCATTTTCCCTTTCCATAAACCACTCCATATACAGGAATTGCCGCTCCATATACTAGGACTGCCACTCTACTAGAGTGGTTATGTGGTTGAGGGCCTCATCCCTCTCATTCTGAGCACCAACATCCTGTCGTTTCGCCTGATTATTCTCATTCCCTCGACCACCAAGTCCGTTCCTTCCACCATTATTGCCATGTGCACATTCTTTGCTTCCTCCCCTAACTCGTCCTCTAGCCATGATACGTTTTCAACATGAAATAAAATAATTATCTTAGAAAACAAATCTAGTAACGTACTTACAGTTGATGGAGTATTTCACGTCGAAGCTTGTACTGGTAGGCAGTCTACATAATTGGTTTTAAATCTTGGGTGCTTTGATACCAACTTGTAGCGACCCGATTTTTCTTACATTTGAAAACGTGTAAAATTTAAAATTTTTTCTTTTATAAAAATAGTGGAAGACTTTTATTTCATAAAAGCCTTTTTCAAATCGCAGCGGAAAGCTTTTATAAATAAAACCAAACATTTGAAGAATAAAATAAATAAACCTTTTACATTATCTTTACAAATCCTTATACAACCATTTTTCTTTAAATGCATTTAGCTTAGTCAGCCACTAGATCCGTGTGTACAAATCCTTCATCAATTGCTCCTTAACCCATTTCTCATATGTGTACCTACATCCACAAGACTTAACTAATGAGCCTAACACTCAGTAAGTGATATAAAATAAACTATGCACATATCATGCAGCTTTTCAAATCCATATATCATTTTTCGTTTTCATTTCCATTTTCATTTTTTGTTTCTGTTTTCTTTTCTTTTCTGTTTACATACGTTCCTAGGTCTTTTGATACACAGTCTCATTTTATAACGCATTTGTTCCCTAGCCTTTTGACACACAGTCTCATTCTGTAATGCATTTGTTCCCTGGCCTTTTGCCACCTAGTCTCATCCTGGAACGCCCACAGTCCTAGGCCTTTTGGGCTCTAACCCTCATCTTGGAACACGTCTATCCCCATGCCTTTTGACACATCGTCTCATCCTGGAACGCTTACGTTCCCAAGCCTTTTGAAAAACAGTCTCATCCTATAACATATTCGTTTACGTTCATTTCCATTTAGTATCTGTTTTCGTCTCCTTGTCAAAACCATGCTTGAAAAACCATTTTTGTAACCTTTTTGAAAACCATAATGCATGTCATGCTCGTGAATACATATCGTTCAATCTCTTCTATATAGGCCTCAAAACATGCTTAATCTCGTTATCATTATTCTTAACTTAAAACTGATAAACACATTATTTAAAGAACATAATTCTAGTAAACACACAACAACATTAATACAATCCTCATGACATGATCACACCTAACGTAATAATCTATGAAAGCAGTAAACAGTCAACATACAATTTCCTAATTCTTGCGATGTAGGTCTTTCAACAAAACACATACATATCACTTACCTCTCATCCTTAAAGCATGTAGCACTCCAATTTAACATTCACAATACCGTCAAAATAAATAACATTTGATTACTAAAATCACAGCCCATTAATCTCAACACATTCTTTATTCACGACTTAATAGAATTCTTAACCCAAATCCAACTTAGACATGTAACAGTTTCCATTCATTTATCTTCGTCAAAATTAATCATTAACACCAATTTAACAGAGCATGCATATTTCTCCTCATCCAATAACAATATCATAACCAGTAACAATATCCTAAAATGCAGAACAACTAACCCACAGTGGAGCTTAACCACGTTTAACCAAAAGAGAACAATTCCACCAGAATTACTCATAACCAAAACAAAGAGCCTTTGCTATTATTCAACTACTAACATGCATCACTCCACAATACCAAGAGGCAACAAATAATAGAGGGCATTATTCATCAACAACAAATAATCTTAACACTTTATCTTCATCTTCAATTTTTAACATAGCTAAACCCATAAAAGCTAGGGGGAAAGCAGGGGACCGAGAGCAAGCAGGGGACTTCCAGCCAACTCCTCTTCTCCTTCTTCTTCTTTCTTAAATCCTTAACCAAAATTCCCAGTTAACCAATTCTAATAATCCCATCAAATAAATCTTCAATAAGCATCCAAATAATTCTATTACACCCAACTAATTTCTCAATTATCCCTACTTAATTTCGCTACGAAAAATCGGGGTATTACATTCCATCATAAAATCACTCCAAAATCTCCAATAATTCACAATTAATATTATTCTTAGTCCCAGCTTAATTCCGAGTATTACACCTCCATCTTCAAAACCTTGAGATCACATGCCTTTTAGATTGCCGTCACTTTAGGTTGCCACACTCTCAGTAGACATCTAAGAATCTTTCTCACCAACTCTTCGTTAGGATAAACTCTACCAAACACTTTCAAACCATTAGTAAGGTTAATAAAATGGGTGAACATATGACCAATAGTTTCATCATTATCCATAGAGAACAATTCATAATCTTGAATAAACATCCTTAATTTATTTTCTTTAACTTGATTAGTGCCCTAATGTGTGATTTCAAGCAATTTCCTAATGTCATAGGCACTATCGCATGCTTGAATTCTATTGAACTCATCTCTATTCAAGGCACAATATAATAAATTGATAACCTTAGCATTTATGCAAAAATTTCATTTATCAAGCTCACTATACTCATTATACGATTTGGGAATATCTATACCATTTTCAATTTTAGAAGGAACATATAGTCCAATTTCAATGACATTCCACAAATCATAATCTATAGATTGAATAAAGATTTTCATTCTAGACTTCCAAGACAAATAATCAATTCCATCTAAGTGTGGAGGTCCAGCCAAAGATTGCCCTTCAACACGGGTATTAAAATCTATAATAGTTCTATACAACTAGAGAGTTCAATCAAATTTATCTAAATAATTTCAACAAGAAATTTAATCCAATAGATGCAAATGAAAATAAATTTATATCAATATGCACAATATCACAAAAAAAAATTATTAACCCCGCTCTGATACCAATTGTAGGATCGATATGCGCCTATAAAGGGGGTGAATTAGGCTATCTAAAGTTTTTCGTGTGATTTAATTAACTCTAAACCATAAATGATTTGTCACATATAAAACATATAAATAATAATAATAATAAGGAGTTCAAGGGATAGAAAGTGCAAACAAGTTTGTTCATTCGGTTCGGCAACCCGGCCTACGTCCGCGCTCCAAGTTTTTGACTTGGAGATCCTTAAACCCAATAACCACCCCATTATTGTTGATTGAACTTCACAGGCATCAATCAAGCCTTTATAGACTATTCTAGGGTGTCACCCATTTCTCTTTGACTATTCTTGGGGTGTCACCCTTTAATCACAGTTTAAGTATAAGAAATGAGAAAACTAAAAATTCCTAACTCTTCCAAATATAAAATCTCAAGTTTGGGGATTGGAGAATTAGGATTTACACTCTATGAATGATTTGGAATCTAGTATAAAATTTGGCAGAGCTTCGCTTCGATTCTTGCTTAGTTCATTTGAGATTCAAAGTGTCTTCTATATATAGAAACTATGAAGCAGTTTACCACCTCCATTTTGGTTGGCCGCTTCCCGACCATTGGAATGTAACCGTTGTGAATTCTAGTTTGGCGGTCGACCATTTTAGCATATTGGTCGACCACTTCTTCATAGTTCTTATTTCTTGCTCGACTGGCCGATCGACTGCTTCTTTGACTACAGAACTAACAAGTAATCTGTTTAGTTTTCTAGTCGTCCGCCTTCCATTTGGTCGACCGTTTTTCTAGCTATTTCAACAAAGAGTGATCTGTCTTTTATGTCAGTTGACGACTTCCATATGGGTCGACTAACTCTTCATATTTTCAGCATTTTGGTCGACCTCCACACGGCTATAGTCGACCTCTACTCCTTGTATTGCATTCCTTGAAGCTTCTAAGTCCCAATAATCATACTATAAGCTACATGGACTTAGGTAAGCATGTTAGACAATATTAATACCTTTATTAAGGGTATTTTCAATAAAGATCGGTATCGATATAACGATAAAAACTATTAAATATATTTAAACAATAAACAACTTATAATTGCAATTAGCACATTCATCATCATAACAAATAAGCTTAATGTCACTTAGGCTAACATGAAGATAGGCTCAGTTCACTGTCAGATATTGATGATAGTTTGGTTATTGCGATAATATATAGATTGAGGTTATGTTATAGCTACTTTATGATAGAGATGATTCTACTTAAGTTGAGGAATGTTCTTGAGAATCATTGATGAGAATGTTTGTCCTCTGACATGTTTTAGGCTCAGACGAGTTCAAGGACTTCGAGCCAATACCTGGAGTAAGAGTTCTATACTTAATTGCTTTACATTGCATTGCATTATTTTCTAAAACCGTCTTTTGTGGGTTACTACATATGAAAACATGACGGGGACTGTTCGACAGCACGTCAGCTTTTATATTATATATGTCATGAGTTTTACACATTTATTTCACGTGCATGGTATTTTATGATATATTTTGATTCTGTTGGGTGGGGGCATGAATCATCTTGATACTTTGGATGACATCGGTGTCAAAGTATCACGAGACTATCCCTGGTACATCTCCTACTGCATGGAGATAGTTGATTGTGTGTTGTGTGAAAGATGGGATTAGGAAGGTGATGACGCTTTCTTGGGTTTTAAATCCCTAAACCTAATCAGTGTGTTCTATGTTATGAGTTTTTCAGTGCTGAGCTTAGCTCGTTGTCAAACTCTAGTGATAATACGGGTAGTGTCGGCGCTGAGCATAGCTCGTCGGCAAACTGGGGTGACGAGCCAAGTCTACGGACCGCCGTTGCTTTCTTTTGGACTCATGAGGTGCTGCCCAGAAATGGTCGCCGCCTTTCTGTGTGATTGATTGGAGAAGTCCCTGAGTGTTCCTCCATTTTCACTGACCATGGTTTTTAGTATAAAGTACAACGAAAGTATTTTGATTAGTAGTTGTCTAGGTATACAACTTTGTTTTCTTGATGTCATGTCCGGATCCTTTGAGGCCGGTTTTCCTTAAAAGATAAAAAAGATTTGAAATGTTCTAATAAACATGCGTGATTTCCCCAAATCCATGGTTTTGATGAAAAGAGTAAAACAAGTTTTACACGCACATTGCATTTAGCATAAGTTTCCTATTGAGTTAGTCACTCATCCCAACGACCCCTCCTATCCAAGTAAAGAAAAGATTAATTAGGCTTGTGCGGGATCGAGTTGAAGAATTTACATCTAATCACTTCATTTCTATGGTTGTACTTTAATTCTTGGTAAGATTACTATTGGATGACTGTATCATACTTAATTTGGTTTCTGGGTATTTTGGATTGTATGCACAGTTTAATTTGGACCATGAAATTTTATATCTCCGTACTAATAACTCTTGCGATCACTACATGGACCGTGACCCATCATAAGTGGGCCATGGCTGAGAATTTTATATAAATATTCCATAAAAATTTCAACTACCCTTGGGTTGGGTGATCGGTTCCTCTCCGAGGATCGGTAGTTTGGCCCAATGTTTAGTCAGGCCAGTCTCCAGGTCGTGACAGTAAAACTCCAAGGCAATATGGTGAAACTATTTCAATGAGTTTTGCATTGAGTGTGTTCGAGGGTATTGATTCTAGTGAGAAGTCTTCAACATATTCACATGCAGTCTGTTGTGACAACTCTGATAGCTTGGTAATACCATGGAGGAGATATGATTTCTTCTCAAGTTTAAGCAAGGTTTGCTGTACCAGCGGAAGGGGTAAAGAAATAACCTGTAAAATATGTGGAAGAAGTGTTGAACAATTGGTTGAAGAAGTAGGATAATTGTTGAAGTATATTAATCAACCAAAGGTGGCTATTTTCTGGCACTGCAGTCAACTGAGCAGTTGATAGTGCGGTTGAGCTGCTCGACCTAAAAATAGGATAGTGGCGACCCTTGAGATTCAGTCGAGTAAGCGGTCGCAAGATCGGTCGAGTTGGTCGACCTAATCTTGAGTTTCCTTATTTTTCTGCAATTTCAATTATGGAAGGTCCGACTTTTGAATCTTGTAACTTCTTCGTTTTAGAAGCTTTTGAGCTGAAATTTTGACCACGCCTTCTTGGAGAAAATAAGAAAATATCCCATCAAGAATTATGTAAATATCCGCCATGGATTAGGAAATATGCTTGATAGAAAATATGTCGCTAGAAATAGAAAGTAATGTGACGAATGCTCTCGTATGGATGATTTGTCGATGATGCGCCTTTGGAAAGTTGGACACCACTTCACACCTTCCTCCAAGGAGTAAGAATGCAGATGCCAATAAGGGAACTCACCTAACTTACAAGTGAGCCAAATCCTTTGATGTGATATTACTCACACAAGGAAACCTTCGGTTGTGACACGCCAAATGGGTGAAGGAGGAATCACTCCAATTTCAAAAATAAGCCAAAGCTTTTCTATTATCAAAATCAACTCTCTTAAATAATTACATAGGGTGGCTTTAAATAGCCAATTACAAACTATAAAATAATAGTAAACTAAGTAATCAATAATAACCCTAGTCGGCTCATAAAATAAGTTTTCTGATTTTCTACTTAATAGAAACTAGGTTAATTAACTAAAAGAATATTTAATTAATATCTTCCTTTCTTCTTCTCAGAATCTAGATGTTATTATTAGCCTTTTTGTTAAGCTAAGTTTATTTTCATGATGACTTAATGATGATTATTTTGTAGGAAATAATAAGTTGGTTATTATATTTTTTGGATATTATTTATAATATTTTTATCGTATTATTTATGTATGTATTTATTGGAAATACCCTCAAATGGGTATTATAATGTACTAACATATTTATACTAGTTCATGTAGTTCATACATATCATTTTGGGACTTGGAATAATTTTAAAAAAAACAAAGGGGAGTGTTATGGACGTTCTACGGACGAGAAAAGCGGCCAAAGCTAGGTTTTGGTCTTTCGGTCGCAACGTGGTAGAATGGTACGGTAGAGGAATGCGACCAAATTTATGGGAGTTTGCTTCGGAAGTTTCAACGTGGTTTTTCGGATACAACGTGGTCGAGGACGAGGACGAGATGTGCGACCAAAAAATTGAAGGTTTTGAATTTGTCATTTTTGTGCATTTTGCGGTCTTGACAAGGTCAATGATTTCGGACGAGGTTGGCGACCAAAACTACAAAGCAGTGAGCTCCAATTTATTTCGGACACAAAGCGGTCGAGTCTACGGTTGAGACATGCGACCGAAAATGCACAATAGGCAGATTTCCAGCAGTCAAATTTTCAACGGATATATTTGTAATGGCCGTAAGTGGTCGACCAAAAATATTAGGTCAACTGAGAATATGTGGTCTATATATTGAAAGAAGCACTCCAAGCTCCACACACGAACCTGAGAATTGAGGCGAAACCCTACCAAATTCTAGACTCAATTCTAATACACTTGTGAGCATTGTAATCCTACTCTCCCTAACCCAAACTTGAGATTCAATTTGGGAGAGTTTAGACTAGTTAGTTTATGAGCTTTATTTTCCAAACACTTGAGCTAAATTGTAAAGGGTGACTCCCTACGAATTCGTCATATAAGGGTGATGTCCCAAATAGTCAACGACTCGATTGAACGCCCGTAACTTCAATCAAATAGTGACTCCCTTGTAATAGTCAAGTAAAGGGTAACGTCCTGAAATAGTCAAAGGGTGATGCCCCGTCAATAGTCATTGTTGTAACGGTTTAATTGGCACTCGTAAGCCAATTGGTTAAAGGATCTCCAAGTGGACTCTTGGAGCGCAAACATAGGCGGGTTTGCCGAACCGCATTAACAAACTGGTGTCAACTCTCTTACCCTTACTATTTACTTTCTTACATACATTTATGAATGTTTATTTAATTATATGCGGTAAATCACTTAAGGATTTAGAGATTCTAATATCCTACGAAAAATATTAGAACGCTATATTCACCCTCCCCCCCCCCCTCTATAGGCGTGCTTACGTTTCAACAATTATTTGACAGCTAATCTATGTTGGTGCTCGGCCACTTTGATGGTTTCCATGTAGAGATTTCCTTGATCTCCAAGTTTGGACACTTGGACTTTCCTTAATCTTAACTCTCGGTTCCATACAATTTTGACATAGCTAATGACATCCAAATTTAGTGATCCAACTCATTCTAGAAAGCTTAGGCAGTCAGCTACAATCATTGTGAAACACTCTATTTGAAATGACGTTGTTTGTAATGCCAAAATAGTCAAACACTAGTCAGAGGTCAGAAAGAAGATAGTTTTTGGAAAGTCCATCAAATATCCACAATTGTCCTTGAACTTTCACCTATGGTTGACCTTGAATCTCTTCATGCTAATCTTGAAAACTTGATTAATAATAGAATGGACTCGTAGTCCATCAAGGCTTAAATTTGATCAGTATCAAATGTTGAGTTGCCCCTGTAAGGGCCTTTATGGAAGAGGAGGTTATTTTCATTGGAGTTTTGCAAATTTGTTTGCCTTGCATTGGAATTTATTTGAAGATGAAGATTGTCAGAGTTTAGTGTTCTGGATTCGTTTTGGGGTGGGCTGAGAAGCCTTCATTGGATCTCTCATATAATTTGTGTCAAGGTGGAGATTGTTAGAGTTCGGTGTGACCTAAATTCTAGTTGGCCCGGATCATGCCGTATCCAATATTAGAGTTTTCTATTTACTTTATATAATGATGGTTGAATCATAAAATTCATTGTACCTTGATTTCCTAATAGTGAATTTCTCCTCTGCTCGTGATTTTTCCTATAAGGGTTTCCATGTAAATCTTGATGTTATTGTTTCTGTAGTTTTTTCTTTTTCGTTTCGCGTTCGATTCTCAACACTAGTGCATCGCTCAAGACTATATATCTCGATCGAAAAATAATTAGTCAAAAAAGAAGAAGAAAGAATCAGAATGGTCGAGTCAACTCGCCAATGGAATAGTCCTCCCAATTCTAAGTTTTTTCTTGAAAATTTCTACTTCGTTGATTAAGTCAACCCTTGTGACTGTAAACAGTTGGCATAGTTTTTGTAATACCTCGAATTTTGATCATAATAAGTTGAGTTTAATTATTGATGATTTTTGGAATTATATGGTTTAGTGGGTATTTGAGGAGTAAAATATAAATTGTTAAGGGATTTTTTTTAGAAGAAGCGGTCGATCAATTTTGGGGAATTGATTAACCGAATAAGTTAGAAAAATATTCCTGAGGTAGGCCCTTTTTGGATCGGTCGATTATGAACTGCGTTGGTGATTGACTGGTGTTCACTAAAATATTCCATATGCGGGCTAAATTTAGACCTGTCGATCATGAACTGCGTTGGTGATCGATCAGCTCCTCAAAGATTTCTGGTTTGCGATTGTTCAGGCTAAAATGGCGGTCGATCGTGGCCTTTAAGTTTTGTGTAGTGAGTTTTACGGTCGATAGCCTTCTTGTGGTTGATCGACCAAGAAGCTCGATCATCACTGGAATTGCAGTGACATCGTCTTCTGATTGGTGGAATACTTGGTGGAAGCTCTGTGGTTTCACTTGAGCCCTCCACCTGTTCCTCCACTTCCATTTGGCAGCAGGAGAAGCGTTAAGTTATAGGATACAAAGGCAGGAGAAGACAGTAAAGTTCTAGAGGAAATGTGTAGAGAGATAGAGAGGGAGACATTGTGTGAGAAAAATTCTAGAGAAAAGAATATTAGTTCTGGAGAGTTCTCTCCTCTCTCTCTTATGTGCTTTAGGTAATGCATAGTTTCCTTCCTGGTTTTATGGATTTTAGGTAAAAGTTATGTTAAAAGAAATAAAAAAGGATGGCTTTAGGGGATTTTGTTCTCTGCTTGATGGTTTTTATTGAAGATGGTAATCAGTTAAAGTAGGTCCAGTTATGTGATTTAGCTACTGCCTTGATGAATGCTCTGTTAGTTTTAAAAATGTCTTTGTTGCTTGATAAATCGTTGCTCTGTCACCTGTATATATGTAATGCTAAGTTGAGGAAAATATTGATGTAATGGAATATGTTATATGTTTCGATTGTGTATTGCTTGGTATATGTCAAATGGAGAAATGAAATAATGGTGGAATTATACTCTATTGTTTGGGCTTATGGAATGCAAGGTTAGGTTTGCATAATGTTCAAGTTTGGATAGATTGAATGTCTGTTAATTGCTAAGTTTAATTGATGTCTATGAAGTTTTGGTTGATAAAAATTGTTAAGTGATGAAGTTGGATTTGAATTATGAAATTCTATTAAGTAATGAATGAGGAATAATGGTATCAAAGTTGTTGAGGATGATGAACTGTAGAAATGAGGTTATTGATGAGTATTTATTTGATTTTGAAGGTGTTGTGAAGAAGAATTTTAAGTGTTAAATTGCATTGAAGACCGTCAAGTAAGTGATATCACATGCTTTTTACCTTTATGGCCTACATCACAAGAGTTTAGGACTTGGTTGTTGACTATGATTAATAGCTAATTAGGTTATTGATCTTGCTGTTATTCGAGGATGTATTGTTTGAAGGCTATTGTATGTTTTGATGTCGTGTTTATTGGAATTTAAGTTCTTTAAGTTGAGGATTTTTAATCATGCTCTAAGGATTTTTCGAGGATATGTTAGCATATGTTGAACTATATGCATTCATGCATCATAGATTTTACAATGTTACGAAAATGGTTTTAAGCATGGTTTTGGAAATGAAAGGGATATTTATGGATTATAAATGAATAAACATAAATAGGTGTAAAGAGATATGGGTTCTTGAGCTGGCTGTCCCAAATGGATCATACGCTGCCACTCTCTCTTGTCAAGTTGACATATGCAACACTTGAATGGGTAATTAAAAACTAAATGAAAATGAATATAAATGAATAAACGTAAATAGACGTTGTGAGGTGTGGATTCTTGAGTCAGTTGCCCCACGTGGGCCATATAGTGTCACTCTAACTTGTCAAGTTTGACATCTCTAACACCTCTATGGGTAAGCGGAACTAAAGTTAAGTTAATAGTAAAGTAAAGTCAAGGTAATGGTGAAGGAAAATGAAAACAAAAATTGCATACAGATTTATAAAAGTTGCATGGCATGAGCATTTCATAATTTATATCACTTACTGAGCTATTGGCTCATAGTTTAAGTTTTGTGATATAGGTAAGGAGCTGATGGTAATAGAAGAGGGAGTAGCTGATGGAGTGTTGTGATATTGAACCTTTTGTGCTGTTGGCGAACTGACCGATGGATTATGGTCGATGGCTCAGTGGGCCAGGTTTTGAGATGACTTATATTGATATTTGTATTTTAATACTTTGGTACATGGTTTTATAATGGACCTTAACTATCATATGTGGCTCTTTTATAACCCTACAAACTATGTTTTAACCAAGTGGCAAGGAACGTTTTACCTTAATGATATAAATGTGTTTTGAAGTAAAGATACAGTATTCCGCTACGCAACTCGAATGAAATAATTTAATTAAAAAGAAAAATTTTAAATTTTAGGTACTTTTCAAAGAAAATATGTTTTAAAATACAATATTTTAAGAAAAAAGAAAATCAGGGCGTTACAGTTTTGGTGTTGAGAAAAATAATGGCAATACAAAAATCGCCTGTAAATGCTAACCAAAAACTATCAACAATATTTTTCTATCATTAAAATATAGGAGAAATAATAGATAAAATTAAATATTGAAAATTTTAGGTGAAGCCTTAAATAAAAAAAAATATAGAAATAAAAAAACCATCATAAAAAATAAAATTTACAATATATTTTTAGATTTGGCAGGACTATTTTAATCAAAATACGGAAAGCTGTTGCTAAATATTCATAAGTCAAACACAAAAAATAAGAAAGGGAAACATTCTGAATGGAAAGTACCACTTACAAGTGATTTATTATTCCTATTATAACTAGAATTACTATTCAAAAATTTCTATTTTCCATTGGAGATGGCCACGTGATTTTAAAAATTAAAAATATGTGATTCTATTAATTTTTAAAAAAAATTAAATTACATTTTCAACTAAAATAATGGCATTTAACCTAACATCATATAGATTTACTATTACCAATTCAATTATAAACTAAAGTTGATTAATGATTTAATTAAGGATTTTATATTTTTAAAATTATAAAGATTGAATATTCTAGACCTAACGTTTGTTTTACCAGCTTAAAAAAAAAATCGATTTTGTTTTTCCGAATTTGTTTCCAAATATATCATCTTTAAAATATTCTCAAAATTAGCCACAGACTTGAATTTCAGCCATCAGTTTTTCCACGTGTCAATCTGATTAAATATCTAAAATATGTTTCCATTTTCGGGTATATAAGTGGAGCCCACGAATGTCAGAGTCACCTCCGTTTCATCATATATTCGAGTATTCACAATCACAGGCCTTCATTCCGCCACGTCACCTCCTTCCGGGATCTCCGGCCCACTCTGTGTCAGCTAGACAGAGATTCTTAAGCAAGATATTTTTTACGATTTTCGCGGCTGTGAACGAAAGTTGTCAGGTAGACAGAGATTCTTAAGCAAGATATTTTTTACGATTTTCGCGGCTGTGAACGAAAGTTGTCAGCCAGACAGAGATTCTTAAGCAAGATGGTGATTTTCCTGATATTTGCAAGAGGATGAGGTTGATATCGCTTCCTCCATACGCCTTTTGCTTTCTCTACTACTCTATTGCTTTTACTCTTGCCTGATATTCTCCACTTCCTTTTTCCTCCCCATTTTGCGTCTTTTCGGTGGTGCTAGTAGGGTTTTTGAGATAGTCGGAGATGATGATTCTGAGTGGTTGTCAGGAAAAAATCACGGAGAAAAGCAAAGAGGAGGTGGATGAAGATGTGGAGGACGGTTCCTGGGCGGAGGTTGTCCGGTGGGAGAGGTTTCTTCCGAGGACGGTGCTTAGAGTTCTTCTAGTTGAGGCTGATGATTCCACTCGTTGGATTATCTCTGCACTTCTTCGTAAATGCAGCTATAGAGGTCGATTTCTTTTCTAAATCTCACTTTTTTTTTTTTTTCTATTTTGTGATATTCGGTTCTTCCTTGTTTTCTGTTCCTGAAGATTGTGTTCTTCTTTTTTTTGTTGGTTTCATGTGTAAATTGGTCTGTCTCATTTTTGGTCTGTATGTCTTTTTCTTATGATAAGATTTTTACCCTGCCATCTTGGATTTTTTTTTTTGTTCTAGTAAATTACAACACTTTCGGAGTTTGACTTGTTAATGTTCCTGATCAATTAATTATAGGTGTTAGTGTATCATGTGTAAAGAACAGTTTGCTATTCTCTAACATTATATTTATCGAGAACATTCCCTTCCCATCTGTAAAAAGGGGGATGACTCTGTAATTGTATTCTAAGTTCTCTTCCATATACAAAAGATTACCTGTTGCCCTCACTCTTCAACTTGGTATAAGAGCTAAACATGGTTTCATCTGACAACGTCCTCAATTCTCTTTCTCTGACTGATTCTTCCTCTTCCTCTCTGCCTTCTCTCTCGTTCATCAACCAAGCCCTCACTGTTAAACTTGATTCATCCAACTATTTCCTTGGGAAGAATCAAATCCTAAACGTTATGATAGCCAGTGGTCTTGAGGCCTTTATTGATGGGTTTTCTCCTCCTCCCCCGCAATTTCTTGATGCAAACTGAATTCAGCCAAACCCAGTATTCTTTGTTTGGCAACGCTATGACAAACTCCTTATGAGCGGGTCTATGCCTAGCTCCCTGATTCTCTCTTTTCCCAATTGTTTGTTACAATTCTTTCTCTGCCATTTGGCTTGCTTTAGGACGCCTCTACTCTTCAACCTCATTGACTTGCCATACTGAATTGCGTAGCCAGCTGCATAACTTCTCCAAAGATGGCTTAACCGCCTCAGAATACATCCAAAAATTGAAATCAATCAATAACACTTTGTCTGCAATTGGTGAGCCTGTTTCTTCCAGAGAACGGCTAATTTACCTTTTAATGGTCTTGGCAGTGACTACTACTCATTTGTCACTGCAATCTCCAGCCGCTTAGAGCCTCCAAGCGTCGAGGAAGGCCACAACATTCTTCTTAGCTATGAGTCTCGCCTCGATAAGCAAAATATAATTTCTTCAGAGAGCTCTCTTCAAGCCAACTTTTTGGTCTAGCAACTGGTCGAGGTTTCAAACCCTATTTCTTGGCTCCACATCCTCGGTCTCCCTTCCTTGCACCAGCTCCATCTTTTGCTTCCAACAACATTCTTAATAAGCCACAATTTCCACCAATGCAGTGGAAATTGAACAAATCTACTTCTCTAAAGCCCCGGTGTTAGATTTGCCATAATCTGGGACACACAACCTACGTTTGCTATTATCGGATGAATGCTTCGTTCAAGCCTCCTCCAAGATCGTTCTATGTAGCAGCTTCACCAATGGAGGCCCTAAATATTGGCTTATCAGATCAGCTAAGTAACCATGCATCCTCATCGTTTACATGCCTTCCCGATTTTTGCGCCACCCACCACTTCACTCCCCAGGAGAGTGATCTTCACCCAGCTCAACCATACTCTAGTCAAGCAAATGTCCTTGCTGCAAACGATAGTCTACTCTCTATCTCTACCATTGGGAACTCTACCCTTTCTGCTTCCTCTGCAAATCTTCACCTCTTAAATGTTCTTCATACCCCCTCCATGACAACTCGATTAATCAATGTTCATAAACTTTGTTGTGATAATAATGTGGTTGTAGAATTTCACCCTTTTTTTTTTCTTATCATGCATCGACGAACCAAGACTGATCTGCTTGGTGGTGAAGTACGTCATGGACTCTACTCTGTTAATTTGTCGCCGCCTTCCTCTTTGACAACTTTTTTCATTTCCACTGCTTTGCCTTATTCTTTATGGAATTTTCGCCTAGGCCATCCTCATATATCTACTGTTAAACGCATTCTATCTTCATGTAGTGAACCTATCTCCTAGACTTCAAATTTTCAATGTCATGCTTGCAATATTAGCAAAGCTCATCAATTACCATTTGCAGATTTTGTTTCTTGTGCGTCTTCTCCCTTCTGATTCACTATGACCTTTGGGGACCTTCACCTAAACGGTCCACTACAGGGTCTCATTATTTTTTGTTATTCATTGACAACTATAGCCGCTACAATTGGTTTTACCCATTACAATTAAGGATGAAGTTCTCTCACTTTATTCAGTTTTATAACTTATTTCATAACCAATTCAAAACGCTCACATACAATTCAAACAAATTTGAGTGGGGAATATAGAGCTCTAACCTCTTTTTTTCTTTCGAAAGGAATTCGACCTTGTTTTTCTTGTCCTTTTACGTTGGCTTAGAATGGCTGCGTTGAACTCAATAATCCGTCTCTTCTCTGATTCATTAACTTCCTTGCTTGCTTCCCCACCTGCGCTCTCTACACTTCTTCCTTCTCTACCACCTTATCATCCTTATGTTCCTGTCTCTCCACCCTCCACCTCAATGACTACACCTTTTTCCCCTCCTATTTGTTCCCCTTCTTCTCCTCCTATTCCCAATGATAGAGATACTTTGTGCACATCGAATCAGCACCCAATGCAAACTCATTCAAAGTCTGGCATTTTCAAAACGTGAGTTTTCTCTAGTCAGCTTGATGCTGATCTTTTTGAACATGTTATATTCCTCCAAGTTTCCAGACATAGGCATTGGATGGATGCCATACTCGTTGAAATTGGTGCTCTAAAGTTGAACAATATGTGGTCTTTAGTTCCCTCCCTCCTAGATAGAAAGTAATGGGCTGTAAGGGGGTTTTCAAACATAAATCTAATGTTGATGGTTCTCTTGAAAGGTTTAAAGTCCATCTAGTTGCCAAAGGTTATGATCCAACTACAGGAGTAGATTTTACAGAAACGTTCAGTCCAATAGTTAAACCCTAAACCATTTGTCTTGTGATCTCTCTTGCTTTGTCTCTTTGATGGGATATTCGTCAGTTAGATGTATCAAATGCATTTCTTCATAGAGACCTTACAGACGTAGTTTACATGACTCGACCACTTGGCTTTATGGATCAACAACATCCTTCATTTGTTTGTCATCTGTATTAGTCTCCATATGGGCTCAAGAAGGCTCCACAGTCCACAAGCATAGTGTACGAAGCTTCAAACACTTCTGTTACACTGGGATTTTACTGTGTCATAGTATAACAGTTCCATGTTTATATATCGACGCCAGTCGTTTACCATCATCATGTTTGTCTATCTTGATGACATTTTGGTTGCCAGTAGTTTGACGTTGTTAGTTGATGTTCTTTTTTGTTTTCTTCCGTCTAAATTTGCAATCAAAGATCTTGGTTTGCTTCATTTCTTCTTGGGGATCTCTGATGCTCGTTTGGACTTGGTATTCTTCTCAATTAGTCACAGTATATCTCTGACTTACTCTAGAGCTCGAATGGTTGATTGCAATGGTGTCTCAACTGCTATGGTTTCAGGCACTCAACTCTCGAAGTGTTCTGAGACTACTCTTCCAGATGGCTCAATGTTTCGCAGCTTGGTCGGTGCCTTTCAATATTGTACTCTAATACTCCCCGACATTGCTTTTGCCATCAATAAGCTTTGTCAATTCATGCATTCGCCCACAGATCTCCACTGGCAAGCCTTAAAGCGCTTACTTCGGTATTTACAAGGTACTAGCAATTACTCGCTTTGTTTTCACCCTTCATCGTTGCAAGCCATCACCTGCTTTACTAATGCTGGCGAGTTACTTGCTCGAATAATCGCCAAAGCACCCTTCTGCGTATTTATTGGCAAGAATCTTGTCTTCTGGTCTTTTGGAAAACAACAAGGTTGTTTCTTGATCCAACACTGAAGCCGAGTACATGAATGTTGCAAATGGGGCTTCTGAGGTTATTTGGTTACGATCATTATTAACAGAACTTGGGTTTGCTTCTTCCTCTTGCCCTATTATTTACTGTGACAATATTAGTGCCGTGTACTTGGCCTCAAATTCAGTTCTCCACTTGAAGTCAAAACATGTGGAAATCGACTTCCATTTTGTTTCATGATAAAGTGATAGTCTCTCGCAATGAGGTCTCTGTCCTCTTTACACCATCCTCTACTCAACTAGCAGAATGTATATAAGTTTCTACAATCTCATCAATCTCTGTGTGCTTCCCCCTTGAGATTGAGGGGAGATGTTAGTGTATCATGTGCAAAACATAGTTGGTTATTGTCTACCAGTGTGTTTCCCTTCCATTTATAAAAGGGAAATGACTATGTAATTGTATTCTAAGTTTTCTCTTCAATATACAAAAGATTACCAGTTGCCCTCACTCTCCAACTATAGGAGCTTTCCTCTCATTGAGAGATTTTGAGAAATGTTCGAAAGAGCAATGCATTTAAATCGGTTGATGTCGGTAATACTAGGAATAATGCTTCTGCCAATGAAGGGCAAGTTTACGTCTTTTGGGTCAGATTTATTTTATAAATTCAACTTGTTCTTCATTTTTTAGAGATTAGGAATAAAATTTTTCATTTTTTTTCTTTTTCCTTTTTGTCGCACTAGGATAACTGGCTAAAAGTTTGACATTGACTATTGAAAAAAAATTCCCTGCTATACAGTTGCAGCTGTTTCTGATGGACTAAAGGCGTGGGAAACAATAAGGGCAAGACCTCAGAGTATAGATATTATAATGACTGAGGTGGATTTGCCATCAATTTCTGGCTACGCCCTTCTTTCTCTAGTCATGGAACATGAAGTTTGCAAAAACATTCCGGTTATAAGTATGTTCCATTGACTAAATCTATTTAATGGTTTGTAAATCGGGATATACTGTTAATTCTGTCATGATTCTGGTTTTTTTGTGCTACTATTAGTGATGTCCTCTCAGGATTCAATCAGCACAGTCTTCAAGTACATGTTAAGAGGCGCTGGGGACTTTCTCATTAAACATATTAGGAGCAATGAGCTAAGGAACATATGGCAGCATGTCTGGCGGAGGCAAAGTGTATGAGCTGATTCTTTCAGTTATCCTTTTTTTTTAAAGCATTATTGCCATATTTTTATTTTCTTATTTCAGATAGGTGCAAAATTGATCTTATCTCATCTGGATTGGCTCATTTTCTTTGATTAGCTGCTTGGTGAGAAAAAAACTTGTAAAGCTGTGGCATCTTTTGAGAATAATGCAGCGTGCAATTACTCAAGTGATTGTGCATCACCCAGAAAACAACATAAAGAATGCAGCGAGAAGGAGGTTGACACCCAAGTATGTTGCCCTTTTCACTTCATGGTCAATCTAAAATGCAAAACTCTCAGATTGGTTATGAAAGAGACTCAAAATTTCTAGGTCAATCAATAAATTACAATGTTAGGCTACTCTTTGGTTTGCTAGAGTCAATGGCCTAAGATATGATCATTAGATCAACTGTGCTTATCTTTTCTTTCTTTTTCTTTTCTCTTCCATGTTTCTCTTTATCCTTCCATAGGAAGTTGCCTTTTTCAAGATTCTTATAGAGATTGCATATTGTGTCACATCTTGTGCAGAGCTCTTGCACAACGCCTTCCGTGGAAGCTGAGAGTGCATACACCCCAAACATGCTGGACCCTACAAGTCTTAAGAGTCTAAGTTCTTCTATTTTGAGCATCATGGGAGAGGCAGATCACAAGCCTGGTAGTGCATTAGAAAAAGAGACGTGCGTACTTCATGGCAGAACTAGAGGTGTGTTGTCTTCTTTGTTTGACATATATCACATCCAATATTTGGAAAGTCAAATGACACACTCCTTGTTACAGAAAACTTGCACGGAGTAGTCTCAAAGTTTCCATCCTGTGATGAAGTCTATTTTGTTACTCCATCGAGACAGAAAGAAGACTTGGCTTCCTTCCAAGGAATCCGCAAGGACGGATTTACAGGATCAGATATGCTTGTAGAAAATGATTTCTTCAGCAGTGCAGTAAGTAGTTGTGATGATGAATGCAATGAACTTCACTCTAGAGCTATTGACCTGATTACCACAATTGATATTAAACCGAAGTTTGTAAAAAGAGGTTTTAGTTGCGAAAAAGTAGAATCTACTCTTGAATTGGAATTTTCTTTGGGGAAAATGCATCCAAGTTCAAATGCTCAAGGGACTGATGAAATGAAACCACTGAACCATTCCAATGCTTCGGCTTTTTCACTGTGAGTTCTTTCTTTTATGCCTTTTGTTGACTTTTCTCTGAGTCTAATTGATCTTTGACTTGATATTGTTTTCTTCATTGATCAAATGTCTTCAGTTTTCTAATTTGATTTTTGACATCTTCATTTTTTTAATTGCATTGGAAAATAAGAGCCAAGTGTTGACGTATGTTTTTGACTGTCAAAGTGATCTTAGAGCCAGGATAGGCCATTGATGGGGGTTGCTATCATACTGAACGAAAATGTGACAGTGGGGTTAATATTCAGATACAGAGCAATTCCACAACTTGTTATTTCAACCTAATAGGAACTCAATCAACAATATAGAACATAAGACACTTCCTTATAATCTAGGCATTCGAGTCCCTGGCAACTCTCCACAATACTACTCTCATATCCAATATATTCTTCCTCCAACTATGTATCGTCTTTATATAATAGATGACTAACAATTACTCTTAACTACTCTCTTATAATCTCCTACCTCCTAACCTATCATTAATTCTGCCCTAAAAAAATACTTTGTCCTCAAGGTAGAAGAAAATGAAAAATACATTTTTTAACTACATCTTCATAATATTTCTCTTTAATGTACTTTAATTCGTAAAACTTGATCTGGATCAAATTATCTTTGATCAAGTCATCCTTAATAATCTTCAAAGAAAGAAAGGTAAAATTAAACTTAAAAGTTGTCTTTTTCCAGCTTAGCCCATTACAACCATAATCTTCATCTTCTGGCTGCTAGTTAGACGGTCATGATAGGACAAAGTTATGCCGTTTTGTATTTAGCAGAACACCTCATTAAATTTTGTGCGCTGTGATTTTTCGTGGAAAAGTAATTTGCCTCTGAATCATGATACCGCTGCATCACTTTCTGACCCAGAACTCTTTTTTTTATTTAATTCAGGTATACTGCCTCCTTTTCATGTCCCATCCACTGATACGTGTAGACCAGATGACAGACCTTGTAAATTCAAGGCACCGTCCTCGAGTAAAATCTCTGAAAATGAATGCACTTTTCAAACGCAGGATATGAATCATATAGGAAATGGGGCAACCCCAGTACTTGATGATTTTGGTCTAATCGAATTGCCATTTACAAACCCCCGTTTTGGAACGGTTCCAGTCCCAGATGGGAAGTTTGACGATGTAGGTGGTGGAGACAATCATGCAGTTCCATCCATGTTTTGTGCTCAATATGGTTTACCGGCCACAGGGTGGAATAGCAGAGAAGCCTGTAAGGAAGGGACGGGAATCCTTAAACAAGCAGATCCCGAAACGACAAATAACTGGATGGAGCAGAGAGGTTGAGAAGAATGTAACAAAGCCTTCAGACCCACCAAGGCACGATTCTCCTGCCGCACCTCACAGTACCAACAGTACTTTATGTAATGAAACTTCAGATTACAACTGGCAGGTGGCAGATGAGAAGACTGCACCCTTTGAGATTTCAAAAGACGGTGGTTTCTTCAGTCATGAAGGATTCAAAGGGCCTCCCGCCCACTCCCACTCCCACTCCCACTCCCACTGCATGAGCCAAAGGGAAACAGCTTTAACAAAGTTCCGATTGAAGCGTAAAGATAGGTGCTATAGAAAAAAGGTGATGTTATTGCTTCTTCATGAGCTTGGTTTACTGTTATTGTTAGTTGTTTATTTACTTCATTAATCCTCTGAATAAAGTGCAAACGTAATTCAGTTACTCTAACTCATCTTAATTCAACTCATCTTAGGTGCGATACCAAAGCAGGGAAAGATTGGCTGAGCAGCGGCCTAGAATAAAGGGCCAGTTTGTGCGACAAATGAAAGCTGACCCACCAATCGCGGATTCATTATTCTTTGGGAAAATGACAATTCAACCATCGTGGTTTACGGTCAATGATAAGTCAACCACTGTTGTATGTTTTCTAACAATTTAACCATTAATATATGCTAAAATAACAACTTTACCATCGATGTGAGAACAAAAAAATGGAGGGTATGTCAATTTTGGCTTGGACACCACGGCGTTCACAGGCAATTTTTGCCTGGAGACCGCACTGTCCAGGCAAAAATTGCTTGGACATCGCATGCAATTTTCCCTGGACACTGTAGGCAATTTTGCCTGGACAATGCGGTCTCCAGGCAAAAATTTCCCGGACACTGTAGGCAATTTTGCCTGTACACCGCCAGTGTCCAGGCAAAAATGCCTTAGGTGTCTAGGCAAAAAGACCACCTGAACTTCCAACAACCATAACTATTGCTACGAGTGTCGGAATTTGACGCACAAGGTATCAATTTATAGGTCTCTGAAAAAGCTTCGATTTGATACCTTATGCGTCTAATTTCGACACACGTTACAAAAGTTATGGTTGTTTGAAGTTCAGCAGGGCGTTTTGCCTGGACACCGCAAAAATTGCCTGGAGACCGCGGTGTCTAGGCAAAATGACCTGCTGAACTTCAAACAGCTATAACTATTGGTATGAGTGTCGGAATTTGACGCACAATGTATCAATTTAAAGGTCTCTGAAAGATGTTCAATTTGATACCTTATGTGTCCAGTGCCGACACTCATAGCAAAAGTTATGGTCGTTTGAAGTTCAACAGATCGTTTTGCCTGGACACCGCGGTCTCCAAGCAAAATTGCCTGCTGTGTCTAAGCAAAAATTGCCTGGAGACCGCGGTGTCCAGGCAAAACAACCTGCTGAACTTCAAATGACCATAACTTTTTCTACGAGTGTCGACATTTGACGCACAAGATATCAATTTGTAGGTCTCTAAAAGATTTTCGATTTGATATCTTATGTGTCTAATTCCAACACTCGTAGTAAAAGTTATGGTCGTTTGAAGTTCAGTAGGTCGTTTTGCCTGGACACCGCGGTCTCCAGGCAAAATTGCCCGCGATGTCCAGGCAAAAATTGCCTAGAGACCACGGTGTCCAAGCAAAACGACCTGCTGAACTTCAAACGACCATAATTTTTGCTACAAGCGTCAAAATTTGACGCACAAGGTACCAATTTGTAGGTCTCTGAAAGATCTTCGATTTGATACCTTATGCGTCCAATTCCAACACTTGTAGCAAAAGTTATTGTCGTTTGAAGTTCAGCAGGTTGTTTTGCCTAGACACCGCAGTCTCCAAGCAAAATTTCTTGCGGTGTCCAGGCAAAAATTGCCTGGTGAACACGGTGTCCAGGCAAAACGACCAGCTGAACTTCAAACGACCATAACTATTGCTACGAGTGGCGGAATTTAAAAGATCTTCGAGTTGATACCTTATGCGTCCAATTCCGACACCAATAGCAAAACTTATGGTCATTTGAAGTTCAGCAGGTCGTTTTGCCTGGACACCGCGGTCTCCAGGTAATTTTTGCCTGGACACCACAGGCAATTTTGCCTGGAGATCGCGGTGTCCAGGTAAAACGACCTACTGAAATTCAAACGATCATAACTTTTGCTACGAGTGTCGGAATTGGACGCATAAGTTATCAAATCGAAGATCTTTCAGAGAGCTACAAATTGATACCTTGTGCGTCAAATTTCGACACCCATAGCAAAAGTTATGGTCGTTTGAAATTCAGTAGTTCGTTTTGCCTAGACACCGCGGTCTCCATGCAATTTTTGCCTAGATACTGGAGACCACGGTGTCTAGGCAAAGGGACCTACTGAACTTCAAACGACCATAACTTTTGCTACGAGTGCGGAATTGGACGCATAAAGAATCAAATCGAAGATCTTTCAGAGACCTACAAATTGATACCTTGTGCGTCAAATTCCGACACTTGTAGGAAATGTTATGGTCGTTTGAAGTTCAGCAGGTCGTTTTGCCTGGACACCGCGGTCTCCAGGCAAAATTGCCTGCGGTGTCCAGGCAAAAATTGTCTGGAGACCGCGGTGTCAGGCAAAACGACCTGCTAAACTTTAAACAACCATATGCTACGAGTGTCGAAATTGGACGCCTGATGTATAAAATCGAAGATCTTTTAGAGACCTACAAATTGATACCTTGTGCGTCAAATTCTAACACTCGTAGCAAAAGTTATGGTCGTTTGAAGTTAAGCAGGTCGTTTTGCTCGGACACCGCAGTCTCCAGGCAATTTTTGCCTAGACACCGCAGGCAATTTTGCCTGGAGACCGCGGTGCCCAGGCAAAACGACTTGCTGAACTTCAAACGACCATAACGTTTGTTACGACTTTCGGATTTGGACGCATAAGGTATCAAATCGAAGATCTTTTAGAGACCTTCAAATTGATACCTTGTGTGTCAAATTTCGACACTCATAGCAAAAGTTATGGTCGTTTGAAGTTCAGCAGGTCATTTTGCCTGGACACCACAGTCTCCAGGCAATTTTTGCCTGGACACAGCAGGCAATTTTGCCTGGAGACCTCGGTGTCCAGGCAAAACGATCTACTGAACTTCAAACGACCATAACTTTTGCTACAAGTGTCGGAATTGGACGCATAAGGTATCAAATCGAAGATCTTTGAGAGACCTATAAATTGATACCTTGTACGGCAAATTCCGACACTCGTAGCAAAAGTTATGGTCGTTTGAAATTCAGCAGGTCGTTTTGCCTGAAGACCGCGGTGTCTAGGCAAAACGCCCTGCTGAACTTCAAACAACCATAACTTTTGTTACATGTGTCGAAATTGGACGCATAAGGTATCAAATCGAAGCTCTTTCAGAGACCGACAAATTTTTACCTTGTGCGTCAAATTTCGACACTCGTAGCAATAGTTATGGTTGTTGGAAGTTCAGGTGGTCTTTTTGCCTAGACACCGAAGGCATTTTTGCCTGGACACCAGTGGTGTACAGGCAAAATTGCCTACGGTGTCCAAGAGATTTTTGCCTGGAGACTGCGGTGTCCAGGCAAAATTGCCTACGGTGTCCAGGCAAAATTGCTTGCGATGTCCAAGCAAATTTTGCCTGGACACCGCGGTCTCCAGGCAAAAATTGCCTGTGAATGCCGCGGTGTCCAAGCCAAAATTGACATACCCTCCATTTTTTTGTTCTCACATCGATGGTGAAGTTGTCATTTTAGCATATGTTGATAGTTAAATTGTTAGAAAACATACCACAGTGATTGACTTGTCATTAATCGTAAACCGCGATGGTTGAATTGTCATTTTCCCTTATTCTTTTTTACTTTTTGAAATGAAAATTGTGGTTACTCTTCTTCTAACAGTAGTCTTGTATGTATGCTCATCGATTTCGCTCTTTTTCTTCTAAAAAAATTAATATTTGTATCATAATGTGCCATTCCTTGATATTGATGTACTAGTTATGATGATTTGGTATATTAATTAATGAACAACAAGAAGATGACATGTTGGAGTGAGATAATCCAATCATAGTTCATCTCTAGCGCTCCCTCCACAAACAAACTTGACAAGTCATGATGTTACGATTATTATTATTTTTTGTTATAATTGTTTGTCTTTTTGGATAATGCACCCTTGTTTAAGTTAATGGCAAATGCATATTTAGAAAAAGAAAACAATATGTTTTTTTTTATTTTAAAAAAATACACTCTCGTATTTTTATTTCACCATAATAATCCAATCTTTTACGGCTTCTTTCTGGTTGACATTCTCGGTGCATTAGTTTTGATGCAACTCATATGGTTGCTAGCTGGAATATTGCCCTGTGAAGCCATTGTTAGCCGTTTTCTAATGTTTATCATCACAACATTTGGTTTGGCGATTAATACGTTGGGAATTATGTGCCCAACAAGCAAATAATATAATAAAATATTTTTTATAATATATGAATAAATTAATATTATATTTATATTTTATATTACGTTTTATAAATGTCGTAGAAAATTCTTTGGTTATTTATATCAACTTTATATTAACATATATATTGTTTTTATGTGAGATAAAATATAAAGAGTAATAACCAAAATAAGTTTATGACTTATATTTGAAATATGAAATCTTCAAAGAATTCATAATCATAAACATGGTTTATTTAATTAAGAATATATATTTATATCCCGACTATATATGAAGCGATAAAAAATAAATATATTTTCTATTATAATTATTTAGGATTGAACTACATAAAATTATATTATTTTAATAATTTAAATATATAAAATATAATTTTATCATAATAATGGTCATATAAGTATGATATTAATTTATTATATTTAGTAAACTCTTATTTTATTTTAATTTATTTTTTGATTAACTCGATAAATTTTTATACGAGTTAGAATTTATATACTTTGTATATAGGGAATAAATTAAAATAAATAGCTAGAAATGGTAACATCGATACAATGAAATATATTTCTATACATATTCTTATTTGTTAGTTTAGTGATCGAATAATTAGCACGCAATTCATAATCATTATGAATTAATTATTCAATCATAAATTAATGATAGTCAAAGATAAAAATATAATATAAGAGATTAACATATTATAAACCTAGCTCTATTATGAATTTAAATAGAGGATTAGTATATATATAATGACTATATCAATGGACGTTACTTTGAGTAAATATATTCTATGATTTCAATAGTGCAACTCTATGTATTTAGTGCAATTACTAGAGTTAATGATTAAGTTAATAAATATAAAGAGTTCATATTAATTAATGAAAAATTATTGAAGCTTAAAACTATAGGTTCATCGGTCTTGTAATATCCCGATTTTTCGTAATATAATTTAATTAGAAAATAATTGAGAATATTTGGATTAATTGGATATTCATCGGATATTACCAAGAACAAACCCTGTTAAATTCTCGTCTTGATTAGGATTACGAATATCATAAAATAAATACGTTATATGACATGACGATATTTATTAGAATTATACCATATATATAATTGAGATATAATTAATGGAGGAATTAAAAATAATAATAATAATAAAGGAAAACATTGGTCTTCGGCCATTTTTCGGGGTGAACACTGGAGGAGAAGAGGGGGAGGGCGATGAAGAGAGGAGATCGCGCGACGGCGAGTGCTTGGACGACGGCGAGCTCGGGCTTGGGTTTCGGTGACCGGTGAACGGCTGTGACGGCAGCGTGAGAACGAGCGGCGTGGGTCGACAGTTAGGGCTCAGAATCGAGACTTCTAGACGGCAATTTTCCGACTTCAGGGCTTTCGTGGGCAGTCCATTCTGGCGACCGACTAGCAGGGATGCGACGGCGTTGGCGTTTCACAGACGATGGCAGCGAGCGATCGACGATGGAAGGGACAGTTTGGACAGGGGCTAAGTGTTGTTCAGGGAGGAACGACTTGTCGTCTAGCTTGCTCCCGGTTCGGCTTGAGCTGTTGACAGCCAAGCTCCTTTCCAGTTGGGATGTCTCCTGCCGACAGTGAAGAAATTATTGAGGAGGCAATAAGTGGTTGAAATTGAAGAAGTCTATCAGGTGCATGAATGATAAATGACAAAGAGCTCTCTGGAGAGCTGGTACGCTAGAGCTCTCTGTCCAAGAGTTGGAGAAGCTGCCGAGAGCTTCTCCTCTGGTTTTTTTGAAGGCCAGCTGTGTCGGAGCTATCCTTGCCCGTGCTGGAGGAGCTGAACCGTGAGCTGCCATCTGTGAAGCTGCTGGAGAGCTATCTCTGGTTGCATGTCTTCGATAGTGGTAAGGAATTGTAAGTCTTGGCATTTCAAAGCCCTACCCATAAGTAGTCTTGTATGCTTTGTTGATTAAAAAGATTATGCTTATCTTCCTTGATTGAATGTTAGATATTTTATAGAGTTATACTCGCTTAGCTTCTTGTATGGTTATTTATTCTTGATTCCTTAACTTCAATTTTTGATTGCTTTTATTTATTGCATGTAACTCCGTTTGGAGTTTGGGACTGGTTAGGATTAGATGTTTAATTGTTATATCTTTATTGTTATACTCATGCTAATATCAAGCTTAAATGCCTTTACTTTTATTCTCATTGTTGATATACAAAGCATGTACGTATGTTCTATGTCACTGCTATATTAGTATTCATTAAAGATTGTGGAGCACGTTTTAACTGCTTAATTTCACTGCTGTTTCGCTGCTATTCCGTAGCTATTTTCTGTCAATTTTGAAGCATGATTAGTACGTTTTAATTGTTGAATTCTCTGTAGGATTAGCTGCTGTTTCGTATTTAATTTTTGTCAATTCCAAAGCATGTTTAGCACGTTTTAAATACTTAAATTTGCTGTTAGATCGCTGCTGTTCAGTAGTTCTTTTCTGTCAATTTCAAAGCATGTTTAGCACGTTTTACTTGCTTGAATTCGCTGTGGAATATGTTGCTATTTCGTATTTAATTTCCTTCAATTTTGAAGTATGTTGACATGTTTTATTCGCTATTTAGTTGCTGTATAGTCGGCCACTGTTTTGTAATTTATTTTCTGTAAATTTTAGAGAATATTAGCATGTTCAATTATCGTAGATTCATTGTGATTTCATGGCTGTTCCATGTTTAAATTCTATCAATTTCGAAGCATGTTAGTATGTTTTAAATACTGAAAATATAATGTTATTTCACTGCTGTCCCGTAGTTATATTTAATCAATTTCGACGCATGTATGTTCATGTTTGTTGACAACATATGAAGCATGTATGTTCATTTATTTTGTTGTCATATAGTTCGTAATTTACTATCAATTTGTCAAGCATGTACGCTCGTTTTATATAGTTGCCATAGTAGCATGTCTTGTTCGTTGTTACTAGTTATTATTTCTAGTTCCCCTTCAAAGCAGGATAATTGTTCTAAGATATTATTAGTTCCTTATTAAAGATGAGATTTCTATTGGTGTGTGAAGTGTTTCAGTTTTCTGGAGGTGCTAGTTGAATTGTTGTTCTTCCATTGTTAGCTTCCATAGGTTTTGATATTCGTTGTTGTGGTTGTTGAATGTTTTAAATGAAGTGAGTGTATATCCGTGATTGTTGCCATAGTGCATTCCTTGATGAATTGGATTGTAGTTCAAATCTTAATGATTGTTTGAAGTTATTGTTTGTATAGGATAATCTTTTGAATTATCGAATGTTTGCTAGTATAGATTTACTTGCTAGAGTCGCTAAGTTAAACGATCATGGTCTTAGAAACTCTTAAGAGATACCACGTCCAAGTTGGTATTCATGATGTGAGCTAAAATGAGTAATAATGCACGTAAGGGAATTAGTGGCCGGGTAAATGGTTCGGATCTAAACGGTAGACTCGGTAAACCAAATTAAGATCTTCCCATCCATGGGATAGATAAGTTTGTCTACTATAGGGTGTTAGATGCCGAGTCCCCCCCCCCCCCCCCCCCATTTGCCTATAGGGTGTCCTAATCTCCCAACTCGATAGTGGCCGGGTTAATGGTTCGGATCTGACCGGTAGACTCCGTAAACCAAATGATATCTTCCCATCCGTGGGATAGATAAGCTTGTCTACTATAGGGTGTTAGATGCCGAGTTTCCCCCCATTGCCTATAGGGTGCCCTAGTCTCCTAACTCGAGACTCGAGTATGATATATGTAACAACGAGTAAAGAATGGTTGGGCGAATCCCATTCCGACATAATGAGTTAGAGGCATTCTTGTTGTGTTTTCAATTCCTTACTAAGCCTTTTTGGGCTTATAGTTTACTTGTAGTGTAGGTGCTCGTGATTATATGATTTATTTAAAGAGGAGCGGTTGATGAGGGATTTGCACGACGAGCATTGTGGTTGGCAAAGTTCAAGGCTAAAGGTTAAAGATTTAATGGTAAAGATTAAGAGACTAAAGAGCAATTAGTTTTGTACATATAAATGTAATTAGTTATTTTTGTTCCTTAAATAGTTATTTAAGTTTCCGCTTCGTTTTTAAGAAAAGGTACTTATACTCACATGTCCATGGTTTAAATAACGAGTATAAGAGAAAGAATTTAACGGTTCGATTTTTAGAATAAGAAGACTCTGATTTCAATTAATGACAGTTTAAGTTGTTGTTTTTAAAAGTTTTAAGTTTATCGTATTTTTAAAGGAAAAGAAAAATCGGGTCGTTACAGGTCTCTTCATCATTTTCTATAATTATTCAAATAATAGAAAAATGAACAAAGAAGATTAAATAATTAATTATGAATTAATTGTTTAATACACTCAATAATAAGTTTGTTATTTTTCATTAGATAAAATAATTGAATTATTGATTATTCAATTAATTGATAAACTAATAAGACACACTGACAAAAGTTGTTATAATTAATGTTTTTATTAAATTTCATTAAATGAAATAGTGGTGATTATTCAATTAATTAACAAACCTATAAAATTATTTTTTAAAAAGGTTTTTGAAAATGGATTATGTCAAATTTAAGTTGATGTCATAGTGCCAAATGTTGAGTCATAGTGACAAGTTTGTTTTGATTTCTTTAGTGATTTTATTTTGAATATGCCAATGACCGTTATGAAATCATTTTCAATTTAAATGAGAGATTTAATTTCGTAATAGTTTTCTCTAAGTGTTATGATTACTATTATAAAATTATTCTATTGTAAATTAAATGTTACAACCTCATATGCGAGGTGGTTGGAACTTTGAGATTGTAGAATCAAATTTTGAAAGCAAATTCATGAGTTTTCTGTTTTTGTTTTAGAGAACCATTCTCTAAATCTAAAATAGATCATCTCATCTGTTAATAATAGAATTTATCATATATTGAGTATGATCTTGGTGTGTTTATCGTGGTCACACGTGCTTATTAGAGGTGAGGAGAATCGATAGAAAAGATCGAAGGTTTCAAAGATTGAAGAGAGTATTATCAAAGCTCCCTGATTTTGTACTATTGTGAACTTAACATCAAAAGTATAATTATTTGATCCTTTAGATTATATCAAAAATAAAATATTTTAACACATTATTATTAATATATTATAACAATGGTACATTTATGTTCATGATAAATTATTTTTCCTAATACATAGGTTACGCACGATACCAGTGTTATGAACATCAGTAATTCTGTTGTGTGAGGGAACCCAAAAACAACATAACATAGGTATGGCTTTGTTGCTAGGCCATGTTTGTAGGCATGGACATGAAAATCATGACTATGGCATTGCTCCTAGCCATAGAATGAAGGTTTTACTCAAGGATATGCTCAGTAGGCACATAATTACAAACATTGCCAATGTGAATGACTTTTGAATGTTTATTATCACAGTTTTTGGCTTAATGGTTAATATTGTTATGGCTTTGTTGCTAGGCTATTATCATGGTCATGGACATGAAAATCACAACCAAGGTGTTGCTCATTGCGTCCTAAGTTGTCCCAAGGCTAAGGGGCAAAGTGCAATGCACTTGCGGATGACACGTCTCGTTTGCAAGTCATCCGCATGTGTCTGGAAGTGTCCAGGTCTACACAGATTCAATTCGGACGCGACAATCCGCGTCTGCATGAACTTTCATGCGTCTGCAGTCTCGTCTAAAACGCTAACAGAGGCAGGGGCGACCTTTGGGATGCAAAGACAGCGTCCCCGAGTCGTCCCAAAGTGCTAGGACGGCGTTCTATACATTTGCGGATGAGGAACAGCATCCGCGGGGTCGTCTGCAGTCGTCCGAAAATGCACAGTCCAGCACTTTCCTCACATTTTCCCACTTAACTCTTATCCCAATATACTTTCCCCATAATTACATGTCATAAAATGACACGTATAAATACACAACGTAATGTCCTAACTACCCCATCTTTTAGTTACATTGCGTATACGGGGAAAATGTAACGAAAATACCCATAGACTTAACACTCCGAACACGTCATTGGTAATACCCCGATAATTATCCCACTTAAAAAGTCAGGGTGTTACATTGCCGCTAGATGAAAGGGTTAGGTATATTCATTAGCAACCTCAATGTTATTGATACTAGAGTGATCGGTCTATTTAAGGTCTTAAAGTGAGAAAACTGGCGTGATAAGGATCATGAACATGAAAATTTTGATTGAGTCCGTAATGTTCCAGATTTAAGCAAGGAATGAAAGGAGAGTTGATCCTCACACAACAAGGAGTAGTATGATTGGAAATGTTTGAGAGACCGTTATGGGCCATCTTATGTGGCACCCAGACAAATAAGTGTTGTCAACACGAAGGAAATTATTTAAGAAGGTCGAAGTGCGAGATTATTCTGGGTCACAAAAGCCTAAATTGCACTTTCACGTGAGAGAAATTGAATGTGAGTCAAGGACACTAGCCAAATTCTGTCAAGGACTATGAAGGTGAAATCTGAATAGCCCAATAAAGAAGCTAAGTTACCCGGTTCGATGATTCTTTCAACAACCACGGAGGCAATGTCGGTAATAAAACAATGGATACTAGCGGCTTAAAATTTGACAAAAGAGTTAAGTTGAACAAGGATGTGGAAGAGTAAAGGTGGTTCAAGGAAGAAGGGGGAAAGTTGTTCGTTAGACAACAAGGAGAAACATGAATTGCAAAATGTTGGGAGAGTCATCAGGGGTCATCTTGTGTTGTTTACAAACAAATGGTGCACGAAAATTTTACATGGTTAAATATTTTGCTCGAGTAGTCAGGCAAGAGGAGTAGGGAATTCTTAATCATCATTGAGCTAAGGAGAGAAGCCACCATGAGGTTCTTAATTCTCTAAGATGAAGGAATCATGACAGAGGGGTATAGGAAGTTGACTTGGATGACTAAATTTTGAGGGCAAAATTTTAAATTACGGGGGAAGGGTAGTAACGACTTAAATTCTTTTTGGATGAATTTTTAAATGATTAAGGATTCATTCAAAGTATTTAATAATTATGAGATCGACCTATTGATAGGACATATTATTTTATGATTATGGAAATTAAATAGTAATTTATGGGACTTCATGGTAGGTATTATCAACATAGAAAGTATTAATTATAAGGGGAAGATAAGAAATATTTGGAGAAATTAAGTTAGACTATAATAATTAAATTGAGAGAATAGTTGGAAATTATGTTGGAATTAATGTGGTTATGATGGTATGTGGATTATTGGCAGTGGTCAAAATATAAGCAATTATTAAGAAAATATTGGGAGTATATATATATATATATATATATATAGAGAGAGAGAGAGAGAGAGAGAGAGAGAGGTTAACTGTTGGAAACTTGTGTTTGGGAGTGTTTGGGATTTTGGTCTGTTATTGTTTACCTTTTAAGCTCACTACAGGGGAGGATTTTATGTAGCGTAAGTATGCAAATTGGTTAGGAATGAGGTTCGTGGGCTAGGAGGGACGTCCGTGGTCCATGGAGATGCAGTGTAGGGCAATATGAGGGAAATAAAATAGGCGCCGCTAGATGAGGCTTGTGAAGTATCGGGTGAAACGCTGACTGTTGGATCAGAAGGAGGGATGTCCATTGTTCAAGAGGGACGTCCGTTATCCAAGAGAGAGACATCCTATAGCGGCGAGGGACATCCAATGGTAAGAGAAGAAGGGACCACGTGCAAGGCACGTGGGAACTCAAATGGGGAATGACGCATTGGATGACCGTCAGATGGGAAATAAGAAGAATCGGGCAGACTGAGGATCGTCGGATTAGCGAGTGGGACGTTCGTTGTCCAAATGGGGATGTCCATTATAGTAGCGAAGGACGTCCATTATAACGGCTAAGGACGTCCATTGCTGAGAGAAAGAAGGGGAGGTCACGTAAGTGGCACATGGGAAACTTAACCCAAAACGGACGCATATGGAGGGCCATCGAATGAAGGTGCGAATGAGGTTAGGACCATAGGATGTGAGCGAGGGACGTCCATCGTTATAAGGAACGTCCGACGCTGGAATAAGAAAGATCACGTGCAAGGCACACGGTGATCTAATGAAAAGGACACGCAAGGAAGGTCGTAGGATGAGGGAGCAAACGCAGTTGAGGACCATAAGATGCACAAGAGGGACGTCTGTTGCTTAAGAGGGACGTCCATTCTAGATGAATGCCACATACGAAGCACACAAGAATCTAAAGGAAAAACTTGATGCACTGACAACTGTCAGATGGAGGAACAAACAAAATGGGGACTGTAGGATACGCTTGGGGGACGTCCATCAAGGGCTGGGGGATGTCCACCTGCGAAAGGCGAGCTCGGTTCTTCGGGGTGACATCGTCTTGGATGAAGAAACCCACAGGCGATTTCTTGCACTAGCAGAGAATATAAATAGCGAAAGTTTAAAGGGAGAAGGGCGTGTTTTATTGAGGATGGCTAAAGTAATTTTGAGGGAGACCATCGCAGAGGGGATGAGACCAACGCCAGAGAATAGACCGGAGCTAAACCCCGAAGCTTTCTTCACGTTTGGCAATCACTCTAAGTAATGTTGCTTGTGTTTTGGCCTTTCGGCCCTACAACAAAGTGCTAGGTGGGTTGCGCTTGTTTTCCCTGTTTTCATTACGATTTTGTTAATTGACAGTAGGTTTGGAGATTTTGATGCGTGTTGAATGTTTTGTGCATGATGAATAAGCATTGGGGATTTGTTGTTACTATTTTATAGAGAACATGCTCGGGACTATGTGACTATTACATTCTGTTTTAGTTTGATGACTGCTTTTCTAGGGACGTAGTGTTACTGCTTTCTGATGGTTTCTTGAGAATGTGCTGCCTTATTTACAATGTTTATTTCTATGTTTATTTGGAATGAGGATTGATTTTATAGTCTTATTGGTGAAGATGATTATGTTTTTTATGGTGTTAAGGATCGGCCAAACTCTGCCTTGGATATATATTGCTGTCATTCTAGTATGCTGAAAATTTTATTATATATGTTAGATGGTTCTGTTCATGATGTATAGCCATTAGAGGATTGCTATGACTGTCACTTATGTTGCATGATGATGTAGGTCTATGCACGTTTCAGCATATAAGAAAGATAAAATAAGGGATAAATGCATGAGATAAAGGTGGGTGCCCATCTATATCAAGTGGATGTGTTCTGGGCTAGTGGTATGGGACGCTTGCGTAAGAACAAGTTCGTGCGAGTTGATCACCCAAGCTTATTGGGTCAAAATAAGCTTCAGGATCAATTTTGCCTTGGAAAGATGAGATTTTCAACTTAATGTTTCCCAAATTGTTATCCCTCTTATTTGTATATCTAGCCCATATGTCCTCCTTCCCATGTCTAATGCAGCATAGGTTTTCACTGGAAGTAGGATCATCATCATTTAGTTCATCTCCATAATAATTCTCAAACTCATACCGTAGGGAATTCATTTCGCTTTATTGAAAAACATGAGTTTTAGGTGGTAGCTCCTTTTGTGAATTGGATCTAGCTTTATCTATTCTTTTATTCATCTCATAAAATTTCACCTTCATTCGATTAAAATTTTGCTCTAAGGACTTGAAGAAAAGGTTGAAGTCTATATATATGTTTTTTAACATTGTCAGCTGAACATTTAAATCTTTTTTGAGACATGTATATAAACTTGTACCAAAGTAAAAAGTTAGATTACCTCACGAGACACTCTCTCACGTGTTTCCCTCCTCTTGATGACACTTATACTCTTGTTTACTCAAATTTTGATTTTTACCCTCTTATGAGCTCACACTTTCTTCCCTTTTCCCACTCGTTAGTTTCGTATTTTAGTTCTTTATTGAGCTCTATAAACTCAATCTAGACTTCTAGCAGCAACCTAAACTAAACAAAATCAAATCACAAAGAATAACGATGATTAAAAGGGTCAAACTAAAAGACAGTAAGATTCAATAATCAAAGAAAAAGAATAACAAAGAAAAGAATAAGGAGAACAAGAAGAAGAAGAGAAGAGAAATTTTTTTTCACGTTTTTTTCGTTTTTTCACAATATTTTTTCCTTTTTTCATAATTTTTTCTTCTTTTTTTTCATGTTTATTTTTCTTTTTCTTTTTTCTCAACTAACAAATCAAGAAAAAAATTATAAAAAAATGGAAATGAAGCGAAATAATAAAATTTGATTTAGAGCCGTGCTTGGATACCAACTATTATGAACCTCACTAAGAATAGAGAGATTCAAAGAAAATAAAAAAGATCATTTTAAATCAGTTTTGAAAATAATAATGAACCTTGACACTTTATCTATGAAGAGATGAGAACTAAAGGTATAATATTGGTGAAAATAGAAAACATTGACCTTTTATCTATAAAGAGATAACAAGCAAAAGTATAAGAAAATTGTACACGTCACACTCAAGAAAGAATAGAAGTTGTAAGTGATAAGTCTAAATTGAATGCAATAAGAAACACTTTATGAATTCGTAAAGTTATTTAAAGAACCAAAGAGAAAACTCTAACTAAAAAATTATTAATCTACCTTCATTTATTACTCGATTCTAAGGACTTATATATAAACTTCAAATAGATAGAGAAAAAATGTATAATTTGGTTCAAATGACTTCAATCACAATATCTTTGAAATTTGAATAGTTGTTTCAAATGTTGGATAATAATTGTTGAATTTGAATTGGATAAATTTATTGAATTCCGGCAAAATTCAGAACGCTGCTTGAATGACCATCTCTCCTTCAAATCTTGCAATCTTGGTGTCTCCACGAAGCTTAGGATGTCTACTTTAATTTGTATGAAATCAAGTGTCCATTTGAAACCTTTATCCATAAGAAATCATAAAATCAATTCTCGTGCACAGCAAGCTCATACTCAATCTCAATTGCTCTAATGACATATAATACCAAGATTTTTTGTACGAATAGTTTTAATTATGTAATGCAATGATTTAGAATTCAATATATTAATTATTGTCAATTGGAGAATTTGAACAAATGAAT
The DNA here is from genome assembly GCA_022433065.1 of Begonia loranthoides. Taxonomy (NCBI): domain Eukaryota; kingdom Viridiplantae; phylum Streptophyta; class Magnoliopsida; order Cucurbitales; family Begoniaceae; genus Begonia; species Begonia loranthoides. Next base: position 13,153,385 of record CM039479.1, on the reverse strand, counting down.
AAAAATATTAGAATTATTAAATAAGTTATGAAATTATGAAAGTTAAAATAAAGGATATTATTTTACAAATAATAAAATAAAATAGGAATTATTGAGGAATTAAAAAACCCAAATAGATTAGAATTAGAAAAGAATAATGTGAAAATAATCCACGGTTAAGGGAAAATTTAAGTGTTGGTTTAATATTTTACAGTTTGGAATTAAAGAAATATTGTGTTGGAAGATCATATGCAATAAGAACCATTGGATGAAGTTTATGAACGACTGAGATCTATTAGGATGGAGAAAGATGCTTTGTGGGAGTGTTTGATGGGGAGGCCGCACAGTGTTTGACGCGAGAGGCTATTGGACCGTTGGATAGGTTTAGCGGAAGAAACGTGGATCGTTGAATTTAAGAAAGATGCTTCTACGAGAGTGTTTGATGTTGTTTGGGTGTGGGGGAATGTTGGATCGTAGGATTAGATTAGTGGGAGGGACATAGACCATTAGATTTGAGAAAGATTCTTTCGTGAAGAGTTGGATGCCACTTGGAAACAAGAATATTGAGTCGTTGGATTTGGTTTAGCGGAAGGAGTGTCAACTGTTGGATTAGGAAAAGATTCTTTTGCGGAAGGGAAATATGTCGTTTGGGTAAGTTAAGTAAATAGGAACAACGCCATTTTAGGCGTTCTAACTTTTTCGTGCGATATTATAATTCTAATCTCTAAATGAGTTATCACAAATATGCATACAATCAATGTCAAATATAAACGAGTTAAAGGATAGAAATACAACACCAACTTGGTAAGGCGATTCGGAAAACCCACCTACGTTCATGTTTCAAGGTCCCACCTTGAAGATTCCTTAACCCAATAACCTTCCTAGTTATTGTTGATTGATCTTCACGGGCGTCAATCAAGTTTTTACAAACTATTCTTGGGTGTCACCCTTTTCTCTAAGGTGTCACCCTTGATTGTTGTCAGAGTACAATTGAGGAATTGAAATATTACAATTTAGAAGTCGAACTCTCAAGTGAAGGGATAGAATGAGTTAGGGTTATGCACTCATTTGTTGAGAAAAAATCTCGTGTGAATTTGATAGCACTTCGTTATGAATTCTCCTCTCTTCTGCTTCGTAATTCAGAGTGACTTTTATTTATAAAAACTACTCAACAGTCGATCACTCAACATTTTTAGTCAACCACTTCCTGACCATTCCTTTGTAGTCGTTGTGCATCTGGTCAACTACTTCTTTCGCTCCGGTCGACCGCTCTAGTGCAATTCAGGACTTGTCTTGACTCTGTCCAATTTTTGGTCAATGGCCATTCCTCTCGGTCGACCACATCTCTACACTTCAGCATATGTCGAGCAATCTGTCACTTTTTTGGACGACCTCTCTTCTTCTCCAGTTGATCGTGCTCTTCTAGTTTGGCTCTCTGTAACCTTTTTAATCGACCACCCTCTCAGCCTTTGTTGACCTATACTTTTTATTTTACACTTTTTAAAGCTTCTAAGTCCAATTGATCTATCTTTTAACTACATGGACTTAAAGATAGATATTAGTAAATATTAATACCCTTGTTAGAGGGTATTTCCAATAAGAAACAAATCTAAACATAATGATAAGCAATATAAATCTCATTCAATTCATAAATAACTTATCAACAAATAAATCACTCATCATCAAAACAAATATGCCTAAAATGTGTTAGGCTAACATGTTATGGTTGTTCATGTAGGATCGAAATTTACCTAAGAGGGGGGGTGAATTAGGTTTATTAACTTTTTCATGCGATATTAGATTTTCTAACCAATATTTAATTTATCACAATAAGGAATTCAATTAAAGCAATGCTAACAATAAGATAAGAAGAAGGGTTAGAAAATTCGACACCGAGTTGTTAATGCGGTTCGGCCAAGCACACCTACGTCTGCGCTCCAAGGTTCACCCTTGAAGATGTATTCCACAAACCGCGTCCGGTTACAAATGATTGATCTTGCACGGGTGTCAATCGTACCGTTACAACAAACTGATTTTTAGGGGGTTACCCTTTTCACTCGGATATAATTTTCTCATGAAAATTCTCAAGCTCTCACACTTACAATAATCCTCACAACAATCAATTGATCTCACTCAAATACTTTGGAGGATGTGTTTACCACTCAAATTTGTGCACAATGATTGAGTCAAAAATTTGGCAGAGCTTCGCTTCGTATTGCTTAAGATGTGTTCTTCTTCACAGTCTAGGTATTTATAATTTTCCCAGTGCGGTCGTCCTAAACGCCTTTAGGATCGTCCGTAGTCGAACGTTGGAAAATAGCCGTTGCAAAATTCTGTGTGTTTACGGATGCCAAATTCATGTCCGCCCAGTCCGCGTCTATCGTCCAAGTCGAAATCAGAAAAGACAGATTCATATCGGACGCTAATATCTTGCGTCCGCCTCGTCCGCTTCACATCGTCCGCGTCATCTCGAAATGGACAGATTCATATCGAACGCTAATATTTTGCGTCCGCCTCATCCGCTTCACATCGTTCACGTCATCTCGAAATGGACAGATTCATATCGGACGCTAATATCTTGCGTCCGCCGCATCCGCCTCGTCCGTTAAAACACTCTCTGCTGAAGGGGATGCAAAATGGCGTCCTCAGTCTATACTGAGGACTCAGATTTCTCCTGCAAAGACTTAGACAAACATATTAAAGCTTTCCAATACCCTTGATCAAGGGTATTTCCAACTTAAACATCCAATATGATAATTATAAGTTCAACGAATAAACAACTTTTACACTTTAACTATATTGCTCATCATCAAAATATAAATATGCCTAACACACTTATGCTAGCAATCTCCCCCTTTTTGATGATGACAAAATATGTTAAGTTGTTTATATGCAATTCCAACCACATTCCAATAGTTTAAAGATTAGAAATGGAAAGTGTAAACTTGAAAATTAAAAGGCATGTGTTATGTTTAAAATTTACAATGCTCCCCCTTAATATATGCACCAATTTAACTCCCCCTAAATGTATGCACCAATTTGACTCCCCCTTAGTGTAAGCACCAACTTAACCTATCTCTCCCCCCTTTTTTCACAATCAAAAAGAAAATAAATCGAGGACAAGAGAGGTCAAACACAACTAAGAAAGAATAGAACCTTACGAAAGTAATACGAAGCCAAAATAGGGTGAATAAATAGGCAAGTGATGTCAATAGAAGCAATTCAATCATATTGTCAAAGATTGATGTCAAATTACAGTTTCAATGGCCAAGTATAGAGAAATGGATTATATCAATTTCAACGTTTTTGAAAAAAATTGGCGTGATTTTGTTTGTTTATAGACTCCTCTTAATGCCAAAGTCAACCTGTAAACGCATTCAAAGAGTCCAACCCAGCCAGAATCTCCATCATGTACAAAAATTATAGACGGCAATTGCAATATCTATCATGGACCAAAGTATAACAAGACAATTACAGCCGTAACTTCCAAAAAAAATACAAAGGTTGCTGTTCATGTTCCTAATTCGAAAAAAAAAAGTACATAATGCGGTGAACAAAAAAAAAAAAACTAGGCATCAGGAAGATCATCATCATCCATAGCGTCAGGAGGTTGAGCGGATGACGATGGTACACCATGAGGCACCGATGGAGGGGAAATCCCGGTATGCCAAATCCCACGTGCAAAATCATCCATACGCCTCTCTACAACGTCGAATCGACTAGAAAGTGAAGTCACGGTTGACATGATTTGAACAAGATACTCCAATTGCTGATCAAGTGTGGCTTGTAAGCGAGCCACGTCGGAAGAGGTAGCATAGGGTCCATGTGGGAATGAAGAACTCTCTCTTGGAAAAGAAGAGGGTCCAGCCTCGTGAGCAAAAGAAGGACCGGGCACGGAGAATGGTAAGGAAAGCATAGGCTCTAAGAGCCGTGGAGGAGGAGAGTCTGGAGAATGAGGAGGATTAGGTACATTATCTGATCGGACAATCCATTCACCATTCGGAGTTCGTATAATTCCCATACGACCAAGAGTTTGTGGAGAATAGATGTCGGAACGACAAAGTTCACAAGGTTTAGGCAATGTGGGAATCGGAACCTCTAAATCCTTGAAAAGATTTGTGAGAAGTCAATTGAAGGGAAGTGAAAGAGTAGAGCTATCCGAAACGTCGGCTATTTGAGATGTGATGATATAGCCGAGATTGAAAGGAGTGCCGGAGTACATATGTTGAGGACGTAAAAGTCCATATAACTAACATGATCACGATGACCGGCACGAGGAAGGACATTATACTGAAGGGAATGTTGGATGACACGTGCTCGAACATTTAGATGTTTCGTTTTGGGCCGGAGATGATAATCATTAATGGGGTCTCGAAGAATTTGGCAAAGAAGAGCATCCCCAATTTCCGTTTTGTGGAAAGGAGGAGGACCATGGGGATTGTAGTACTCCTCAGACATTAAACCCTGTTGACATTCTAAATAGACATTAAGAAGATGGGGGTGATTTTGATTTCTCGCCCAAAGAGAAAACTCTTGATAACCAATGGACGTTCAGTGTACGTCGCATTGGCATAAAACATGCGAATGACCTTGGCAACGTATGGACCATCGAGAGAAAATAATTTATGCATACCTAAACGAGTATACATTTCTTCTAAATCCAAACTAGACAATCAAGTAAAATCAATTTTTCGTGAAGGAATTAAGGAGCGCTTCTTAAACTCATCCTCATAGCGCTTCTTACATTCATCATTTGGAAATAAACGAGTTCTATAGACTCGCGGATTATCGGAAGATGGAAGAGAAACACGTTTACGAGGTGGACAGTTAGCCATTTGAGTATGAGAGCTAAAGTGAAACAAATCCTAGGAAAAACTACTAGAGAGACAAGATGAACAAGAGATATACTGGAGAGAAGACGTGAAGACCAATGGAAATCAATGGAGAATGACCGGAAATCAGTGGAAACGGTCGCCGGAGTCACGGGAGACAACGAACGGAAGGAGAGGATGCGAATGTTAGGGTTTCAGCGGATCCCCAATCTGTTTAAAAACGCATTTACAGACGCAGCGAATGGCATTTATTGCGTACAGACTCGTCTGCAACACGTCAGAATCGAAGCAGCTTTAAAAATGCGAACATGCTGACGGTGAGGATGCCATTTTTGGCATTCGTACTGTGCAATCCGTGAAACCTTGGAAAAATTGAATGAACAGAATTGAAGTCATCATTTAGGGAATTATTCCAACACATTAAAAAGATAAAATTGATTATGTAGAAGACGTTGAAGATGAATTATCTATAAAGATCAAACTGAGTCGAATTCAAATTCCACAAAACGTCTTCTCATCCAAAGGTTTGGTGAAAATGTCGGCAAGTTGATTTTCGGTGGAAACGAATTCGAGAGAAATATCACCTTTATTTACATGATCACGGATGAAATAATGTCTAATCTCAATGTGTTTTGTCCGTGAGTGAAGAATTGGATTCTTGGAAATGTTAATGGCACTTGTGTTATCACACATAATAGGAATATTTTTGAGGAATTGACCATAATGTTCCAAGGTTTGCTTCATCCAAAGCAATTGAGCACAACAACTCCCGGCTGCAATGTATTCACTTTCGGCGGTAGAGATTGTAACCAAGTTTTGTTTCTTAGAAAACCAAGAAACTAATGATTCTCCAAGAAATTGACAAGTGCCACTAGTACTTTTCCTATCTACGAGACTACCCGCATAGTCCGAATCGGTGTATCCAACTAAATCAAAATTTGTACCTTTAGGATACCACAATCCTAGACTAATAGTCCCACTTAAGTATTTGATAATCCTTTTAACGGCATTTAAGTGTGACTCTTTGGGTGAAGATTGAAACCTAGCACATAAGCACACACAAAAAAGAATATCGGGTCTACTTGCAGTTAAATATAGAAGAGATCTAATCATACCATGATACTTCTTTATGTCCACATCTTTGCCATTTTCATCTTTATCTAATTTTGGGGTTGCGCTCATGGGAGTTCTAGAAGGTTTAGAGGAGTCCACGCCAAAGCGTTTGATTAGCTCCTTGACATACTTTTCTTGATTTAGAAAGATTCCATCTTGAGATTGCCTAACTTGCAAACCAAGAAAATACTTCAATTTGCCCATCATGCTCATTTCAAACTTACTTTGCATGAGATTTGCAAATTCACCACAAAGTGTGCCATTGGTGGAACCAAAAATGATATCATCTACATAGATTTGCACAATCATAATATCTTTATCATTGTGCTTGACAAAAAGAATGGAATCTACTTTTCCTATTTTGAAGTCTCTTTCCTTCAAGAATTTACTTAATCTCTCATACCAAGCTCTTGGTGCTTGCTTAAGTCCATAGAGAGCTTTATGAAGTTTATACACATGATCTAGCTTATCATAGACTTCAAAGCCTAAAGGTTGTTCAACATAGACTTCTTCCTCAATATAGCCATTTAGGAATGCACTCTTTACATCCATTTGATAAAGAGTGAAATCCTTATAGCAAGCAAAAGCCAAAAGCATTCTAACAAATTCTAACCTAGCAACCGGTGCAAAGGTCTCTTCAAAATCAATTCCTTCTTCTTGCTTATAACCTTTGCAACAAGTCTAGCTTTGTTTCTAACCACTACCCCACTTTCATCTAGCTTATTTTTGAAAACCCATTTTGTTCCAATAATTGAATTATCTTTAGGCCTACGAACAAGTTCCCATACATTGTTCCTCTCAAATTGGTTCAATTCTTCTTGCATGACAAATATCCAATTCTCATCGGTTTCGGACTCATTAAAATTTTTGGGTTCAACTTGAGAAATAAATGCGGAATTTGCACATTCATTTCTAAGGGAGGCTCTAGTTCTCACACCTAAGTTAGGATCACCTAGAATATCTACCATAGGATGACTTTTGGCATACCTCCAATCCCTTTGTAAGTCATTATGGATTTCTCCCCTTGACGTTTCTTCTAAGAATTGATCTTGAGATTCTTGAGGATGACTTTCAAGAATCTCCTTTCCTTTATCGCTTAGAGAGAGCTTTTCAAGATGGTCTTCCAAATCTTTAGTTGGTCTCTCAACACTAAAGGTAGGAATGGATTCATCAAAAGTCACATGCATGGATTCTTCCACCACTAATGTTCTTTTGTTGAAGACCCTATATACTTTGCTAGTTAAAGAGTATCCAAGAAAGATTCTCATATCCGTCTTGGAATCAAACTTTCCTAGATTGTCCCTAGTGTTGAGAATAAAACATTTGCACCAAAAAACTTTGAAGTAACTAACATTAGGAATTCTACAATTCTAAAGTTCATAAGGTGTCTTATCTAGAGTAGGACGGATAGACACACGATTGAGAACATGACATGCCGTGGCAACGGCTTCCCCCCAAAAATATTTGGGAAGATCATTCTCATTAAGCATGGTTCGAGCAAGCTCTTGGAGGGATCAATTTTTCCTCTCAACAACTCCATTTTGTTGAGGAGTTCTAGGAGAAGAGAAATTATGTTCAATACCATATTCTTGACAAAGGGTACTAAAGTGATTATTTTCGAATTTACCACCATGATCACTCCTAATTGTGATAATGGTAGGCTCCTTCTCGTTTTGAACTTTCTTTCTAAAGCTGAAAAATACTTCAAAAGTTTCATCCTTAGTTTTTAGAAAGAAAACCCATGTGTAACATGAAAAATCATCCACAATTACAAATGTATAATGTTTTTCTCCCATGCTTGAAACCTTAGAAGGACCGAAAAGATCAATGTGAAGTAATTGAAGAGGCTTGGACGTAGAGATATATTGTTTGGAAGAGAAAGAGCTTTTTGTTTGCTTTCCTTTTTGGCAAGCTTCACAAACTCTATCTTTTTCAAACGAGATTTTCGGGAGACCCCTAACTAGATTATTTTTCGAAATCTTAGCTAAGGTATCCATGCCTACATGTCCTAATCTTCTATGCCAAGTCCAAGAACATAAAGAATTACTAACTTTAAAGTATTTTTCAACGTCACTAGAAATACTAGATAAACCAATAGCATAGATATTTTCATGTCTATAACCTGTAAATAGAGCTTTACCATTTGAATCATCAATAATCATGCAAGACTTAGATTCAAAAATAACTTTATATCCCTTATCACACAATTGACTAATACTCAGTAGATTATGCTTCAACCCATCAACAAGTAAAACATCTTCAATAATAGGGTTAGAACCATTACCTATATTGCCAATACCTCTTATTTTTCCTTTTTAATTTCCTCCAAATGTCACATTTCCTTTCTTGTCTTTGATGGAGAAAAATCTTGAAAAATCTCTCGTCATATGTCTTGAACAACCGCTAATCCAAGTACCATTGATCCTTTGCGGGAGGTGCTTTAATCTACAAAAAATAGATCAAAATGATTTCTTTGGTACCCAAATCTTTTTGGGTCCTTTGGGGTTAAACTCGGTTCCTTTTGGAACCCACACACACTTCTCATTATTTCTATTTACAATCCTTTTAGATGGACAATCAAAAGACTTATGGCCTATAGCATTGCAAGTATAACATGTAGTCGGTTTAACAAATAAGTTTTTATAGCTCTTTTTCTTTTGAAACGCTTGATATCCCAAACCGGCTTTATCAAAAGTCATCTTTTGTTTACCTAAAAGCATATTCAAACTCTTGCTCCCATTTGTAAAATTAAGCACTATCTTATTCAATTCAATATTCTTCTTCTTTAGCATGCTATTTTCATTCTCAATAACCTCAATATGCTTATTTAATTCATTATTTTCCAATATTAAACATGCATTTTCATTTATATCGACTTTCTCATTACATGCTTGCTTTTTCACTAACGCTGCATTATCTTTCTTTAACTTTTTATATTTGATAGTCAATATATTGAATTCTTTAAGTAAGTCATCAATATCTTCATCATCACATTCATCATTGGAATCTATATCATAATTTTTAGGAGATGAGTCACATACCTCAGAATCATTTGCCATGAAGCACATGTTTGCTACTTCTTCCGTCTCGAATGAAGGTTCCTCATCACTATCATCATCTCACGTTACTTTGAAAGCTTTCTTTTTGGACTCTTTGGGATTCTTTTTCTTCTCAAGGTAGCAGTCGGCTTTCACGTGCCCTGTTTTTCCACAACCATAGCAAGTTAGTGTCTTTTTGTGATGAGGTCTCTCTCCTTTATATCTGTTCTTTCCTTGTAGTTTTCTCCTCTGAAGAATCTTGATTTTCTGATTGATTAGGGCAAGTTCTTCATCATCATCCTTATCAACTTCAGTTTCATTCGAGTCTTCTTCTTCTTTGCTTGAGGACACTTTGAGAGCTATTGTCTTCTTCTTAGGATTCTCCTTCTCCAATTCTTTTTCTTTCTCATTTGCCCTCAATCTAATTTCATGCGTCATTAGGGATCCGATGAGCTCTTCTAGCGACATGGTAGAGAGATCCTTAGACTCGAGAATCGCTGTCACTTTTGATGTCCATCCTCTCAGAAGACTTCGGAGAATTTTATTGCACATTTCTTCATCTGTACAATCCTTACCAAGCGCTTTCAAACTATTAGTAAGGTTAGTAAACCGTGTAAACATTTGAGTAATAGTTTCACTTTTATCCATTTTAAACATCTCATAATCATGTGCAGCCATAGTTAATTTATCTTTCTTAACTTGATTAGTTCCCTCATATGTTACCTCAAGTCGTTTCCAAATTTCATGAGCACTTTTACAGCTTTGAATTCTATTAAATTTACTTGCACCAAGAGCACAATATAATTTATTAATAGCCCTAGCATTTAAACTCACTTTTCGACCTTCCACTTCATCAATTTCATTTAATTCCTTTGGTACTTTCACCACATTTACTTCTTTAGACGGAGTAAAAGGACCATTTACCACTATTCTCCACATCTCAAAATCAATAGCTTGAATGAAAATCATCATCCTAGATTTACAATGAGAATAATTATCACCATTAAAGAAGGGTGGTCTATTTGTGGCTTGACCTTCCATGTTCACACTATTTGAGTTATATGCCATACTATCAAATATATAAATTCAACTAATTCACACTCAACAAGATAGTTCTATCCTGCTCTGATACCAATTGTATGATCGAAATTTACCTAGGGGAAGGGGGGGGGGGGGGGTGAATTAGGTTTATTAACTTTTTCGTGCGATATTAGATTTTCTAATAACAATCCTCACAACAATCAATTGATCTCACTCAAATACTTTGGAGGATGTGTTTACCACTCAAATTTGTGCACAATGATTGAGTCAAAAATTTGGCAGAGCTTCGCTTCGTATTGCTTGAGATGTGTTCTTCTTCGCAGTCCAGGTATTTATAATTTTCCCAGTGCGGTCGTCCTAAATGCCTTTAGGATCGTTCGTAGTCGAACGTTGGAAAATAGCCATTGCAAAATTCTATGTGTTTGCGGACGCCAAATTCACGTCCGCCCAGTCCGCGTCTATCGTCTGCGTCGAAATCAGAAAAGACATTCATGTCAGATGCTAATATCTTACGTCCGCCTCGTCTGCTTCACATCGTCCGCGTCATCTCGAAATGGACAGATTCATATCGGACGCTAATATTTTGCGTCCGCCTCGTCCGCTTCACATCGTCCGCGTCATCTGAGCGTCATCTCGAAATGGACAGATTCATATCGGACGCTAATATTTTGCGTCCGCCTTGTCTGCTTCACATTGTCCGCGTCATCTCGAAATGGACAGATTCATATCAGACGCTAATATCTTGCGTCTACCTCGTCCACTAAAACACTTTCCGCTGAAGGGGATGCAAAATGGCGTCCTCAGTCTATACTGAGGACGCAGATTTCTCCTGCAAAGACTTAGACAAACATATTAAACCTTCCCAATACCCTTGATCAAGGGTATTTCCAACTTAAACATCCAATATGATAATTATAAGTTCAACGAATAAACAACTTTTACACTTTAACTAAATTGCTCATCATCAAAATATAAATATGCCTAATACACTTAGGCTAACAGTTCACTTGTCCATTGTAGCTCGGGTAGGTTTTAAATAAGTCAGTTTTTCTAGATTCTTGCGAGCTACGATTCAATCCTTAGAGTGTTTAGGAAAAGATAAAATTTTGATACGATTTTCATGGGATTCTCTTCTGCGAGGTTCTCTATTTATGAGTCATTAAATAGGAAACGTTAGGTTGAAACTCTATTTATCCTAGAGCCGCGAGGACAAGAGAGTCATTCTCTCAAGCTCTCAGGAGAAACCTTCCCTAGGTTTCTCAAGGTAGGTTCTCCACTATTTAGTTCCTCAAGTTGACAGTGAATAATGTTTAGGATTATTCTTTATTAGCTAACTTTTTGTTTATTTAAAGGAAAAATCAGTATTAAGGAAGAGTTTGGGATAGTCAGACCATTATGGAATTACAAGTAAGTGATGTTGATTGTGTTTGACCTTTGGCCTGCATCACAAAGTGCTAGCATAAGGTCTAATTATGATGTTATTTTGTGATGCCTACGAGCTATTATTTGAAGATATGATGCATGCCGATTGTTAATTGTTTACTGTTCATGTTGTGATATTATTTGAGAATATGATTTCAATTGGTTGATGACCGAGAACATGTTTTGATGATGATATGATGTGATGCTTACGAGCTATTGATTGAGGATATGATTATTACTTGCGTATTGTTCATATTGAGACATTGATCGATGATATATTTACTATTATGTTCATGCATATTAGATGGTCATTAAGTGTTTTCTTAAAGAAAGAATCAAAGATGAACCGAATAAACGTAAATGGTCATTATGGGCGAGGTTATAGTTGGCTGTCCCATATGAGGTGGACCTAATGGAGTCACTCTCTCCCCTAAACTAATTACCCATAATGATTGGACTATAAATTAAAAGAAAAAAGAAAAAATGATGACTAAAAAAGACACGGTTTTCACATGCTGCATTTCATAGTCATGTTTTATGTTATATATCTCTTACTGAGCATTAGTTTCAAAGGTAAACTTTGTGATGTAGGTAATGACAAAATTATTAAGGGATAGGATGATAGAAAGAATTGATAGCGCGATTGAAAATCCACCCAGACAGGAATTGGGCCACATAAATATAAAAATCCACTCAGATAAGAAAATGATAGACTATTATTTATTTACAAAACTGTATTCAAATTTATTTTACAAACATGGGTCGAATTAAAACTAAATACCTAAAAATAAAAACTCAAACTATACCATTGGGCCTATGTTGTGCTAATCATCCGACCAATTGATCTTTACCTTTTTATTCCTTGAGCTACTATCATCTGTTCCTGGAAAACATCCTAAAATAAAACCATGAGCTTTTTGAGCTCAATAAGAATTTTAATCTAAGGATCTAATAAACCATAAAAATATCACAGCTAACCATGTACTAAGTCCAACATGATTAGTCTCCACATCCTTAACTTCTAACATTTAACTTTTGATCAACTCTCATAATTACACATCCCAAGTTCTATGTTTTGTCTAGATCATTAGAAATTTCTAATTAATATCTCAACTATGCGATACACCTCTTTATATAATAAGTGTTTAGTATGTATGTGTAAATACTTAAGCATATGATTTAGATAAATATAGTTTACCTTTCCCTTTAATCTCTTGTGCAATTTCTCTTCATGCACATACAAATCTTCAAATGTATTTAATTATTAAATACTTTCAACACAAACCTCACGTGTTATTCCAAATAAGCACTACAAAACTCTATAGAATACTTATTCTATAAATCTTTCTACTTTCCAACGTGATTTCCCCTATTATAAATCACACATTTTATTATGGTCTATTTACCACCATTACTATTTAGATATTTCCAATTAATGTGTAATTTCTACAACCATCTCATGGTCTCTATGGTTATTATATCATCAATACTAGACATCTCTAATATGTGTCTAATATCAAGTTATCTAGACTTTACAAGGTATGTCTATTATAAGCTATACCTTAACCATATAATCCTATAGATGAAGGACTTCCTTATTTCTAAACATTTCTAATTAATGTCTATCACATACTCTCTAGATATTTCTATTAAATGTCTTTCACCAATGATCCCTCTATGTGAAGGAATTCCTCAACATGATGCATATATCAAATGTCTAGACACATGATTCTATGATCATTGTCTTGATACCATAACCTCATACCATTCTCAAGCATCTCTAACTAATGTCTGGCCTAAATGGTACTACAATCACATAACTATCTATCTATGTCATCCCATGACTCACACTTATATAATATATAGATATGAAATGCATATCACAACTCTCCTTTTACAATGATGCAATGATACTATAAATCAGTGCAATGCTCAATTAATTATTAAATGGTCATATTATTTAACAAGTATCATTTTATTAACATGAACGTGAATGTCGATATATATGTGAATATCAACATTTATGTGACTATAAACATGAATGAACATACACCATCATATGTAAATTCGCACGACCATAAAACCACACCATATTGGTCACTATCTCCAATTGATGTGTCCATGAATATAATAAACTTCTAGAGGGTTAGAGATTTTCAACCCAAGGGGGACCCACAATCACTCATCTTCTATTTCCCACTTTACATATGTCACACTATACATAGCCTAACGAGGTATATTAGGTTCCTCTGTGATAAACAATACCACTCAGATAATATGTTTTGTACATATAAATATTTCATGATGCATGATTTGGCATTCTCTCTATGCATACATTAAATGCACATAATACATACTAATAATTCATGTAAAATAAACCATCCAAATCTTGTTATTAAACATACAATAATGATGCATAAAATGGTCTCATACATCTATCTATATATGTTCTATCTATATCTTATTACTCTCCCAAAGTGATTTATACAATAAGTAAACAAACAGTTAAAAATCTAAGGAAAAATATTCTAAAAATACAGTCTGCGGTCGTCTGCTCTAGTACATTTTGAAGGTAAAACACAACAAAATAAGGTTTCCGGTCGACTGGTGTGGTCAACTGCAATTTTTACAGATTTGACCTCACATTGCAGTTGTTCACTTTTGGTCGTTCAGACCCATGTTATTTTCTCATCTAGTTGACTGCACTATAGTCTCGGTCGACCACACTTCGTCCAAATTGCCAAAACTCCTCAATTACCCTTTTTCCTCAATAATTTCTCACAACCAATTTATACCAAACCAACTAAATAATTATAAGATTATAATCTCATTATGTAATCTTCCACATAGATATTTTAATCATTTACACTAATTCAAAGACAATATTAAATACAATTTTTCAAGCTTTTCCATTCAAAGCATACATTCATACCAAAACTCATTTATAACCATAACATGGCCTAAATCACGAAGATAGATATTTCTATCTTATCCTAACACAAAACTAAGCATTATATTCCATTAATGCTTCAATTCAACCAATTTCATTATATTCTTCAATCATTCATACTTTATTTCTTCCAACTCTTTTTTGATCGGATCAAACAAGAACATTATCATCAACCATTATAGACTAAACTTATCACAACTCATTCAATTCCAAGAATGCTTCCCATATCACTACTTGAGTTTCAATTTCTTTTCCACTTAATTTATACTTATACAATTGTCTTCCTTCATTAATTCATTTTCAATCAAATTCAACAACTTTATCCTTTTCCTTTCAAGTTCTATCTATTGAAACTAACCATAGCAAATTTATATCAAATATATATATAACCAATTGTAACCACATATCATTCATTTCTTTCACCTAAACCATGTAATACAAGCATAGTTTATACAAATCACTTAGGTTAAGGTTCTTACCTCTTGAATGTCACTTTATTCTTCACTTCACTTTCAAGGATTGATTCTTGTCTCAAATGAATCCTCTTGATAAGAGGAACAATTTTTCTTGAAGGCTTGAATGCCAATTCCTTCTCCTTTCCTTTCTTTTTCTACTTCCCTCTTTTCCCTTCTTTTATTTCTCTTCAGCTTGCAGTACAAAAATGGAAGGTTCTCCTCCCTTCCATCATGTTATTATTAGCTAAAGAGTGGCTTAGGGATAAAGATGAAGGCAATTTTCCATTTTGCCATTAAAATCCATGTGGAATGACCAGTACGCTCTTAATTCCATGAAAATTTACAAAATAACTATGGTTAATTATCCTTAACCACTCTTAGCTTAAATTAATCATTCTATCTTAGTTCTAAGCTAATCCCCATGATTATCATAATTAATCATGATTAATTAACCTTAATTATCCACTATTTACATCTTAATCACACAGTTAGTCACTAATTCTTTAGTGACACATGCCATAACCCTATTGGTTGTCCAATTTAATTACATGGACATATACGTCAATGTATTAGGATCATTTATTCTTTTATACACATCTCCAAATTCCCACTCTAAAGTCTCATTTATAGACATTTTCCAAAATAGTGCAATTTTGAACTTGTCCCACTTCAAACATACATAATTTTTATTGCATATATCCAAATCATTTCACTCTAAAGCCATATACTTCATTTATGTGTTTACTTTATAACCTTAAAATGGTTTGAATTTATAATCACCACAACGTCATCAATTAGCCACAAACAGTGACTATGCTCATTTATATCACATTTATCACTTTCGTGCAAAAATTCATATCTTAATGAGTATATATCCAATTAATTCAATTCAATCACCATGTCATAGTGTAAGATATCTACTATCATAAGTATATTTAGTTTAGAAAAATAGTCTCAATTAATTGGTAAATCTCTTCTTTAAGTTGTTTCATGACTTATTAATCACTTAATCATATTTAATTATACAAAATATAATTGTTAGTGTTAATGCTTAATCTAGATCATCACATCAAGAGCCTTACCAACTTAATAATTAGCACAAATATCTGAACTTCGCTATGCAAGCTAGAAAATACAATTAAACTAGAAGCAAAGAAAAAAAAAAGATCTAACATAAAAATCAAAATTTGAACTTCAAAAATTAAGAAACAAATAAAAAATTTATTCATGATAGTTTGGAGGTAAAAATTTGGAGGCATTCATATATCCCGGAAAAAAAAATGGTTTGTTCGAGTGCAGACGGAAGTAGACAAAAGACAAAAACAAATAGATTAGGAGCAAGAAGAAACGAAGAAAGCAATTAGGCAGTGAACACAAAATGAGAATTGTAGAGTGTAAAGCAAGAAGATAATCATGAAAATAATAAATTTGAAAGGTTAGTTAATTCAATGAATTTTTCCTTTTGAGTAGAGAAAATTAGTTTTGCACAATGAAAATGTTGATGTACAATTAGTTCAAAAACATTTGAGCCCAGAATGATATAATATCTTATTTTATTGATATCTCACACGTACTATTTTATTTTGCAGCGAATCAATTGGTCATGCGTTACTTTATAAGTTGTTCACCTGTGAATTAAATCTAATTTTATCTTGTTTATTAATTGATATTCTATGTTATATAAAATTAGAATTAAAATTATAAGATTGAAATAAATTATATATCTTAACATTATACTCTCTCAAATGAATTTGGTATTCTAGCAGTTCAAATTCCCGCGCGAGGAATAAAATTATTTTTAAAATCTTAAAATCGAGGAGGCAAATTACTATTTACTTTGATTTTAATGATTTATTCAACCAAGCAAAACTCCAGTTTTTCTGGTGACTCTAAAGGTTGTCTGTCTGGACATATGGATGTTCCAAAAACAAACGGCTTGCGTTTATGCCACGTCAAATCGTAGGTCCCACAAAACACAGTTGGAGTACGCTTTTACGGATGGATGTATCCTCAGATCTGGTGTTTGTGGACAACCTTCCTCCCAGAGATCAACATATATTATTAAATTAAAGAGCCCAGAATGATATAATATCTTATCTCAACATATATCTAGTGGTTCGCCGGAGTTCGTCGTCACTCCGATGAGTGATCTCAGTCGTTGAGGATTATTCATCCAGAGCTTACTTTGCATATGGCTGTTCTTCGAAGTATTTTTTTTGTTTAATCTTTCTCTTCACTGTCTTTTCATCTGTACTTTCCGTTTGGTTGCCATGAAAGTCCCTATGTTATATTTCTACAACCTTTTTTCGGCAATCCGACGTAAATGATCGTTGATTGCGGACTAAACTTTCTCTCTCCTCCTTTTGTCATTGTTAAAGGGTTTGGCGTCTTCGGATTCGTTTGGGTGTGGATTCTGAATAAGGAAATTCTATTTTAAGGGCTTTTCCGCAAGTTTCTCTCTCTCTCTCTCTCTCTCTCTGCTTTGCAGTCTGAATTTTTTTCAAAAACAAACTTCAATTTAAATCGAATTAGGGTAAATTTTTAGCTACCTATGGTTTCGAAAGACTCAATTTATCCCTTATCACTGCATATCGCTGTCCAACTTTTTTTTTTTTCCCGTTTTACAGAAGCACGGCTTAGGCAAGAGACAGAACCAACTAGGGCTGATATTAGGTCGAGGAATGAAAGTGGATTATTAAATTATCCGGTGCCTGTGAGACAAGATTTGAAACAGCAGTTCCTTCTTACATCTGCTTATGGACCTGCACTTGTCTGGAAAAGATTCTGTTATTAAGGTGATTACTACACACGCTTATTCATGTGATTATCAGTTTTGCCACTTTTGTTTTACTCATCTTCTAATTGGTTTGAAGCTCATACATATATATATATATATATATATATATATTATGATTTCAGCACTATCTACGAGAGTACTTGGTGGGTAGAGTAGGAGAGAAGTGATAGAGAAAAAATTGTCTCTCTGTAACTTGTACAGTCCTTTTGAAACCAGTTTATTACAAGGATTTAGAATACACATGGTAAACACGAGATTCTCCCAAGACCATACAAGCAACATGGTGAAGACAATTATAGGGTTTAGGTATATCTATCCAATTGGAAATGATCATAGCTAAAAGATAACTCGATAAATATTTATAGTTATGAACTCATAATTCAATAACGAAGTTGATGTTTTCCCACACAACCCCGTGGATTTGTGATTTGTTGTCATATCTTCAAAAATGATTGTGTTGCAATGTAGCTAGAGAATTCATCGTTGCAAAGAACTCAAGCTCCCTTACAGAGTTTTTAGCTTCTTATTCCTTACTTTCCTATCCAAAAGCAAAGTCAAGAAAGCTCCAAATCGGCTTTAAATATTTTACATAATGTGGAAATGGCAACCCATCAACGATAGCACCATATGTAGGTTTTTTTCTTGGATTTGGTCCTCTCCTCCTTGTAGAGCTTCCCTTTACTTAAGACCCACACATACACTTAAACTTTAGATGGTGTTCCTTTCTAACATTAGGTTGGGATAAGAGAAATGACTGGTAACTGGACAAACAAGTTTGATGAGAACATCATAGAACCGGGGGAATCCATCCTGCTACAGTTCGAAGTGAAACTAAAGCTATACCATTCCGTGGTTTGGTTTTTGGGGCTCCTACGCACGTCGGAATTGCGACATGCATTACCTTGTATACTTTGAAAACAATTTGCAAGCAGAAAACCAAATGATCGTTAGTTAGTTTCATGTCGATAAAGTAGGTGAATAATAAAAATAATTTTTTAGATTTTAAATCTAAACCAGATCAAATCATTACCCTCAATGTGTGCTTTACACAAAGAATAATTATGATTGATCTTATTGCTTTAACTTAAGATCTCTTCAGTATTTTGCCACTGACAATCTTTTCCATCAATTCTTCTCACCTCGACTAACATGTATTGGTGTGGTGAAACGGAATAAAGATTAATCATAAAATTTTTAAGACGGTCTGAAAAAGTTTCTCAATCTTTTGAGGCAAAATCAACTAATTTCTAAACAAAAAAGCCCTATCCATCCCTTTTGTCAATCCTATTTATTAGAAAACTATTTTTGATAAACGGAACGAATCATAATAAATTTTCACAATTAAAACTAACTTAAAAAATGTCTTATATGTCATGTATTTTTAATTAGTCAGATTTTGCATTTAATAAATTTTAGGGTGATTATCAATAAGGTTCCTGAAGTATGAGATCTTTTCAACTGATATCCTAAACTTCAAATTTTTAATTCTGATACCTCAATATTTGAGGTGTTACTAATCGACAACCTCTATTACTTAATCTGTTAAACAATCCGCATGCCACTCACGTGAAATGAAAAAACACAATAAAAAAGGTCAGCTAAACGACAAGAAGTTCAACAACTATCCATTGACTACCACCATCATCATCGTCATCATCGTCATCATCATCATCATCATCCTTATCCAGTACGTCGAAGTCGATAACATAGAGTGGGATGATCGAGGTATGTGTGAGAAGATCACAGCACCTGGGACCGAGAAACACTACAGAGGCGACATCAAGTTTGACAGCCGAATACAAGTTGTCACCGACTTCCACCATTCTTAAGGCCGAAGAAGGATCGTGAGCACAACCTTGAAATCAAGAAAGACAAGAAGATTAGGGTTTGAAGCTTTCTTTCATGGCAGAAAGTTGGAGTGATTGGTTATTAAAACATGCAAATGTAAGGCGAATGATTTGAACTCTCTATTTAAATATTTGGTTTTGAGTATTGAGATCGAGCATCCCAAATCCCAGCTACCACAATCACAACCTCCATTAGATCTCCATCTTTCAATCAGACTCGAATGACTGCCTTTTCCTTTTCCATTTTTTCCATGAACTCCAACTGGAATTATAACTTCTAGCCTTTTATAATTTCTCCTCTGAGCCCATAATTTGGATTGCACCGATGTCTCAATTTTTTTGAGAAACGTCAACCCCTAGCCACCTTGTTTTGAAAAATTATCATCTACAATCTGGCCGCCGACGGTGATTCCGGTTAACCCTTCTTCATTAGAATCAATAAGGCAGAGAAGTTCAACAACTATCCACTGACTGCTAGGCAGTGGATCATTTTTCAGGCAGTGGATGTGATGCACTACGAGATCATGCCTTTATTACTCAAGCCTCCAAGAATATCGTGACGTTATTCAAGGTTAAACATAAGTGGAAGTTCAAGAGCAATGGAAAGAAAAATGGAAAGACTTTCCAAAACTGTCTTTCTTTGACCTCCGAAGAGTGTTTTACTATTTTGGCATTCAAGACGACCTCAATTCAAGAAGAGTTATTCAATGATAGCTAACTTCCTAAGCTTTCTAGAACATATTGGATCGTTAAATACAGAGTCCATTTGCTATGCAAAAGCCCAAAGAACAAATAGCAAAGTTTAAGGAAAATCCAAGTTTTCAAACTTGGAGACCAAGAAACTCAAGATATGGAAAACATCCAAGTGGATGATTTCAACAAGGAAGAGCTGCCAAAATACATCTAGACTTGAGGAAAAAGAAAGGAAGATATTAATTAAATAATCTTTAGTTAATTATCTTAGTTTCCATTAAGTAGAAAATCGAACAACTTATTCTGAGCCGATTTAATGTTATTGTTTCCTATTTTATCGTTTCCTATTTTATTGTTTCCTAATTTATGCTTTGTAAAAGGCTATATAAAGTCACCTAGTGTTATGTTTAATGAATATAGAGAGAATACAAAAGCTTTTGCTTGATTCTTGAAAACGGAGAGATTCCTTTTTCATAAACTACTTTGGTAAGTTACATTCAAAGAACCCTCATGTAAGTAATATCACGAGTTTACTTGTTCGTTGAAGGAAAAGACGTCCGCCGACTATCAATCCTCATCCATCGTCATCATATTTTGCAGGTTCAATCTAAACCCCTCCCGTTCGTGCATCATTTGGTATCAGAGCTAAAACGTTCAACTAATTCATGATATTTTTTTACATAATGGCTGGGAGACAAAACTACTCATGGAATGCTGTTTTGGACGAGGATAAACTACAATCAAACCTTCCTACTTTTAGCGGATCAACATATGAAGAAGATTACTTGGACTGGGAAGCACAAGTAGAAGAAATCATTCAAAGTTCATCACTTTCAGAAACGACCTTGGTTAGACTTATTTCTTCACGATTTATATGGAAAGCTTCAATTTGGTGGAACAATTTGTTATATCGTCGGAGGATGGAATGGAAAGAAGATATCACCATGTGGCACTTAATGAGGCAACTCTTGAGGCAAGAATTTGCTCCATCTTCACAACCAATCCCAAGATTTTCTCATAAGCAACAATCCATTATCGAGCAGATGCTTCAAACACTTGACAAACTAAGAGATATGTTGGCAAGGAAACAAGAAGCAGAACGCTACTCTAATTTACGAGCACAAGAACAGGTTGAGGAAGAATGTCAAGAAAAGCAAGTATCCGAACCTATAAAAAGCCAAGATGATTCCTTGACAACAACAATACAAGAGGAACCACAAGAGGGTTGTCGAGAGGAAAAAATTGTGCATAGCCAAAGCTTCAACAATGACAAGGTTTACTCTTCGGATATTAATGATAGAATTTGTGCTAATATATCTCCTATGATTTTGGTTAAAGGAAATTACTTTGAGTTATTAATGCATGGCGTCCCTCACAAATTCGGGTGGTACATCGACAAGAAAAAATATCCTCAAGACCATTATATAATCAAAAAAGAGGTTTGTTCTTCCATTAGTGATTGCACAAATATGTTTTCCATGGATTTTAAGGAAAGTCTAAGTTGGTTAAGTGCCAAAGACAATATTAAGGTAAATCCAACTTTGGTAAATTTTTCTTATGGAAGCTTTACTAATATATTGATTTGTGATATGGCAAGTACAAGTGATCCTTTTTGGAAGTTACCACAATATGCACATAATGGTTATTCAAATTACCATCCTTTAGTCAAAGTTGGTGAAAGGTTATTCAATCTAGATCCGATTAAACCAAAACAAATTGTTATGGACTATGATGCGTTAAAAGGAACTTCAATAAAAACTACTAGACTTATGACAAAGAGGTATGCCCATTGAATAAATTGATTACCTGGATTTTCAAAGTTGGATGGATTGAAGATTCATATATTATTGGCATAATATTTGGTTATGGCATTTATGGTAACAAAATTGTTCTCTTTAATTTTGGTGGAATCTTATTAGTGGATATCCATATTGGTGAAAGAGGAAGATTGTTATTAATAAATCTTGAAGTCAATTACTATTTTGGGATTATGGAAACCATACTATTTGGTGACTTCAAAAAGTACTTACCTACTTTTGTATTATTGTATAAGTTGCTAGATTATTTTCCTTATTTGATCAAGTGCAAAAGAGGAAATACAAAACTAGTGGTCAATGCTTCAAGTCAAAGATTTTGTTTCCAAAGATGGTAAGATTGGTATCACAACCCATGGAATTTGAAAATCACTCTTAAGGAAAGTTCTTGGTGGAGACCTATCAAGTTATATTGGAGAAAGAACTTAATGGGTCACCAAAAAAATTGTTTTTTGGCCATACATACTCAAAGGTATTCTCACAACTATTTTTATAGAAATTATAGAAATACAAAAGGGTATCCACAAAAATTTTAAGATGTTAATTAAATATGGAAAGTGGTTGGTGCAAATCTTCATATTATTGACCTACCATATCATACATGGATTGTTTCCTTTTTTTATTTATGGAGATCTTATAACCAAGGCAAATTCCAAGGCCCACGCCACATCTCCTTATTTAATTAAGGAATATTATGAAGAGATCATTCTATGGCCACATATTCTTAAAGGAGTTCTCAAGATTATGTTTATGGCAATCCTTATTGTGGCCTACATTAATTACAATTCAAAGATAAGGAAGGATAATCTTATATCCATGATATTATTCAAGCATGAAAAGATATTCATGACATCGGCCTACTACAAAGGAAGTTCATGCCCTTATTATAATCATGAAGGTGTTGAAGATATTGCAAAGAAGATAGCCCCACGATGATTCTTCCTTTTATGGTAATAAAGAATATGGTGACACAAGACATGATTCGAGGTCGAATCCTTATCAACCCCTGGAGGATGATGCACTACGAGATCATGCCTTTATTACTCAAGCCTCCAAGAATATCGTGACGTTATTCAAGGTTAAACATAAGTGGAAGTTCAAGAGCAATGGAAAGAGAAATAGAAAGACTTTCCAAAACTGTCTTTCTTTGACCTCCGAAGAGTATTTAACTATTTTGGCATTCAAGACAAAGTCAATTCAAGACGCATTATTCATGAAGATTATAACTAACTTCCTAAGCTTTCTAGAACATATTAGATCGTTAAATTTAGAGTCCATTTGCTATGGAAAAGCCCAAAGAACAAATAGCAAAGTTTAAGGAAAATCCAAGTTTCCAAACTTGGAGACCAAGAAACTCAAGATATAGAAAACATCCAAGTGGACGATTTCAACAATGAAGAGCTGTCAAAATACATCTAGACTTGGGGAAAAAGAAAGGAAGATATTAATTAAAGAATCTTTAGTTAATTATCTTAGTTTCTATTAAGTAGAAAATCAAAAAACTTATTCTATGAGCCGATTTAATGTTATCGTTTTCTATTTTATCATTTCCTAATTTATGCTTTGTAAAAGGCTATATAAAGTCACCTAGTGTTTATATTTAATGAATATAGAGAATTGAATACAAAAGCTTTTGCTTGATTCTTGAAAATGGAGAGATTCCTTTTTCATAAACCCCTTTGGTGAGTTACATCCAAAGAACCCTCGTGTGAGTAATATCACGAGTTTACTTACTTGTTCGTTGAAGGAAAGGACATTCGCCAACTATCAATCCTCATCCATCGTCATCATATTTACAGGTTCAATCTAAACCCCTCCCATTCGTGCATCAGGATGTTCGAGTTTGGTTAGACTGGAAATAAGGTAGAGATGTTCAATTCACTTGAATCGTTTAACGGATTAAGTAATGAAGGGGTGTCGGTTGGTAACTGTCACGACCCAAATGGGAGCCTAACAGAACCGCCGGGTCAGGCAACCCGATTCTCGTAGAGAACTCAGTTACCCAGCCCAAGGTGTAAAAGAAATGCGGAAGACTTAATGAGAAGTTTAACCCAAACCCAAATAACATGGGTTGGATCCACAGAGTGATCAGCATGAGTTGATAGTATAAGAAAAATAACAAGAAAGTTACTGTGCGGGAGTTTAAAACAAATAACTCCAATAAATCCCAAATATACCAATAATAGAGGGATTGAATCAAATAACATTTATCAGGGGACACCAGAATCGTCCCACAACATCACGTGCAAATCCAGTGCACTAACCCACACCCTAACCTGGGGAAAAATATAGTCAAAGGGGTGAGTGACAAGCTCAGTAGAGAAATTGATACTAAAGGGAATACATGAAAACTATTTTTCTCATATCTTTTGAAAAACATATCATTTTTCTCATTTTGTCGTACATGGATTTTTAACTGAAAAATCTTCATCAGTTTATTAAATTTGGCCCATGGCCCTTAATGTGGCTACATCAAAATATGTTGTATACATAAATAGCTATATCGTAAAATATGCCAACATCGTTTTCCGTACGAAAATGTCATCAGTGAAAAAGAATGGTCACTCAATGACTCATCCGATACATACCACAGAAATGCGGCAAAAGCAACACCTCATGAGTCTGAAAAGAAAGCAATAATTTAAATAACAAAATTAAATAAAGGTGATACTCAGGCGATCGCAAAAGCCAAATAAATACCCTGATCAGGTTTAGGGATTCGAACCCAAGGACATGGCACAGTCAGCTGTCCTATTACCCAAGTAAAACGTACAAGAAATTAACCTTTATGCAGAAAAAAGGTTTAATGGGATCCTTGTGATGCTTTGATACCCAGTCAGCCCAAAACATCAAGAGGATTCACCCACAAATATATAGAGAACCAAAACATCATAATACCATGTACAATAAATTAAACGTGAGAAAACATACGTACATATACATAAAAACAGACGTGCTGTCGAACAGTCCCCGTCAGATTTTCATATGTGGCAACCCACAAAATATGGGTTTGAAAACCATGATGAGATGCAATGCATAAAGTATAAAAATCTCTACCTCATAGGCGACCATGATACTCTTACCGACTAGCCAGCAACATGCCCTATCAGAAGTGAAGGTCGTATCATAACATCTCCAGAACTTATAACAAGGTCGAAAACAAAATCTCAACAATCAACCAAGGGATAACAAACAAGTCTTAAACAAGACTATAATCGAAAACGGTTTCTAAGGATAACCCCTAGTCCAAAACCGGAAACTAAACCAAGAATACAACAAATATCTGAAACCATAACCAACCCCAACCGTCATCGAGATAAAACGAAAGTCAACTGGGATCTCGTAGTCTCGACCAGATTTAACACCAATCACTTGAGACCATTTAGTGTCGACGGTCAAAACAACATGTTCACAACCATTTAAGGCTCAAAAATTGTCTAGTAATTGACCAGGACAATGCAAGGACATAATCGAGACAATTTGCCCATTTTCGGTCGACATGAATAGTAACCAATGAATAGTGACTTTCGGTGTGAATAGTAAAATCCAGCATAACTAGTGAAATCCGGCATGAATAGGTTCGTTGGAATATGTCGTAGGAATATTCTGCCGCCGGCGGTGAACAGTGACATCGCCGGCCGATGATAAAAATACTCTGTTTTCGTCCGATTTCAATTTCTAACCACAAATAACCTTACATAAATGTCTATTCTATCAATATAAATCAGAATTGTCCTTCGAATTCGAGTTTTTAAGCTCGAATCTGAAGCCAAAATTTTCAGAATTTCAAATCTAAAATCGGATGGAAAATACTTAAAATTTCGAAAACTACCTGCACGAAAGTTACTCTTACAAATGTCGGGAACACGGATCTGAAGTCGGATTTAGAAATCGTAGAGGTCGGACCTCACCTCTCTTCCCTCCGTCGCCTTCTGCTCTCTGTGTTCGTAGAAGAATGAATAAGAAGAGTCCTCTTATTCTTTTTCTTTTAAAAAAAACTTTAATTTTTAATAAATTAAAATATAATATAATGTAAAATATATATTATATAATAAAATAAATTTAAATTATTTTAAAATTTTGAGTGGATGTACCACTAAAAAATTTTAACAATTAAAATAAACAAAAATAAAATAAAAATAAAAATAAGAATAATGCTTTAGTAAAAATAATTTACCAAAATTATTTCCGAAATTTTATTACCACTCGGTAAAATTTAATTTGATCGTTTTTGACCATTTGATCGAAAAGTCACACGTGGCTGCTACGCGACAAAACGGGTCAATATTTCAACATTTGATAAAAAATTTGCGAAAAAGTTACATGTGAAATTTTAAAAATATTTTTAAAAATCTAGGATTTTACATTTTCACCCCTTTAAAGAAATGACGTCCCCGAAATTTAAAATAAAACCAAAAACATAAATTCCACGAAACTCGCAACTCAATGTGATACCCAAATCACACGAACCAAGTAAATCTCCTTAGAAGAACGCGTTTGCCTACGTCCAGGTCTTCCTCAAACCTAGAACATAAAGAAAATCCAAGAACATAACTGAAATCGATACCGAAAGGAACTATCGTGAAGTGCACAAAGTTCACAATAAGCCGACAAACCAACTAGGCAAGGGAAAGGTTACTTGAACAAAACAAATATGCTAACCTGCTCGATTGACAAATGAAACGATCTCCAATGAAAACCAAATCTCATCCAATAAAAACCAAGTCTTATCCAATGAAAACCAAATCTCATCAAATGAAAATCAAGTCTTATCTAATGAAAACCAGATCTCGGGGATTTATTGGTAATCACTATGCCATGACACGGTACAAAACTTCCAAAATCCACTGTCTGACACCTTAAAGCAGACTATCTAATGCAACACTTGTCATGAACTGTCTAATATGGTCCACACAACAACCAACACTTAGACACTAAGAGCAACCGAACCAAGATGGTAAATACGAACCTAACATGCGTCAACCCACACGGACAACAACAAGTTGAACAAGATAAGGGTCCTTAATACGGACATCACAGCCAATAGGGCTAAGAAATTCACAAATTCTAGCACAGCTCTAGACATCTGCTGCTACCAAGCACACAATTCTAGAGCATTTAGGCAAGACTTCAGACAAAACACCTCAAGTCTGAAAATCTGGAACTGTCATCCATGAAAACAAACGAACCTTAGTCAAATCCAAAGGTTAAGACTAAAAACACAAAGTGCTCAATTCTAGAACAAGAACGCAAAGCTAACTCCAAAAATATTCCAATGAAACAACGGCCATCAACATCAGAACAATTGTCCAAAATGACAAGGACAAGCAACAAAGCCAATCTTAAAGTCAAGAAACCACTCCACTATAGGGAAACATTTACTTGCCTAACATGGAAAAGTAATAGGCTCTATCAGATAACGAAACAAAGCCGAAAAAGACAACACCACATGTCACAGCATAGGCTTTTCAATGAAAACGTATGAAACGAAGCGCAAAGCACGAGATTGCCAACACGCAAACCACTCTCGCATAAAACAACTTCCACAATTGGAATCTCAAATTTCCCAAATTTGAACAAACCTTCCGTACAACATGTACAAGGTCAACTCAGGGGTCGAAAGTAAGCCACAAGAAAACAAGATTTCCTGGTAGAGGGACACACCGCTAGTCCATTGGGAAGTACAATCCACGTTCCCAGTCAACCAAAAACATGAAACCTAGCCCAACACTACACCACTCATCTTTACCTTGCTGAATGTGCGAATAACTTCCCGTTGTTGATTCAGAGTAGAGAATAAATCCCAAATTCTGTAGAGTTCTCCCACAATTGTTTCTCAAAATTTTTGCAGAGAGTTTTCTCTCTAAAATCCTATGCAGAGGTAGATGAGCGACTGCAACTTATAGAAGGAAAAATGCAGTATGGGGACGGCAGCTGACACCCGCATGTGGTTGAGGGAAGGAGTCCTCATTTTTCAAAGTAATAAATGTTTTTGTTTCCCCGCAACATTTAAGACTTTATCTTCTTACGCCCCACAATCATAAAGTTCCATCTACTCTTTCACCCTCTGCATATAGGATGCTACAGTAACCCCTCAAATATTGAGGTATCAGAATTCAAATTGAAGGTTAAGGTATTAGTTGAAGTGTAACAACCCAGATTTTCGTAATTCCTTGAAATGCGTGAAAATTTAAGCTTTTGTTTAAAACCCCTTTTCAAAAGAATATCAGAGTGCGAGCCGGGCTGTTAAGAACGCTTAAAATATTTCGAAAGTAAATCGTTACGGAAACATAAATAATTTAACGAAGTAAACTAAGCGTAATTAATTACAATTTAAGAAAACCAAATTAATTAAATTACAACCCAAATTATCTTTTACTTCTCATAGCCTGGCCAACCACAAGCTCGCGTTTACAAATCCTTCATCCCTATATCTAATATACACGATATCTTCTCCTAAGAGTACCTACACCACAAGTAAACTGTAAGCCTAAAACGGCTTAGAGAAATGGTTAACAATCAAAAGAATAGAATTTAATTACAATTATTAACCTAGACGATTTAAACATACTTTTATTATAATTAATATAATAGAATAACTAATAGCAATTAACATTCACAGAGTTAACAATAATCTATAGGATACTAACAATTCTTTATTATCAACAGAGGAGTATACGCTGCTTCACATAAAGCATTCATAGTAAAGGGAAATAACTAACGCTATCAATAAGGAAATCAACGACAATAATCTCATCCAAGGAAATAATAAGCAGCTAGGAATCAACAACTAAGGAATACTACAGGGTATCCCAATCACGGTAGTTGATTGTCAAACCAACCACAAATATTTCAAGTTAACAAATTCACAGAATACTAACATATCTACACTATCAATGAAGGAAAACTCTACAGCCCAGGGACTCCATCCAAATCAACAGCCAAGAAATCAACGAAAGAAAGAGCAATAGAAATTCATCCAAGAAAATCCAACACTACGCACACACACTACTTGTGGGTAGGGCTTAGACAGCCGACACTACCCGATCTTTACCATTTGACGAACCAAAAACAAGGACAGACAACTCCAGCTCCGGCTCCAGCTCACGGATGACAGCTCCAGCTCTTGGACATGGACAGCAGCACCTGCAGCTGGACAGCAGCTCCAAGACACCCTCGAGCTCTAGGAGAATTACTCGTGACCTTTCAGCGTCATTTAATCCTTCATTCAAGCCCGACAGCCTCTTCAATTATCAACCACTTGCTGTCTCCTCTTCAATTACCTCACTGTCGGCACAACCACACAGTTGGAAGGTGGACGATTGCGTGGAAGATTCTTCCCGCTAGGCACTCCCTACTGTCGGCTTCCAGCACGCAAGGATACTCAGTTCGAACCGAAAGCTGGACCACTGGCCTCTGGCTGGTCCAGCCCCAACAGTGAGCCTCACCAGCGCTCTCTCGCAAAAACGTCAACCCGAGAATCGCCCTTGCCACCCGCAAAACGTCACCGCCGATTGACCCTGCCAGCGTTCGACCATCAGAACACCAAGGGTAAGGAAGAATCGACCGGACATACCTTGAATCACCGCCGAAAAACCGTCATCTGATGGAGCTCAAACACAAGCCCTAACTGCGACTCTCAGCGCTTGGACGTCGTGCACGCCAGACCAGCCGTCGCCATTCGTCGTCCTTTCTCATCGCTTGTCCTCGTCTACTTCTCGCTCATTCTCTCGCCTCTAGTCCCTCTCTCCCTCTTCCGTTTACCCGCGAACCACGCACACACACAAACACAGAGAATGGCCTTTTCCCATTCTATGTTTCAACGCACTGGATCGATTCTTGCTGAACCGGTTCAGCCCATACACCAACACCAATTCCATTTATTAATTACTCACTATTATAATTTCTAATTTATCCAATTTAGTCATTTATTGTAAAACAATTAAATTAATCCTTAATATAAAACAATTATGAGTAATCCCAAACACTATAATTTAAATTCATTGAATTAATATTTATTTTAATTATAGTAAATTCTATTTAATTTTAATAAATGGAATTCTTACGAATATGTCTTTCGTAATACCCCGATAAAAATAATTATCCAATTAAAACAGTCGAGGCATTACATGAAGAGACTCTCATACTCTATGGGCCATATTGATAATTATTTTAAATTTTATTATCATCCATTAAATAAAATTTTAAAGTTAGGATAGTTTCTCACATTTTGAATAAGCACTACTGCTATCAACCATTGACGTCGCGGCCTTGGGTGAATTTTGATTTAGCACTAAGGTCAGAACTGCTTGACGGCACTACATTCTCCATCAAATTTCCAAAATCTGAATGGTTAGTTATGTTTTAAATTTTTGAAAACAAATTTTCAAAAATTTATTAATCTTATATGATGAGATCTCATCTGATTTGCTAAGATTCTAAAAATCTTATCTAATGAGATTTTAACCAAAATTTAAAATTTAATTTCAAAAATCAAAATTAGATTACAAAAACTCTTAAGACACTTAACATTTAGACAATTTGTTTTTAGACAAGTATTGTCTTTAATTAAGTGACTTATATAGTTAATTCATGATCAATTATTTAATTTTTTTTGTTCATTATTTATTGAAACAGTAATAGATGATGACACAAGAATCAATTAACCTATAGTTTTGAGCTCAAATAATTTTTATTAGTTAATATAAACTCTTCATATTAATTAATATAATAATTAACTTTAGAGTAATTCCATTAAATATCTAGAGTTGCACTCTTTGAACTATAAAATTTATTTATTTAAAGTTATTTCCATTGATATAGTTACTACATATATAATGATCCTCCATTAAGATTCATAAAAGAGTTAGGTTCAATATCCGTTAACCTCTCATATTACATATCTATCTTTGATTACCATTAGTTATTAGTCAAATAATTAATTCATAACATTTATGAATTATTTGATCCTTGAACTAACAAACAAAGAAATCTATAATAAGAAATTTTATTGTATCAGTATTAATATTTCCAGCTACTCATTTAATTTATCTCAAAATACAAGATTTATCTAATGTACCTCATACAAACATTATCGAATAAATTAAAAAATAAATGAAAATAAAATAAAAACATGTTAAATGCAATTGATTAAGATTATATATATATATGACTATCATTATTATTCTTTATTTGAAAAAAAAACAACTTAACAATATTGTTTTATATGGTGCAGCCCTATAATTATATTATATAAAATATGCTCATGTCATGTCACTACATATATAATTTGATTTGACTATACATTTTAAACTATTTGAATATGTTTATGATATTATTTGAATATTTTACACTTCAAATATAAGTCATACTCATTTTGATTATTACTTTCTTTATGATATCCATGCGCGAATAATATGTGTTAATATAAAGTTTACATAAATAACGATAGTATTTTCTATGAGCTTTATTAAGCAAATAAGAATGCAAGCACAAAATTAATCAAAAACAACTTTATTTTATTTATCTAAAAAAATTTTTGATCACATTTGCTTATTTGGCACATAACTCTCAACATCAACTCTATAAATGGTTTTTAAACGATTGTCAAAAATTCAAATTCACAAATGCATTTGTGGATGCTCTAGAACATAGATAGATGTAGATGAAGTTTGTTTTACTACAAGATGGGCAAAAAATGTAAGGATATTTGAATCAACAGAGCCGGACAAGTGAAATTTTCTATGGATGTAGGCTGTTCTTGGTCCAAACACATTTATTATTTTTTTCTTTATGCTTATTTTTCTACAGCTTATGTCTTGTTTCTGCATTGCGAATATCAATGCTATAAATTTGTGCTAATGATAGACAAGAAAGCCATATACAATTACAAAGGAACTAGAACGATGGACGAACGAGGAGCATAATAGGTTTCTCGAGGGTCTGAAGCTCTATGGCCGAGCCTGGCGGTGCATAGAAGGTTATAATAGCTCTGACCTTCAACTACTTTAATTCTTTCAATGCTTATTCTCTCAATTTTTTTGAAAAGGAACATTTAATTTTAGTGGTGATCATTATTTACTGTTGAAGTTTTTGAAGTTGAATTCCTAGGGGGCCACAGACTAATAGCATTTTCCCCCCTTGATGGATCTATTTATTCTATTCTTTTTTGTTTTCTACTTGGTTATTTGTAGAACATATCGCAACAAAAACAGCAGTGCATATTAGAAATCACGTACAGAAGTTCTTTACAAAGGTAATGGGCTACTCATGCAAATTCTTTACTGTATGTTTCTTCTTCTTCTTCTTCTAAGTCAGAAAATGGTTTTACTTTGTTTTGTGCATATTCCATATTGTTCCCTCTGTCATCTATCTCTCTCCTTTCTTATCTATACAAGTATTTAAGAAGTTTACTAGTTCTTCAATTTACCAGAAAGAGATGAGCAAGAATCTTCAAATGGTTATGCACAAGATTCCATAGTCTCCACCGCTAATCTAAGTTCAAGTACTATTTTCTTTATGCTTTGTAGACCTGTCTTCATGCATTCGTAGTTGTAATGCATAGAACAAGAGCAGGAACCATTTTGATTTTATGTCTTGTTAATGATTACAGTTTAATAAAAGAAATCCAGGGTAAAATATGTTTTGGGTCCTTCTAGTTTATGGTTGATTTTAATTGTCTCATACAAGTCTTTGTAGTTTCAATTTAGTTTTAAAATTCTTCATTTTTAGAAAAAAATATAATTTGATTTTTTTCCAGAAAAATTAAATCGAATTAAAATTTTATTTAAATATTTTGTGATGTGGCAATATGACATTAATTTCTCATCTGTTTGGACCATTAACGCTCCTCTCAATTTGGACTGTCCTCATTAGGGCATTTATGCATTTGCTTTTGCATAGTGGATAGATGAAGTATGTGTAGGTGCTAGAGTTTCTAACAAATATTTACGTCTTTCAGTTGGAAAACAAGGCCCATTTTAAAGGAATTTCTAGAGTAGAAGAAGCTCTTGACATAGATATTCCACCTCCACACCAGAAAAGAAAGTTGGCCAATCCCTATCCCCGAAAGACCAGACCTGCTTCTCCCACATCACAAGCAGAAGTCAGGGATGAAAAGCTTTTAACTCCATGGCTTTCTTTCCAGACTAAAATAATACTGGAATTTGAGAAAGAACAACTTCATGAGGTGAGTGCATGATTATGTTAACTTTCTCCAAGTTTAATAACCTTTTTTTTTATTTACCATAAAGCAATTTGTTTTATCAGAAATCCATTGGAGAAGAACAGCCGACAAAGGAGAATGAAAATCACTATAATAATTGGTCGGAAGTGGGTAACTTATTACTCGAAGAATCCGGTGTTGGCATTAGCACTTTTTTTAGAGAAAATAACTGCTAATGCAACGGAAAAATTGTCTGGTTTTTGACAGTTTCTATCAAAGAAACTGCCCATATCCTTCACTCAACTTCCATGATGGTAGAAGTTGATAAATAGAAGGAAATTGATGCTGAAGGTCCTCTAATTCTATTATCTCACTTCAGAAATGAAATACACCATTGTCACGAGATAAATAAAGAGTTAGAAGAGATTCTTCAGAGGAGAGAAAGCAGCTGTCCCCATTTTTCATTGTCAATGGCCGGAGGTAATTTTGAATTTATTCCGCATTGATCTAAATGCTTTAATTTTGTTATCTAAAGTATGTTTAGATCGTTTAAGTTGATTTACATTTGGTATCAGAGCCAAAATCCCATCTGTCTTGATGTATTCGAAGTCACTATTCTGTAAAAATTTTGAAGTTTTAAAGATTATGTTTTGGATGATTTCGAAGTTTTTTATTGATAAAAAACATTCAGAAATTCTCTTATGAATATTTTAAAACAAAAATGGTTGAATTTGGTGTTTAAAATCGAGAGAATCAGTCGGATTTTCGCCGGGTTTTCGCGTCGGATAAATCTGAAGGGCTGAAGGTTGAAGATGACTTCTAACCAGAAACTACATGTTGTATATGGCATTAATAAAATGCATAATGTAAACGCAGACTACATGTAGTTTCAGTAAGAAACTAATACCCCAAAAACTACCCAAACTCTGACTCGAACCCGCGCACTATTATAGGGAAGGACGAGTGGGTTGCCACTCAACCATTTAATTCTTATTTAAAATAAAGGATTCCCTTATATATTAACCTGTGATTTATTGATAATAAAAATTTTGAAAATCTGTACAACCTGGGATTAGAAACCTAGAACTCTAACATAATGGGTTAAGCATGCAACCACTTTGCTAATGTTATTTTCTGTACAGAATCAATTTTTTCAGCATTTGTTTATGATAACATAATTACAAGTAAAATATAATATTACATTATAATAATGTTTGTTGTATTTAATTCTTGTTTCCATATGTAAAATAAAATGCATAAATTATTCTGTTGGAATTAAGTAGTTTTTCAATTAAATAGCATGTTAATTAATTTTATATTTTTACATGCTTATTTTGTTGCACATAATTGTTAATTTAATTTTGTATGCATAATTTAGTTTATAATGTATACAAAATTAAGAGCATGTTATTTAATAACATTGAAATTAAATGAATTTAATGTCGAGTGATTTAATATAATTTTATTTAATTGAAGAGTAGCCACAACATCTTTAATTAAACAAAATTATATATTAAGTATTAAAAATCAAAAATCACATTATGACATTTATTGTAATTAATTTTATAAATATGATAAAATTTATCCCACAGGAAATTTTATTGTATTTATTTAATTAATTAGAATAAAATATCGAGTTATTTTTCTTAATTGCCCACAGGAATTAAGAAAAGGGATATAACTTGATAGTTTTATTAATTTAGTGAAAATGAATCTTATTAAATTATAACTTTAGCCCACAGGCAAGTTTTATGTTTTTAGATTCATTCTTATTGCATGATTTACATTGGTAAAACATGTTATTCAGTTTTTGCCTCAATTAAGCATGTTATTTTCTTTTTGCAGCTATCAATTCATTCAGTTTCTCTGATATAAAATGCGATATACCTGAGTTAAAGGGTGATAATTATAAAGTATGGAAGGAGAGAGTTCTTCCTTTGGGATGTGTGGACATTGATATGCTATACGGAAAGACAAACCTATTATAACTCTGACCAGCACTCTAGAAGATCTAGCTCTTTATGAACGTTGGAACATTCTAATCGCCTTGGTGTGATGTTCATAAAGACTAAGATCACTGTTGATATCCGTGGTTCTGTCGAGTAGCATAATGATGTTGTGCCATTGTTGAGGGCTATAGAAGAGCAATTTGTAACTTCAGATAAGGCACTAGCAAGTACACTCATCATGAAATTTTCATCCTTAAGGCTCACTTCAGTTACTGGTGTGCATGAGCACATCATGCAAATGAGAGAGATTGCGGCTCAACTAAAGACACTTGAGGTTGATATGTCAGATTCTTTCTTGGTGAACTACATTCTGCATACTCTTCCACAGCCATACAGTCCTTTTAAAATCTCTTATAACACACATAATGATAAATGGTCTATTAATGAGTTGATGACCATGTGTGTTCAAGAGGAAGGGAGGTTGATAATGGAAAGAGGAGATAGTGCATTCATGATGACCCAAGGAAAGAAAAAGACACAAGCCAAAAAGAAAGATAAAGGGAAAGGTAAAATACCAATCCAATCTGGTGAAATCAAGAAGGAAATCAAGTGCTTTTTCTATGACAAGAAAGAGCACATTAAGAAAGATTGCACCAAGTTTAAGGCCTGACTTAAAAAGAAAGGTACATCAATCTCATTTGTTTGTTATGAATCTAATAATGCTCATATTATTTATAACACTTGGTGGAATGATTCTGGTTTTACAATCCATATTTTGAATACCTTGCAGGGTATGCGAAACCTTCAGAAACCAATGGGAAGTGAACAAAGCATCTATTTAGGGATCAAGATGCGTTCACATGTGGAAGCTGTTAGAACATGCAGTTTAGTTCTTAGCATTGGTTTCATTTTAATTTTAGAAAAGACTTTGTGTGTTTCTAGTTTTTCTAGGAACTTAATTTCAGTTTCAAGTCTTGTACCTTTGGGATTTTCCTTTACGTTTTCAGATGTAAACTTCAGTTTATTTTACAAATCTGATCTTGTTGGAAATAGTACAATGTCTGATGGTATTTTCTCTATTGATTTACAAAATGATACTACTCATGATGTTATGCATGTTCACATTGGTAATAAAAGATGTGTTATAAATGAGGATTTCTCTATATTGTGGCACCAGAGATTGAGACATATCTCCATACAGAGAATTAAGCGATTAGTAAATGATAAAGTACTTAGTACTTTATACTTTACTTGTAAAAGCTGTGAAATTTTAATGATAAATTCCACGTATAAATTTTTTTGCGTTGAAAATCGGTCATAGTGTTGAAGAAGTAGACCGATTTGTCGTGTAGCGGCCACGTATGCAAATTTGGTCATTTAGTCAAGTCCACGTACGCAAATTTGGTCAACTGGTCAAAGTCAGTAAAATTAGATTTTTCCGAGCAAAGAATTGAATTAATAAACGAGATGGGACAATCAAAATTGAGCTATAACATCGATGGATGATGTTTGAATTAAATTTAGAGTTTGAGTAGATTATAAGTTGATAATGTATAAAATTGGTAATATACATTTATTTTTTAAATGGAAAAGAAATTAGGAAATTGGGATTAAGGAAAATAAATAATTTGGATGAAGTGAAATAAGAGTAGAAATATTTGGGAAATGAAAAGGAAAGGTTTGGGGGCAAAAATCCCGCCCAATGCCTTTGAACCAGTAAAGTTCAAGGTTCAAGTTGAAAAAAAAAAAAAAAAAACTTCAACTTAAAATTGGAAAAGAGGAAACCCTAGTTTCCTCTTCCCCAATTTTCCCCCCCTGTTTGCGTTGGCCAAGAGAGAAGTCGAGAGGGAGAAGAGAGACACCAGCGACCAACGAACCAGCGAACTCGACGGATGGCAGCGACGCGACGACGTCCGACCAGCGAGCTCCGAACGGCGGCGTACGGTGAGCGACCTTTCCGAGTACTCCCGAACCCTAGCAGATCCGGCGAGTTGGAGCTCCGACGATTCCCGCAAGTGGCGATCTTGGATCCGTGACGGGAGCTCTAAAAATCGAACCCATTTTTCCTACTCCGGTAGCGACGAGTTCAGATCTGTGATGGAGCAACTCCGAGGCCGAACCCGACTCTCGTTTTCGACGGCGAACAGATTTCCGTTTCCGGTGACAGACTACTCCCAATCGTTCGGTGGGTGAGGTTTTC
The DNA here is from genome assembly GCA_022433065.1 of Begonia loranthoides. Lineage (NCBI taxonomy): Eukaryota > Viridiplantae > Streptophyta > Magnoliopsida > Cucurbitales > Begoniaceae > Begonia > Begonia loranthoides. The sequence continues at coordinate 13,116,091 of CM039479.1, read as the reverse complement.
GATCCGAGTTTTACTTCGATGTTAAGTCCGTTTTTGAGAGAATCGTTGGTTGATCTGTGTTATGGGTTTACAGTGGGTGATCTAAGGGATTTCAGACGGACAACCTCCGGCGACGGCAATTTCGGATCTGACCATATTTTCGATTTTCCGGCGAGGAAAAAAAGGGGGACACGGATCCCGTCCTATTGGTGAGGAAACTTTTAGTGAACTGCTTATTACTGATTTGTTGCTGTCATTTGGGACTGAGATCGATTTTGTTATGTTGAGGGATTTTAGTTGGAATATTCTTATTGATTTTGGATACTGGTCTGGCATTTTGCTTGGTTGTGATGGTTTTAAATTCATAACAATCTGTTTAAAATTGGGAATTTTCTACATGTATGGATTGCTAGATTTAGAGACCAGATATCATAAATAAATTTAAAGCGTTAAAGGTTGCTAAATAAAAGAAGTTTAGTTAAGATTGAGAAGATAATGTTAAGGATATTTATAAGTTTTCAGCCTGTGAATTTATTCACCCACTGAGTATTGGATGATGTTAAGGGCAATGGATTATTTTAATTATATTAGGGGTTAGTTTCATAAATTGTGGGAGTTGGAGGTCTTAAATTGAATTTGTCAAAGTTGAGGGACAAAAATGGATCTTGAGTTAAAGAAGTTGTTAAAAAGGTTTAAAGTATTTATTGGGCTTTGAGATTTTCACTCACACTTCGGTTGAGCTCCTATTCCCGGTATATGATCATCTGCTTATTTTCTAGAATTAAGTTTTAATTTCTGTATTTATACCTTTGTCAGGCTTTGACGATTTTGGCGAGTGTGCCATGATTCCCGAGGAGGTAGTTGCTCTGCTTAATCGTAAAGAATGTCGAAAAGGTTGGGATTTCTATACCTCTTGCGTTACATTGCACCCTATCCCATTTTCAAAATAAATATTTTGTGGATTACCGCACTTGGAAAATGACGGGGACTGTTCGTCAGCATGTCTGTTTTTATTAGTAGTAAGTTTTCTCACGTTTAAATTCCGTACATGGTTTGAAATTTATTGTGTATAGATTGAGGGACGGATTAGCTAGCCCCTTTGATACCTTCTGCTGCATGAAGGTTGATTGTTTGACGTTGACAACAGATCGGGGCATTGTGACGTGTCCTCAGGTCGAAAGCCCTGAAAGTCGTAAACAGTATGGGAGGGTGATGACGCCTCCTAGGGTCGAAAGCCCCTAAACCTGGCCAGGGTTTTGTTACACGGATCAGACGGTTGTTAGTCGCTGCGACTTATCTAACCTAGTACCATTTCATCTGACGAGGACTTGTCGACAACCCTCATCCATTTGGAGCCTCTAGGTATCCTAGCTGTTACATAAGTCCACAAATAGCGAACAACCATATCCGTTATATTTGATTATACGTTGCGTTGGACCTACGGACCATCGCCATTTGTACTTCCTCCAGCCTCATAAGGTGTTGCTGCCGACGGGTGGCCATCTATTCTCTGTTGTGTGGTGGGTGAGTCCATGAGTGATCACCCTTTTTCACTGATGACGTTTTCAAGTGGAAAACGATGATGGCCTATTTTATGAGGTATAGCTGTCTATGTATACAGCAAGTTTTGTGATAAAAGCCTCATCGATGGCCCAAGGGCCAGTTTGATAAATGCTAAAGAGTTTTTAATCGATTTCAAAACTTGTGTACGGAAAAATGCAGTATAACCCTGTTTCGAATAATATAGAAAACCAGTTTTGCATGAGGTGCTTTTAGTATAGCTATACCTTACTGAGTTAGTCCCTCACCCCAAACGACTCCTCCCCAAAACTACAGGTAAGGGCAAGAGTAGCTGAGGATCAGGAGCTGAAGCGTTTCCTTATTTCTACTTAGGTGATTTGTTACTTTTGGTGAGAACATTAATATTTCTATTTGGGTCTGTAAACCTTAAACACAGTTTGGTTTGGGATTTGTTGCACAGTATTTGGATTTCATTTTAAGTTCATGCACTGTCATTTTCTCGTGATCAATACTCGAACCTAGGCCCATACCCTTTGGGCCGAATTAAATACTTATAAGTCTTCCGCTAAACACACGCCTTGGGCTGGGTGATCGGGTTCTCTACGAGAATCGGGTCGCCTAACCTGGCGGTTCTGTTAGGCCTGTCTTCAGGTCGTGACAGAATTTTATGGTATCAGAGCACAAGGTTCCGAATTCCTAAGTAGCGATCACTTGAGAAATTTATGGTGTAAAGTAAGGTTCTACATACTGTGCACATATCAAGTTTTCTAACCAAGTGGGATTTTTCTTTTCTCAGAAAATACACATGCCTCTGAGAAGAAGAGTGCCGCGTGAATAGCCACAAGAAAGTAATGTTAATTCTATGGCCGCTATGATGCAAGCCTTTAGTAATATGGTTAGAAATTTCCAATCTCAAGATCCTATTGCTTTGAGGATGACTTACTTTCATGAGTTTTCGAGGTTAATCCCTCCAATCTTCGACGGCAGTGTAACCCTAAGAAAGCGGAGAGTTGGCTCCGAAAAATGGAAAGAAATTTTGGGACACTTAAGAACATCAAGTGGGCATTGCTGCACACTACTTGGAGGAAATGGCACTACATTGGTGGGACTCTATCCATACAAATGTTGATGTGCAAACTTTGGGATGGAATGAATTTAAGAAGTTGTTTCGAGGACAATATAGCAGTCATATGCACCACGAAGCGATGACCAAGTCCTTTCAAGACCTGACTCAGGGCCAACGGATGGTAATGGAGTATTATGGCAAGTTTCTCGAACTCCTACCATTTGCTGAAGGGCTGAATGAGAGGGGACAAATCATAAAGTTCTATCTGGTTTGAGACCGAGGCTACAACAGGGTATTGGAGCAGTTCAGTACAACAGTCTTTTAGAGGTATTTGAAGCTGCTCAATGTATGGAGAGGATTTTGGATGCAAATTTTGGGAGTTTCCAAGAGAGGCAAGCAAAAGGAGAAGAGAAGAAAGCCACAAAGAAGAACAAAGAGAGATTTCAGGGCCAAGGATCCGGTGGAGGTATGAGTCGGAGTGCTAGCAGTGGATCATCTGGCAGTGGTTGATATAGTCCTTATTCTTGTCATATCTGTGGCCAGCTAGGGCACCTGAAGAAGAATTGTCCACCAAACCAACAACAACAACCGCATAGATCTTTTCCTTCCTCTCAGGGTAGTGCTACTCACAGTATCCCCGGGGAGGGACGTGATTATAGTAGACAGCCTTACTCGCAGAATCAGAGACAACCAGTTTTTACACCGCAGCCATCATCCGGACCCCGTCCGAATTATTACCCTCAATTCCGGCCTGCAAGTCCAAATTTTCAGAATCCGTCGGGGTATCAGCATAGTCATGACTCAAATCATTTCCCACCGCAGAGGTCTGGGAATTCCAAAGAACAATCATTTCAGAGGAGCGGTGCTGGACCAAGCTCAGTTAAAGGTGGTCGAGGGGGAGGCCACAATGGGAGAGAGAAATCATCTGGGCAGGCTTATGCAGTTGGCGGATCCGACTATTTCTGCAACCAGGGTGATCACGGCGTAGTAGACGGTATGATCCTTATATCTCATTCTTTTGCACGAGTGTTGTTCGATACCGGGTCGACACATTCCTTTATTTCTTCTATTTTCGCATCTGCATTGGCCTTGACGGCGGAGGAGATGGAATCTCCATTAGTGCTTATTACTCCTTTAGGTATCCAAAGTGGGGTAATTTCTATATGTAGAACAACCTGCATAGTGATCGACGATTGCAAATTTTCAGCAGACCTTGTCGTCTTACCCATGAGTCAATTTGATGTGATTCTGGGTATGGATTGGTTGAGAAAATATAAAGCGACTGTGGAATGTCATCTGAAGCGAGTTACAATTATTTCTAAAGAAGGGCAAGTTGTCGTTTATCGCAACGGTCCTAGTGCAGGGACGAGCAATTCTATTTTGCGAACGTGTTTGGGTGGTCGCAGTGGACTCGGGCAGTACGGGAATCTTTGGTCGATAGATGTGGAAGTTGAGACGGCTAGTCAGGATTTGGATGTCTCAGTTGTGAGAGAGTTTCCAGATGTATTTCCTGATGAACTACCAGGGTTACCTCTAGACCGTGAGGTTGAGTTTCGTATCAATTTGGTTCCGGGCGCTACCCCAGTCTCCATCCCTACATACAAAATGGCTCCTGCAGAGTTGAGTGAATTGAGAAACCAGTTAGATGAGCTTAAGGGTCAAGGATTTATCCGGGAGAGTGTTTCGCCGTGGGGTGCTCTAGTTTTGTTCGCTAAGAAGGAGGATGGCACCCTGAGACTTTGTATTGACTATCGGAAGTTGAACCGGGTTACCGTGAAGAACAAGTATCCATTGCCCAAGATTGATGAGTTGTTTGATCAGCTTGGTGGATCACGGTATTTTTCCAAGATTGATTTGAGGTCCGGTTATCATCAGATGAAGATTCGGGAGGAGGATATTACGAAGACAGCATTCAGAACTAGATATGGGTATTTTGAGTTCTTAGTCTTACCCTTCGGGTTGACTAATACCCCGGCAGCATTTATGGATCTTATGAACCGAGTTTTTCGACCTTATTTAGATCGGTTCGTCGTGGTGTTTATCGATGATATTTTGATTTATTCTAAGTCCCGAAGTCAGCATCGTGAGCATCTACGGATTGTATTGCAGACTTTGAGGGACCACCGCTTATATGCCAAAATGAGTAAATGTGACTTCTGGATGTCAAAGGTTAAATTTTTGGGACATGTTGTTTCACGAGATGAAATCTCTGAGATCTTGCAAAAATCGAGGCAGTTGTACAGTGGCAACCTCCGAAGAACGTGACAGAAATTCGTAGTTTTTTGGGTCTTGCTGGATATTATCGGAGATTCGTGGAAAATTTTTCTTCGTTAGCAGCGCCATTGACAAAGTTGATCAGGAAAGGGATACGATTTGAATGGGAAGACAAATGTCAGAGTGCCTTTGAGGAGCTGAAGAGCAGATTGACGAGTGCACCTATTCTGACAGTGCCTGACAGTGAACAACCATATGCAGTTTATACAGATGCATCGGGAGTTGGACTTGGTTGTGTTTTGATGCAGCAGGGTAAAGTGGTTGCATACGCATCCCGTCAATTGAGACCTCATGAAAGAAATTACCCAACGCATGATCTAGAGCTAGCTGCGATTATATTTGCCTTAAGGATCTGGAGAAGTTATTTGTATGGTTCGAACTTCCAGGTATTCTCGGATCACAGGAGTTTGAAGTATCTCTTTACTCAGAGAGATTTGAATTTGAGGCAGCGAAGGTGGATAGAGTATTTGGAGGACTATGATTTCAGTCTGGAGTATCATCCGGGGAAAGCGAACGTAGTTGCCGATGCTTTGAGCCGAAATCCTCGAGGATCATTTTCTTGCTTGGTTCTCGATGGGTGGAAACAATCTCTGGTCATTGAGGATTATGATTTACAGTACTATGACTCAGGTAATATAGTTTGTGCTTATAATGTGATTGCTACGCCGTCTTTACTTCAGAGGACAAAGCAGTTACAACAGCAAGATGAGTTAGTTCGAGAGAAGGTTGAACGACTTAAAAATGGCGAACAACTGTATGGCTGGGAAGTCAATGCTGCAGGGACAGTTCTTTATCGTAAAAAGGTAGTGGTACCAGACATTCCAGAGTTAAGGCAAGTGATTCTAGCAGAGGCTCACAAGTCGAGGTTTACTATCCACCCAGGCCATATGAAGATGTATCATGATTTAAAGCGACAATACTAGTGGGCAGAGATGAAACAAGATGTAGCTGAATTTGTGAGAAGCTGCCTTACGTGTCAACAGGTGAAAGCTGAACATCAGAAACCGGCTAGATTGCTTCAACCCTTACCTATTCCACATTGGAAGTGGGATATGGTCACCATGGATTTTGTTATGGGTCTTCCTGTGACTCAGCAGAAGGATGCAGTATGGGTTATTGTGGATCGTTTGACCAAATCCGCTCATTTTATACCGATCAGGATGAATTAACCTTTATCGAAGTTGACTCGCCTTTACATAGATAATATTGTTTGTCTCCATGGCGCTCCATTGAGTATTGTCTCAGATCGTGACCCTAGGTTCACAGCCAGATTTTGGAGGTCTTTACAAGCAACTCTAGGAACCGAGTTACACTTGAGCACAGCCCATCATCCTCAGACTGATGGACAATCAGAGAGGACTATTCAAATCTTGGAAGATATGTTGCGATGTTGTATCTTGGATTTTGGTGATAGTTGGGTAGATTATTTGTCGTTAGTGGAGTTCGTTTACAATAACAGCTATCAGTCTAGTATTGGCGTTGCTCCATACGAGGCATTGTATGGGAGACCGTGTCGCTCTCCTCTATGTTGGAATGAGGTGGGGGACCTAGGAGAGAAAGAACCTCCTGCACTTGATATTGTTAAGGAGACTACAGACATTATCAATGTAATTAGACAAAGACTTAAGACAGTGCAAAGTCGACAGAAAAGTTACGCGGACCTGAAGAGGAGGGAGGTCGAGTTTGACGCAGGAGATTATGTTTTTCTGAAGGTTCGACCGAGGCGTGGTATTAGCCGTTTTGGGGTGAAGGGCAAGTTAACCCCGAGATACATTGGCCCGTTCATGATTAATGCAAGGGTTGGTAACATGGCCTATCGACTTAATCTACCACCTCAACTTGGGTATGTTCATGATGTTTTCCACGTATCTCAATTGAGGAAATATATCCCAGACCCATCGCATGTCATTTCTTGGGTCGATGTTCCTATTCAAGAGGACGTATCATATGAAGAGGAGCCAGAGCGGATAGTTAGTAGAGAAGTTCGAGTGCTCTGTCGCAAGGAAATTCCGTTTGTTCGTGTGTTGTGGAGGAATCATATCGAGAGGGAGGCGACATGGGAAGTTGAGTCGGACATCATGCGTGAGTACCCTCATCTCTTTGATATGTAGTGGGTTTTATTTTAAATTTCGGGACGAAATTTCTTTAAGGAGGTTAAGATGTAAAAGCCGTGAAATTTTAATGATAAATTCCACGTGTAAATTTTTTTGCGTTGAAAATCGGTCATAGCGTTGAAGAAGTAGACCGATTTGTCTTGTAGCGGCCACGTATGCAAATTTGGTCATTTAGTCAAGTCCACGTACGCAAATTTGGTCAACTGGTCAAAGTCAGTGAAATTAGATTTTTCCGAGCAAAGAATTGAATTAATAAACGAGATGGGACAATCAAAATTGAGCTATAACATCGATGGATGATGTTTGAATTAAATTTAGAGTTTGAGTAGATTATAAGTTGATAATGTATAAAATTAGTGATATACATTTATTTTTTAAATGGAAAAGAAATTAGGAAATTGGGATTAAGGAAAATAAATAATTTGGAAGAAGTGAAATAAGAGTAGAAATATTTGGGAAATGAAGAGGAAAGGTTTGGGGGCAAAAATCCAGCCCAATGCCTTTGAACCCGTAAAGTTCAAGGTTCAAGTTGAAAAAAAAAAAAAACTTAAACTTAAAATTGGAAAAGAGGAAACCCTAGTTTCCTCTTCCCCAATTTTCCCACCCTGTTTGCGTCGGCCGAGAGAGAAGTCGAGAGGGAGAAGAGAGACGCCGGCGACCAACGAACCGGCGAAATCGACGGACGGCAGCGACGCGACGACGTCCGGCCAGCGAGCTCCGAATGGCGGCGTACGATGAGCGACCTTTCCTAGTACTCCCAATCCCTAGCAGATCCGGCGAGTTGGAGCTCCGACGATTCCCGCAAGTGGCGATCTCGGATCCGTGACGGGAGCTCTGAAAATCGAACCCATTTTTCCTACTCCGGCAGCGACGAGTTCGGATCTGTGATGGAGCAACTCCGAGGCCGAACCCGACTCTCGTTTCCGACGGCGAATAGATTTCCGTTTTCGGTGACAGACTACTCCGAATCGTTCAGTGGGTGAGGTTTTCGATCCAAGTTTTACTTCGATGTTAAGTCCGTTTTTGAGAGAATCGTTGGTTGATCTGTGTTATGGGTTTACAATGGGTGATCTAAGGGATTTCAGACGGACAACCTCCGGCGACGGCAATTTCGGATGTGACAATATTTTCGATTTTCCGGCGAGGAAAAAAAGGGGGATGCGGATCCCGTCCTATTGGTGAGGAAACTTTTAGTGAACTGCTTATTACTGATTTGTTGCTGTCATTTGGGACTGAGATCGATTTTGTTATGTTGAGGGATTTTAGTTGGAATATTCTCATTGATTTTAGATACTGGTCTGGCATTTTGCTTGGTTGTGATGGTTTTAAATTCATAACAATCTATTTAAAATTGGGAATTTTCTACATGTATGGATTGCTAGATTTAGAGACCAGATATCATAAATAAATTTAAAGCGTTAAAGGTTGCTAAATAAAAGAAGTTTGGTTAAGATTGAGAAGATAATGTTAAGGATACGTATGAGTTTTCAGCCTGTGAATTTATTCACCCACTGAGTATTGGATGATGTTAAGGGCAATGGATTGTTTTAATTATATTAGGCGTTAGTTTCATAAATTGTGGGAGTTGGAGGTCTTCAATTGAATTTGTCAAAGTTGAGGGACAAAAATGGATCTTGAGTTAAAGAAGTTGTTAAAAAGGTTTAAAGTATTTATTGGGCTTTGAGATTTTCACTCACACTTCGGTTGAGCTCCTATTCCCGGTATAGGATCATCTGCTTATTTTCTAGAATTAAGTTTTAATTTCTGTATTTATACCTTTGTCAGGCTTTGACGATTTTGGCGAGTGTGCCACGATTCCCGAGGAGGTAGTTGCTCCGCTTAATCGTAAAGAACGCCGAAAAGGTTGGGATTTCTATACCTCTTGCGTTACATTGCACCCTATCCCGTTTTCAAAATAAATATTTTGTGGATTACCACACTTGGAAAATGACGGGAAATGTTCGACAACACGTCTGTTTTTATTAGTAGTATGTTTTCTCACGTTTAAATTCCGTACATGGTTTGAAATTTATTGTGCATAGATTGAGGGACGGATTAGCTAGCCCCTTTGATACCTTCTGCTGCGTGAAGGTTGATTGTTTGACGTCGACAACAGATCGGGGTATTGTGATGTGTCCTCAGGTCGAAAGCCCTTAAAGTCGTAAACAGTATGGGAGGGTGATGACGCCTCCTAGGGTCGAAAGCCCCTAAACCTGGCCAGGGTTTTGTTACACGGATCAGACGGTTGTCAGTCGCTGCGACTTATCTAACCTAGTACCATTTCATCTGATGAGGACTCGTCGACAACCCTCGTCCATTTGGAGCCTCTAGGTATCCTAGCTGTTACATAAGTCCACAAATAGCGAGCAACTGTATCCGTTATATTTGATTATATGTTGCGTTGGATCTACGGACCATCGCCATTTGTACTTCGTCCGGCCTCATAAGGTGTTGCTGCCGACGAGTGGCCATCTATTCTCTGTTGTGTGGTGGGTGAGTCCATGAGTGATCACCCTTTTTCACTGATAACGTTTTCAAGTGGAAAACGATGATGGCCTATTTTATGAGGTATAGCTGTCTATGTATACAGCAAGTTTTGTGATAAAAGCCTCATCGATGGCCCAAGGGCCAGTTTGATAAATGCTAAAGAGTTTTTAATCGATTTCAAAACTTGTTTACGGAAAAATGCAATATAACCCTGTTTCGAATAATATAGAAAACCAGTTTTGCATGAGGTGCTTTTAGTATAGCTATACCTTACTGAGTTAGTCACTCACCCCAAACGACTCCTCCCCAAAACTACAGGTAAGGGCAAGAGTAGCTGAGGATCAGGAGCTGAAGTGTTTCCTTATTTCTACTTAGGTGATTTGTTACTTTTGGTGAGAACATTAATATTTCTATTTGGGTCTGTAAACCTTAAACACAGTTTGGTTTGGGATTTGTTGCGCAGTATTTGGATTTCATTTTAAGTTTATGCACTGTTATTTTCTCGTGATCAATACTCGGACCTAGGCCCATACCCTTTGGGCCGAATTAAATACTTATAAGTCTTCCGCTAAACACACGCCTTGGGCTGGGTGATCGGGTTCTCTATGAGAATCGGGTCGCTTGACCCGGCGGTTCTGTTAGGCCCGTCTTCGGGTCGTGACATTACTGATTTTGATACATGTTTAGATTGCATTAAGGGAAAGCAAACCAACGTATCTAAAAAAGATGCTAAGAGGAGTTCAGAGATATTAGAGATCATACGTTCGGACATTTGTAATCCGGTTATGGACTCAAATGGTCCGAGATATTACGTCTCTTTTATTGATGATTACTCACGATACATGTATCTCTACTTGATTCAGAACAAAAATGAAGCATTGGATGCCTTTAAGGTTTTCAAGGCAGAAGTACAGAAACAATGCAGTAAACAAATTAAGATTGTGAGGACTGATAGAGGTGGAGAATACTATGGTAGATATACTGAGGATGGACAAACACCTGGTCCGTTTGCTAGATTTCTTCAAGAGCATGGAATAGTTGCTCAATACACCATGCCTGGTTCTCCGGATCAGAATGGTGTGGCAGAAAGAAGAAATCGAACATTATTGGACATGGAAAGGAGTATGCGTAGCAACTCCAAACTTCCAGATTTCTTGTGGCCTGATGCACTAAAGATGGCAGTGTATATATTAAATCAAGGTCCAACCAAGGCTGTCGAAAAGACACCATTTGAGTTATGGAAAGGTTGGAAACCGAGTTTGAGACATATACGCATTTAGGGATGCCCGTCTAATGTGAGAATTTATAATCCATAAGAAAAGAAGCTAGACCCATGGACCATTAGTGGATATTTCATTGGATATGCCGAGAGGTCTAAGGGGTATAGATTCTATTGTCCATCTCACAGCACTAGGATTGTGGAATCAAGAAATGCGAAATTTCTTGATTAGTGGGAGTGATCGATTTCACGATATTGTTTCTGAAAGAGAACACATTGATGTTCAATCCTCTAACTCAAGTGAAAGATTGATTGTTGTTCATAACACTCCTCGAGTTCAAACGAGTGTTGAATAATCAATAAATATTATTCCACAAATTAATGATAATAATCCAGTAGATTGAGTTCTTGAGGAAGTTCCATAAATTGTTGATCAACCAGTTGAACAACAAATTTCTTAAGAAAATGTTGGAACAACACTACAGAGATCTACTAGAGAGAGAAGATCAACTATTCCTAGTGATTATGTCACATATCTACAACAGTCCGACTATAACGTTGGAGCCGAAAATGATCTTGAGACGTTTTTACAAGCCATAAATTGTGCTGAATCAAGTTTATGGTATGATGCCATGAAAGACGAAATGAATTCTATGAATTCAAACAGAGTCTGGGATCTTGTCGAGTTGCCTGATGGTGTAAAAGCCATAGGATGTAAATGGGTATTTAAAACTAAGAAAGACTCATTATGCAACATCGAAAGATATAAAGCAAGACTCGTTGCTAAAGGATTCACACAAAGGGAAGGAATTGACTACTCGAAGACTTTTTCTCCTGTATCTAAGAAAGATTCTCTTTGCATAATTTTGGCATTGGTTGCACATTTTGATTTTGAGTTGCAACAAATGGATGTGAAAACGGCTTTTCTCAGTGGAGAGCTAGAGGAAGAGGTTTATATGAAACAACCTGAAGGATTCTCCTCTAGTGATGGTGAGCATTTAGTGTGCAACCTTAAGAAATCTATATACGGATTGAAACAAGCCTCCCGTCAATGGTATTTAAAGTTTCATGATGTTATCTCTTCATTCGGTTTGGTAGAGAACATTATGGATCAATATATATACCAGAAGATTAGTGGGAGCAAAATTTGTTTCTTAGTCCTATATGTGGATGATATTTTTCTTGCAACTAATGATAAAAGTATATTGCATGAGGTGAAACAATTTCTCTCTGAAAGCTTTGATATGAAGGACATGGGTGATGCTTCCTATGTCATTGGTATAAAGATTCATCGAGACAGATTCCAAGGTTGCTTGGGTTTGTCTCAAGAAACTTATATCAATAAAGTTTTAGAGAGATATCGGATGAAAGATTGTTCACCAAGTGTTGCTCCCATAGTGAAGGGTGACAGGTTCAATGAGAACCAGTGCTTGAAGAACAATCTTGAGAGAGAGCAAATGAGGAACATTCCCTATGCTTCGGTTGTTGGAAGCCTGATGTATGCTCAGGTCTGCACAAGACCTGACATTGCATTTGTTGTTGGGATGTTAGGTCGATATCAGAGTAACCCTGGTAAAGACCACTGGACAGCTATAAAGAAAGTGTTACGGTACCTTCAAGGGACCAAAGACTGCATGCTTACCTATAGACGGATGGATAACTTGGATGTGATTGGATACTATGATTCAGATTTTGCTGGCTGCGTTGATTCTCGTAAATCAACATCAGGATACATTTTTATGTTGGCCAGTGGAGCTGTGTCTTAGAGGAGTGCTAAACAGAGTTTGACTGCCGCATCCACTATGGAGGCTGAGTTCGTATCGTGTTTTGAGGCTACTTCGCATGGTGTATGGATGAAGAGAATTTATCGCTATGATTCATGTATTATGTTTCTTATTCTAGTAAAATTAGAAAACGCAGACCAACTTGGAGAATGTTGGCATTAGCAGTTTTTTCAGAGAAAATAACTGCTAATGCAATGGGAAAATGGTCTGGTTTTTGAAAGTTTCTATCAAAGAAACTGCCCATATCCTTCACTCAACTTCCATGATGGTAGAAGTTGATAAATAGAAGGAAATTGGTGCTGGAGGTCCTCTAATTGTATTATCTCACTTCAGAAACAAAATACACCATTGTCACGAGATAAATAAAGGATTAGAAGAGATTCTTCAGAGGAGGGAAAGTAGCTGTCCCCGTTTTTCATTGTCAATGGCCAGAGGTAATTTTGAATTTATACCGCATTGATCTAAATACTTTAATTTTATTATTTAAAACATTTGTTTAAGTTGATTTACATCCGGTTCTATTTCCTTGATAAATACGCGTTTCTTTTCATCAATGGCAGCACTGAGAAACTCGCGTGCTTTCGAGGGCTCTTGCCTTCAGAGAAAGAAGTGACTGATGGGGATGCCAAAGAATTCTTTCAACATAATGACATTTCTGAAGCCTCAGAATTTCAAAATTATTATGCTTCGGTCGAGCTTTTGGACAGAGCTCAAAGCTGTTCATTGCCAGGATACGAGATCCAGCCTACCCAGAATTACCCAAGTTATGTTGCAGTAAACAGTGTAGATGGAAGCTTAGGAATATCTGCTCTACCTGAAATACATTTGAAAGAGCATGCAAGTTCAGAAAGTCAAGACAATCACATGAGATGTATTCTCCAGTCATCTCCAGATCTCCAAACTCCTTTTATCCCTCTGTGCCATAACCCAGATGGTTACAGATCATTTCTTCACGCGTCTCCTACTTCTCCAAACCTTATTTCATGTGCTCTCTTGCAAAACCCAGAAGATCATGCAGCAGCAAGCTTTGCAGCGGCATTATGGCCTGCAGAATCTTCTGTATGCAATCAAAGATGTTTTTGTTGTATGCAATCAAAGATGTTTTTGTTGTATGCAATTGAACTCCTCTCCTGGTACAGCCGCTATTGCAGGTGTGGCTGTAGCTGCAGCGTCTGCATGGTGGGCAACCCATGGGCTCCATCCAATGAGCGTTCCTTCTCATGCAGGGTTGAATTGTGCTCCATCCATTGGAAACCCAGTCACGACAGATGGAGAAGCGGAATGTTTTGAGAAATGCCAAGCTCAATCTTCAGTTTCTAAGCCACATTTATAGACAGTCTCTAAGGAAAGTATGGATAAAAATGTAAATAAAGCGAAAGAATGTTTGGATCGTGGGAAGAGCCATCTTATATTTGAGCACGATGATTTGAACATGGAAAAATGGAGGAAACAGATTCACCGTACGTTGTGAGGATCCGGCCAGTTGGGAAACAATTGAAAACGTGAAACATATTGAAGAAGACAATGTTCATTTGTTGTTGAACGTCAAATCTGGATCTTGTCCGAGAGATCAAAGCTCGGAAAAAAACACATCATTGACCGGTAACAAAAATGTCGGGAAGGGAAAGATTAGCATCGGACTTGGACAAGGAAAGACCAATTATCGTCGAACCGGATTCAAACCATATAAAAGATGTCCGGCAGCAAATAGGGTGGCGACTCCCAAAAATTATGGGGCGGATAAAGGCTCAAAAAGAATGCTCTCGGAGAAGACATCTTCTCCTTGACTTTTGGTCAAACAGCAAGCAAGGAAATAAATGGTCCTCAGTTCATCACTCCATGTGACTATCTATCTCTCTCATTGTTTCTTCTCCTCTTTAGAATTTCAATTTTATGTAGTTTAGTGTAGGTCTGTACTCTTGGTTTGTGGGGGACAGAAATGAATGCACGTTTAGAAGGCGCTTAAAATGATTGAATATCAAAATACCCAGTAAAAACGTGCTCCTTTCTTTAGATTATACCATCTCATTGAATGCAATGTAGCAGCAAATTCAGTAGAACAGGAGAAGCAATCAAACATAGCCAAAAGCACAGAAAAAAGCTATACAAGTCGTAGTTCACTATCAATATTTACAGGATCCTCAACATTAAGAATAGACGATGTTATTTACAAAGCCAATAAATGCCATCCTTTAGCATAGTACCCAAGATTATATTATGTAATCCCAATATATTATACTTCAGTAGGAACCTCTCGGTGACCAAAACCCAAGTGCCAAAGTCGGGTGTTCTGTACAAAAATAAACATGGCTTACTTAGAGCCTGGATTTACTTCGAGTGGGAGGGCGGTGGCAATAGAAGGTTAGTCTGACACGTCTGCAAGTTTAGAATGTAATGTTGAATTCGCTTTTTGGTATCCGGAGTTAGGGAGAATGCGGGGTTTAGTGGGAGGGACGGAGCCTCTCCTGCTATGAATGAGAAAAGGAGTATTGCTTTTGAGTACAAGGCTGCCGCGTTGCTCTTGTTCCCCATGTATGCATCAACCTGGAACGAGAAGCAAAGCACAGATACTTGACATAAATAAATACTGGTTTGGATTTTTTTTAAAACTTCATGGACATGCAGAAGAGATCTTCATTTACTCAAATAACAATTAAGGTGAAGCAAGGGACATGATGGATGAGATAAGAATTCAGTTAGGAGTACACTTTGTTTGAGATTAGTAAAAATCTAATCCATGCATAATAGAAGGAGAAAATGGTTTCAAATAAATTATTTAGATGAATTTGTGATGGATGTTTTATGGGGCTAAGGCTACTTACAGCTGCACTTCTACCAACTTCAAGAGCTTTTTGGTATATGATTTCCATTGCATCAGGCATTTCGGCTCGACCTGAAACATTTAGAAAACTACACTTTTACACAGAAAAGACGGAAAAAAAGAGATCTGGAAAAGAAAAAAAGTAAGGGTGAGGATCCAACCATCGGCATTTTGGATATAAGAAGATAACTTGTCGGCTCGATCAATGGCACCGCAAAACCCTCGCTTTGCCCATGCCAATACTGAGGAAGGCATACTAAAATCTATATTTTCTTCCATGTTTGATGTCGAGCCAGTATCTTTCGGTCGATCAGTAGAGTCTTTAGTCAAACTGCTAGTTGATAATTCATTTTCTCGAAGAGCCTTCGTCCACAAAGCCAAAATAACAAGTTCCACTGAAAATGATTCTAGGATTAACCCTGCATTACACTGCAATATCTGCAATGAGACCCTCATATTCAGAATGAAAAAACTCGACAGCATCGGACACATCCGAAATCCTCAAAAAGTTTAACATTATTTGAGTAGAGTATCCAACAAAATTCATTCATATAGGATAAGAAATATAATCTCGAGTACAGTATATATCAATATTCATTCGTTGAATAAATACCGACCTTGAGAATCAGAATTAATTATCAGTAAACTGACTCTATGACCATTTTATCTGTTAAATTCATTATACCGCAAAACTAGAAACTCCGACTATTTTCATATAGCCACAAATAACATATCATTCACATTTTAGGAACAACTACCCAGCTGCTCACCAGAACATAAGAGATGTAATATCAGCAAATTTTCAATATTTCCATAAGATATATAAATTTGTTCAGCAAATTTTCAATATTTCAATATTACCTTATCAAATAAAAGTAGACACTGTTAAGAACCCATCAATCTGCTTTACGATCAATCTCATCCCATAAAAGGTCCAGATTTGAAGCAGGTGGATGAATGTGAAACTATATATAAATTTGTTTTGAAATAACCAACAAAAGAATACTGCACCTTTTCTTGAGACAGCTCCAAGAGAACCTGTCCATACTGATGTAGCAAATGGAGCCCGGTTGAAGGGTGTAAAATCGGCAGTCCTTGGACCTCTCTTAGCACAGATGATACACATGATGTTGATTGTTGCTCTGATCGTTGGCTTCGAGAGCTTTCCGCAACATCAACAGAACTAGAAATGAGCTCCTTTATAGGCACCGAAGAAGCCGTAGGCTGGTCGTTCTTTGCCAGTGGACAAGTAGAAAGTCGGCCTAAGGGAAAATCTTGTAGAGATGTTTCGAGGGAAGAGGAAAAGATCTCCATTGAAGCGAAATTGGCATTAACAAGAACGTAATCTTTCTCAATTGACTCCATGGAATCAGAAACTGATGAGCATACAAGATGATAAATCAAAATCAAAACAAGTAGAAAGAGAAAACTCTGGATTAGTAACAGACCTTGAATTTGACTTGATGAACGTGGGTCAAGAAGAATTGACTTCCCCAACCTATCGCTTGATAAATCTTGCCTTAACCCACGAACACATTTATTGGACGAACTGTAGTCTTCTCTTTCTTGCATACCTACTTTTCCAAAAACAGGGGAGTCGGCAAGTGGTGTTCTCGTGCTTGATGACTCCATCGGGTGTTCTAAATAGAATTGAGAGTTGCCATCAGAGGAACCAGTGGCGATCTCATTGATTGCTGATTTTATTGACTGAAGAGAAGGTGATTCAACAGCCTTTGACAGCCTACAAGGAAAAGTAAAACAAATAATTAAAGCAGTTTCTAAAACCATATATCAATTATCAGAGAAGCTCGAAAAAAAAGAAAAACTGGAGAAATCTGATTCATAAATTTTTAGCGCACTTAAATGCAATGCACATTTTCTAGATGGCTTAACTTTACCTTGGCTCCAATAGAAATGGATGATTGAAAAACTCCGTAAATGTCATTCGCTCAACTGCAGATTAATGATTGAGATTAATAACTAACAAAAAATATCAAAACCACGGAAAGACATCGATGCTTTAGAACAATCAATCCATAATTCAGAAACTTCTCCACAATAAAATAAGAAATACCAGTCTTTAAAATATCAGCACGTACTAGGATTTTGGCGCAGAAGACTTCTGCACAGATCAACACAGTCGGGATGTAGTTCAGCCAAAGCCCCTTCTGGAAATTGTAGCACAGTCGAAGTCAAAATATTCTGAAAAAGCTGCATTACACAAGAAAGTTTAAAATATCAGAAAGATAGAAGTAATCCCAACTTCCAAATCTCAAGGCTCCCATTATAGATTGAGTATGCCTGATAATATTGATACGAAACCTGCAACTGGTTATTGCCATCAAACGGAGGTTTTCCGGTCACCAGCTGGAACAAAATTGCCCCAACACTCCATAAATCAGCCTACATGCATGAAAGAAAAAAAATTCAAATATAAGACTCCTAGGAGTTACTATAAGAATTATTTTTGAGTCGATTTTCAACTTTCTGTTGCATCACCTTGGAATCATATTTTTCATTTCTAATAATCTCAGGAGCCATATACAATGGTGAACCACATAGTGTGTCGGCTAACCCTTGAGGCGTTAGTGATCTGGCAAAACGGTCAAAGAATGAATAACAGCACAAAAATATTCCAAAGTATGTATTTATTTATAAGTAAAAGAAAGCTGCTTAAAAAACCTTAATAGGAGGATGAGCTATCCTCGGATTTGGAAGTGTATATACAAATTGTAATCTCCAAATAATATTTATATGATTTCCGTAAATCTAACCTTGCAAAACCAAAGTCCCCAATCTTCAACATTGAATTCTCCCCATTAACAGACAACAGTAAGTTCTGCAAGTTTTGAGCACAGAGGAAATTGGATTATTAGTAAAAACCATGAATGAAAAGACATTAGCATGACGTATACAACATTTACAAGGAATAAAAACAACAAACAACACATCAACAAAACTAACATCCGCATGTTGTCACTAATTTTCAAGTTATCGACATTGGACTTCTTGAAAAGTATAAAAGCAGTCTGAGGAAATATATCGAACATCAACCAACCTGAGGTTTCAAATCTCTGTGAATAAGATGTTTTTCTTGAAGTACTTTTAATCCAGCAGCTGCATAGAATAATCCCCATTGATCAAACATAAGTGCGAATAATATATTCTCACCATTTTCAAGTGACACTTCGCAGCAAAAGTTCAAATAGGAAAAAATGTTTTCGAGGTTAAGCATAAAATTCAGCTGCAAAGCAGAGTCCAACCACAATAGAACAGCTAAAATAAAAAAAAAAATGCTCATGTTGATTTCGAATACACTCTCACCCAACTGTCTCATAAAATGCCTGGCAACAGCTTCAGAGACTTTTCCATGGCGATTAAGATAGGCTGCAAGGTCTCCCCCATCACAGTACTCCAAAATAAGATAAAGCCTTTCCTTAGTCTGTAAAGCCCAACATTATCAAAAATACCATAACTTCATGGCGCTTGTAAAAATATATTTTTTATAGACAAGTAGATGTATATATTTGAGATAAAAGGAACAACAGAAATCAACCTGGATGGCTTCGAAAAGGCGAATAATGTTAGGGTGGTTGATAGTACTGAGAATAGCAATCTCTTTGAGCAAATTTTCACTAACTTTTGCGTTGAGATGTTTTTTGTCTATCTCCTTCACAGCCACCTCCATTCCCGTGTGCCGATGGGTGGAACGCCATACAACAGCGAAAGAACCTGCCCCAATTTTAGGACCCAATATGTAATCTCCGATCAACCGGGGCTGGCAATGGTTTGGGTCGGAAAAATCCATCAGTAAAACCAACCGACCAACAAGTTGACCACAAAAGACAACTGGGTCTTACAACTTTTCGCTCGCTAAAGGCGTTGGCGCTCTGGGTTTTGTATTTTGCTGTGAAATATGCCGAATTTGATGGCGATGAGTTTGAAATATAGATTCATTGAAGAAGGGGAGAACTTTTTGTGTGGAAACGACGCTGATTCTATTTCAGCAAAACCGGCAGCGAATAAATTTCTCGTTGAACTAGGCGAGGGAAAAGGCGTCCCTTTTTCGGCTTTGGTGGAGAGGGGGGAAGACGAAGGAATTGCTGGGTGGATCGAACGATATACTGCTTACTGTCTACTGATTTATCACCATCAAAATCACTATCATTTTCTCTTCCTTCCCCCTCTCTGGCTTAAATAATTTTTTTCACTGCCCCGTAAGACTCGTTATTCTTCATCGTTTTATCCGTGTGGTTTTGATTTTATAGATCTTCGCCTCATTTTCCTCTCCTTTTACTTTGCTTACGGGTCAAGTTTCTCTCCCCGTATGTACATATTTTCATATAATGCTTGTATTATAAATTAATGTATATCCAACAACAATAAGAATAAGCCATACATGTCGACAATAAAATATTCTTTTTGTTTGGATATTATTTCTCTTTCAAACACATGAAACTCAAGGAGAATATTATCATTTGTACAGTCTTCTAAATTATCGTTTCTGAACTTATTTTTGTTTGGAACATATTCATAGTGTTTTGAAAAACAAGGAAGAAAAACGACAACAGATTTACTTTGACAAATAGCTTTTGAAAACAGTTCTAAAGATCAACGCTTTAGGCGGAGAGGCAAACATTGACATTCTCAGTGCCAACGCAGTTTCCCCTGAACCAAACTCCAGAGTACAAGCACTACGCTAACATCAAAGAGCCATCCCCGCATGGGATACCCATTTACCAGGAAGACTTGAGAAAACTGCAGATAATCCTAAAGGAAAGTTCTGAAATGCAGATTATCAGAAACCATCAAACAACCCAGAATTTCATTGCTGACCTTCTGTAGTTGATAATCATTGATAATATCAGTAGTTTTTGAGCCGCAAAATGGGCCAAAACAATGTCAATTATCAACCCGTCTGCACATTCCAGATTCACCATTTCTTCTCCCTACAATGATTAGTACCCTTAATAAAATCTATCCTTTATACTAAGGAGAATCAGCTCCTGAAACCAATAATCTGACATTGACATAAATCAAACAACCTCGGAGGATGCAAAAAATGGCTGCTATCACGAGTACAATTTATTGAGGAGTTCCAGTAGAAGAATGGCTGCTGAATCCTTGGCTTTTTTAACGCTCGGCATGGGTTCTCCCACGCATTCATCGGTCCATCCCCGATTGGTTGTATTAACTCGAACAGCATACGTAAATCTCTTTGCATGTGCAGGGCCACCCTCATTCACACACCTTAACGATTCAAAAAATTCGATTACAAATGAATTATAACTATATTAAAAGCAATAAAATGTATATAAATCGTCTTACTTGTAGAATGGCATCGGCCAATTCCTGCGTAGACAGATATCGTTCAAGGTTTGTCTGGTAAATGTTTGGTTCCCATTCTTTTTCTGTTTTTCATTTTCATCATCGCCCTTTTCTGTTGCTTCAACTATTTCTTTCTCTTTCAGAACTGCTAATGCATTCCTGGCTGCTAATTTCTGTGCCATCTTCTTTTGTGGGTTCTGTGCAATTCCTACCTGAATCCCGTCGATGAAGACTTCGACGGTGGCCACATTACCAATTCGGGTGGATTTGTATTCCAATCCTTCTGCCTGTTGCTGGCACCGCTCTTGAAGCTCCCGAACTGGGTGCATTGGCAGCGTCTCTGGTGTAACCATTGGATGCAAAAGAGGTTGAAATACCTGCAAATATTATGATTATGATGTGTTTGATGTTAAATTTCCTTGATTTTCACAGTTACAGAACACAAACAAAACACTTTCACACTAAATTTAATGAACAACTGATCTTTGATACAACAACAGCAGAATTAAAGGATCTGCAATCCCTTCCAACACTCCAACTTCCTGAATATGGTTTTTCCTACCTGCCCTCCTCAACATCCCTCTCCCTTTATTCTTTATGCAATAATTATATTTTACTAAAATACCCCGAAATAATTACTACACAATTCTTACTTATTTTCTTTTTTACAGCTCCCATACAAAGAGTTAATAGGATGTATCTCCTTCTAACATATTATGAGCACCACTATTATCTCTCTAGCTGCCTTTTTTCGAGATAATAAGCAGCATTAGCTATATTGAGAAAAAAGAAACATTACAAGAGGGAGACTGAGTTATAATTCAAGAAAAAAAAGGTTAAATATCGGTATTTCCTTCGAGTTATTAAGTGCCAAATTACAAAGTTATGATCCTTAAACCCACCTTCCAGACAACTGCAGTGTCACGTCCACTGTCGAGAAAAATGGCCCCAGCAATAGATTCGATTATGTCCCCAAGAACTTTAGGAGCTTTACAATCTCCCAAACCAAAAGAGTTAAAACCCGGTTTTGACAGTTCCTCCTGAACTTCCTTCACAAAGTCTTTAATCTGGATAAAAGATCACCCCACAAGACAATAAATCAACTAAATCAAATATCTTTGGTCAATTCAAGAACTACAAGCAACCTAAAAGCACCTGTTTCTCAAGAGCACTTGAGCCGTGCCGGAGGTGCACATGGAGGTTGTGTTTAACTGCAACTCGAGCAAAATTTTCATTGTTTACTGCAGCAGCTCGAAGGTCAGTTAAGCGGCCTGGAGGCAGATCCGTGTATGTGAAGAATAAGTGCTTCGTAATAAGATGATCCAAGACAGCATCGCCCACAAACTCCAACCTTTGATAGCAGGAGACTCCGGAAGATGGTCGTGAAGCATGAGTAATGGCTTCTACCAACAGACCCTGATCCTTAAACTTAATGTTTAAAGCACCCTCAAGAGATTCAAAATTTACACTTCTAAGGATGCTCTCAGTGGCGGTGGACGACTTTGTTGCACTGTCTAGTTCATCGGGATCAAACTCAACTTGAATCCCAATCCATTTCATTAGATGATTTGCAGCATTTTTCCCACCCTCAACGTAGTAAACTCCAATAAGTGCCTCAACAACATCAGCAAGTGTTTTGCTAGAAAGAACTCTGTAAAAACTAGAGTCACTCTCAAGCTCACCATCCTCCAATTCTTCGTCTTCATAAGCTGAAACAAGAAGATCACCATTTGCAGCAGCAGATTTTTCTTGATCAAATAAGGATGACTCCCCATCCTTGGTATCCTCGTCGAACACAGGTAGCACACCAGGAGCAGCCCATCTCGACGGAGCAAAACGGTCCGCTTGGATATATGATTGGAGTCCTTTATTCAATGCATACTGATATAACACCATGTTACTCACCATTTGCTGTCTCATCCTAGTAAGCTGGCCTTCATGCTTCTGTGGGTATTTAAGAAACAAAAATCTACTAACAATCCATTTCAGATAAGCATCGCCTAGAAGCTCTGCTCGTTCATAACAGAATGTCTCCTGGCATGAAGCAGCCGTAAAGGCTTCCAAGATCTGCATAAGAAAACTATGAATCAAGAAAAAAGCAAACAAGACTTGTTAAACAACCAGAAAAAAAGAACTAAAATATGCCTGCCTTCGAAGCAGGAACGGGATACTTAATAATATCCTTAAACTGAATGGCGAGTAACATGCTTTCAACCCTCCTCATTATAGATGGCAATCTTTGTGCTCCACGAACGAGTGATCCACGAAGTGGGTGAACTAAACAAAGCTCTGGAGGGAGGAAAACATAGTACGTTTTGTCAAGAGTATCTTCCGACTCACCTTCATGAGCTGCCAAAAACAAAATAATTAATTAGCTCGAGTCAACATTAGTATTGACCA
This sequence comes from Begonia loranthoides, assembly GCA_022433065.1. Lineage (NCBI taxonomy): Eukaryota > Viridiplantae > Streptophyta > Magnoliopsida > Cucurbitales > Begoniaceae > Begonia > Begonia loranthoides. The sequence continues at coordinate 13,093,098 of CM039479.1, read as the reverse complement.
TTCAGAATTTTCCGAAAAATGAGAACATACCTTCTGTATGTTCAAAACGGGGTGATAAGAGATTCTTGCAATACGAGACACCTCGTCCTCTAATCAGGGGTTGCCACTTATATATCAACTCAACTCCATATCTGTGTAATGAAGACATGATAGCCAAATGCACCTGTTGTGCAAGAAGAAGGAAAAAGCCTCTCAATCTGTAAAGATTTCCGCCAATAGTCACTGGTTTCCTTCACAGATTGGGAACAGCTTTCCTATTCTTCAAGCACAACATAGTCATTGCATTATGGCTACCATGTCCAGAAATTAGAAACTTTTGATATTTTTGCCTCACATTTAATCTCTCATATTAGAATGGGTAGAAAAAAAATTATGACAAGAAATGAAAACAAGTGGTAGAGGAAGAAGTACAACATACTTTTGTTTGTAGTAATCAGCATAAGAACTGTACTCTAAAGGACCAAGATACCCTTCCTTCCTAGGAAAAGAGTTCTCTGCTGTCATTTCATTGCGTATTGAATCAACGTAAAATCTTTTCCCTGAGTGAGCAGCAGTGACGATTCTACCCACTAAATCTTCAGTGCTCATACAAGTGTCTGCCATCATCAATTTACTTTTAGGCAACTCAAAATGATTGTGTTTATTAGAATCTCGGTTTGGAACCAACCCAGAGGCTTTCACAATATCAAATTTTGCCACAGCTCCTCTAATACCATAGGTGGGATGAGCTTTTTGTACAAAAGCCATGCCATTACGTAATTTCCCAAATCCATATTCCCTTCGATCTCCCCCTAAAGCTCGTTCGTTTGTGCCAAGGTAGACATCGGGTCGAGCTCTTTGAAGGGGATTTTTCCATGCATCTGTTTCGTTTATTCTTTCAACTAAAGTCCAGTCAATTTCTTTCATTGGATCTACAGAGTTATCGCCAGTAACAGGTACAAATACATAGGCCTTTGAGGAATCCCAAGGAGTGCATGCTGGTTCAACATCCACATCCAATACAATACTCATTAATCTTACATGAAAACTCTTTAGGGATGCCAACTGCACCAAAGATTATTAAGTTCAAGTTTCATTCAAGTATTAACTACAGAAAATCCAATAGATATGGTGGTCAGGAAGGGATATTAAATGATAGACCTGTCTTTCAGTAATATCTATTGATCCCCTGAAGACAAGTGATGCCTTGGTAGTCATGGTTCGAGCGATAAATAGATCCATCGACATCGATAACACCTAATACAGGTCAATAGTTTTGATGCTGAAAAATACACAAACAAACAAAGCAGCAATGCCCAGGGACAATGAAAAAGTACCTCTGCATCCAGCTCATTGCCAAATAGTATCGCAAAATTGGAAACTTGAGTTAGGAATGGATCCGTGGAATAGCCGGAGTTCACAGATCGAACAACATAAATATAAAGATGGTGAGATTTATTATGATTGCAAACATCTTTTCCACATAAGATCCATTCTCCCTGGAAAGCCAAAATAAAGAATTCACAGACCATTTATTCCAAAAGGAAGTAGTAATAAAAAACAAAAACAAAAACACAAAACAGAAGAAAGGAAAAAAAAATTGGTGTCAAACTTCTCAAATGAATAAGGTTAGAAATTAAATTATACAAAAGCAACGTCAATTATTTAGTATTTATCAGCCAGCTAGTTTTTTTTTTAAACCATAAGAGAAACACTACTCCAGCCATATCCTCAACAATGAGAATCTAAAAGAGTTAAAAAACCGAGATGAACTAACCTTGAGTATATCAGCTACACCTTCAGGATAGAACTCTCTGTGCCTTGCAGTCCCAGGAAGTGGTTCACCTCTGTCGTCTTCATCTACCTTTTCTCGTTCTTCCCCACTTCCCTTGTCTGGCAAAAGCATGTCAGTGAATGCTCCCATCTCATGGAGCTTTTTGCAAGCAGCCAAACAAACAGCCTGCACAGAAAATAGACAATTAAAATACCTTTTAGATGACTAAGAAGGCGACAGGTAAATCCAAACAAAACTCTGACATGCCTGTTGTGCCAGGCGCATCGAACTGCACACAGGGCCTTCAAGTTCCTCAAATGGTGCATTACAAGGAAGTTGCAACTTGCATGAATACTCAGTTGGACCTCCTGGCTTTTCATGCCTCGCCACCACAAACTCAGGACGGAGTATTGAATACCTATTTCATGAACATGGAAATTGAGCTAATTCCAGAAATGAAGCCAGAAAAAAAAAGGAACCTATAGAAAAAAACACATAAATCTAAGAGTTCAACATAATACCTGTCACTGGGTAGCTGAGAACAGTAAAAATGGATGAGCCCAACTGCAGAATTTAAGCTCACAACAGCACCAGTTGATTCCACTTGATAAACTGTGCCTAGTGTGGTATCAATTGAAATTAAGTGTGAAGTATCCTTTAAATGACTAAGGTCTGTTCTCTCTATCGCTTCTTTCCTCAAAGTCTCCTCACTAATTCTTGCATTTCTTAAGAATGCTTCATGTGATAAATTTCCCCTAAAGAAAAAATTTCAAAGTTAAGTACATCACTAGTAAAGAAGTCCTTTCATGCCTACAACCATCTCAAAATAACAGAAAATAAGCACATCACCAACATAGCGCAAAAAAGAAATGAATGAGCATACTGCAGCAGAATATAGTGACATAACTAAAATACCATGCAAAATGATTCCACTTAAATGTAAAATTACAAATTTTTAAAAAAGTTCTATTTTTAGAAACGCTATAGTAAAAGCTGTCACCAGTCAGTCATATCCAACATCCACAATCAGCAGTAACAGTAAGGACATTTTTCCCTTAAAGTTGAACATTCTATTTTTTTTTCCTAAAAACACGAATATAAGATAAATGTTGAACATATCAATGCTATCATTGAACCAGACAATACCTCTCAACCATCAAAATGTAATCCGATCCAGGCTTTCTAGCTCGACCCCGAGACTGAATATATGCCAAAACTGTTTTTGCAAGGTCAAAGCGAATAACAACATTGCATTGCCGAATATCAAGTCCCTCCTCTGCAACACTAGTTGCTACTAACAATGTCACCTGAGAGAGCAAGAGAGAGAGAGAGATAGAGTAATTGAAAAGTTATGATGAACCATCTAATAATAAAAGTAAATTTTCCCGCAATAAAAAGAATCAGCATTATGGAACATACACGTCCGTCACGAAATTTAGTTATTGTGTCCTGCATTTGGCAAGCCTGCATTTCCTGACTGTTATTGTGGCCAATTAAGCTTGCACATTTAATGAAACCTAGAGATGGAAGTTCTGCAAGTACCTGGATACTTGCAAATTATTAAGGCCAAAATTTGAAAAGGAAGCTGGACCATTAAATTGAAAAAAAAAATTATTTAAATAATTCAACCTTAGGAAGAACTAGAGCAGACACAACTCGCTCAACAAAGATGATTGCACGGAAATCTTCAGTATGCTGATACTTGAGAAGTATTTTAATCAAAGATTGCACCTTAGGAGTCACTTTTCCATCTGCTACAGCAGCTCCTATTATAACGTCCACATGCTCTCCACCGGAGACAACTGCAAAAGTCCAACTTCAGAAGAAAATCTCAAAACGGAAGTTTAATTTATTCGACTACAAGTAAATCTTGCTGGAAAAAAAAAAAGAAGAAAAAATATAAGAATGCCACCAAAAGGAAGTTGGTAGAGTAAAAATTCCAGAAAGGAAGACTTCAATTGCATGATGATGGTGCGCCTATAGCAAAAGATAAAGTCTAAATTCACATAAGTGAGATAGCGTTCTTGCATAAACTCACTGGAAACAATTCAACTGCTCTCGCTGGAACAATAATACAGAAAATTATGATGTGTAAGACAATTCTCATACTGTATCAGTACAGAATCTATCATAGTCTTGTTGAAAAAACATAACCTACAGAACTCACCATGGCTGTCAGGAAGTTCTCCTTCCTCAATTTCATCCGCTCTTTCGTCTGTAATACCACTCTCAGAATCCATTAATTTGACATTCTTGTCATCAGCAGCTCCTTCAGATAGGTGGCATTGTAATAGAGAAGCAACTTTGCAGAGATAGGATTCTTGAAACTTAACATCATGCTGGTAATTTGCTCTCTCATCATTCTGTAAGGCCATCAAAAAAGATTGTGCGACCTGTCAACAAGATTGATTAATCACAACTCCTCCGACAGCCATGAAGTTAAAAAAGAAGATCAAACACACTATACCTTGAAAGCACACCATTGACCTAGTTCCCCAAGAGCATAATTAATAGCTCTCAACTTTTGAATTAGATTTGCAGCTCCATCACTTTCTGTTCTCTCAGAAACACCATAAACTTGGCGCAGTTCTTCTTTTGCTCCTGCATCTCTGGCTCCCATAAATTGCCATTTGCTTCTTCGAGAGCTTGATTTTGCTGCTTCTTCGACTTCTTTTTCCATCTGTTTTATCTGTTCATGAAGGGACCACAAGGTGGCAGCTTTGTCATACTCCACCACAACTTCTGAAGGCATTGGTACATATTTCTCTAATTCCTTACGATCTTTAATGGTACAGACCGTGGAATCTAATTTAGTTTCAAGATTACGAATTTTTATAGCACAATCTACTTGGTTGGAAACACCTGAACATAACATCATAGGGACTAGCAAATATGAGAAAGCTACTTGGAGGAAACTAGGTAGCGGAAAATAAAAAAAAAATTAATTCATATTACCCTTTAAATTAACAGGTGAGGCCGTCATTCCAAAAACAGAAGGCCTACTTTCCTTTGGCGTTGTATGATAAAACTCAGACATAACTAATGAATATGGATGTTTTTTCACTGCATGGTGACACTCATCCAGAATAAGAAGATTAATTGCCTCCATTTTTATGATACTATGCCTCAATATGTTCAACAGAATTTGAGCCGTCATTACCAAAACCTGCAGAGAGAAAAACAACAGAGAAATGCATAAATGATCTCAGATTAATAGTAAGCAATTGCAGCTAAGGCAATAGACAATTGGCAGTCAGTGACATCCTTCTTCTGTTCGTTTCATTCATCAGTAGCCACATCTCTCCAACATATGTTTCAAGGACGAATATCCTCTTTCCTCACAGTTAATGGCAAGTAGAAATTGCTAACTACCACAAACATTTACCTACAGTTACCTCTGGCTAAGGAAATTTTCAGTGAAATAATGGAAGAACATCAAATTCAAATCTAAATTACTAAAAACCAACTATTTTTTGGTGGATAAAAACAACTTATAAGAGGTAAATACTGATCAGCTCTCACCAAGAACTGAAGGATGCTGTGACACACATGTCATCTATATCATAGAAAATTGCCAGTTATACTTTGAATCTATATTACTATTTAATTTATCCTCTCTTTTTCCTATTACATGAGCATATCACCTGAAAATGAAGCCAAATTACTAGTATGCAACAACACAAACAAAATGGCAAGGTTACTAATTAATACTTACTTCCTAAAAGATATTCAAAACGGCAACAATTTTACAACTTGCTTGGAGTAAACTAATTACTATCAAGGAAAATGGCAGAGACGACAACATAAAATGAACAATTTTGAAACTGATAAAAAGTCAAAATCTACCTGCTTTGTCTCAAACTCGCGTTGCCATCTTCTAATGTCCCAGAAATCTCGACCCATCTCACCGCAGTAGTGACCCACTTGATAACCAGTTCTCTCCCGAATTACTTCCGCTTGCTGAATTTGGACAAACATGAGAAAAAAAAAGGCATATAATTTAGAATTGAGAGATAGTTTGCAAAGTAGACTATTTTCCTGCAAAGCAACCTACCTGATAGACGAGTGGCACTTTGGGAACTAAAAAAACAGCAAGAATTTTCTTGTTTTGCAATTGCAAATCATTGTGAATACTTTTAATTAGAAGAACTGCAATGAGTGTCTTCCCAGCTCCAGTTTCAAGAAAAGCTATTGTATTTGTCTTCTTTGCCTGCTCAAGAACATCCAATTGATACTGACGAGCTTGTTCTTCAGGAAGTTTTTCCTTAACCTCCACGCAATTCTTCTCTGTCTTTCCATTGCAATCTTGGTTCTTATCAATGGAAGTTTTCCCTTCTTGGCTATGATCAGCTTCCCATGAACCTGATCGATAAACCATCTCATTCGTTCCAAACTTATCTCTCTCCCAATACCCTCTTGCTTCCCTATCTCTACTTTCCTTTCTACCGTTATTGTAATACTCTCTTCTCCTTATATGATCCCTATCCCTCCGATCGCTTTCGTCTCTATCAAGATCCCGACACCTCTTCCTGCTGGAATGCCTCTCCTTCTCTCTGAAATTTCCGTTCCCTTTATTTGTATAATTCCTCTCACTCCTGCAGTTGTTAACTCTAGACCTTTTTCCACATCTCTCATCACCTTCTCCATCGAAGTTGTGATTATTCTCATGTCGTTTAAATCCATTTTCAGATAAAGAGCTAACCAGTTTGTCAACTTTGTTTCCATTGGGTAGCTTTATCCCATTAACAGCTTCCTTTATCCCATTAACAGCTTCGATATGCATGCAAGTTTGGATAGTGCTATAAATATTACCATTTTGCTGCTCATTACTCTGCCGAATTTCCATCTTCACGCCATTTGACAGAACATTTGAACTCTCGATTGATATAATGGAAATAGAAGATGGGTCATTCTGAACAAACCAGCTTTCCCCACCGTTGCAACCTAGAACTTCACCACCATTGGCAGGAAGGACTCCATTACCACTCTGAAAACCCTCAATGATGCGATCAACTCCACCAAAAAAATTGTTAGCGAGAGTGTCCTGATTGCAAATATTGTCTTCTAAGGAGCCTGAACCGATTGAAGCATCAAAATCAACAAATTCGTTGATGAAATCGCAAGAAATATCTTCACAGGCATCCAACCAGTAAGAAGAAATCCCCGACGGAGGAGCTGGATCGCCGTTAACATAATCTGAAACCCTCCTCTCATCCTCCATTACTGTACTTGCTTTTCAACAGAGCAATGAACACTTTTGGATTAATTATTACAAACCTAAAATCGAAATCGAAATCGAAAATCAAAACAGCAAAAAGCAAAAGCTAATTGATCAAATACCAACGTATGAAAAGGCTAAGGCGGAGAAAATTAAAGAAGCAAAGTATCAGAGTTGCAGAGCTAAGGCGTGTAATAGACCGTATGAAAGTACTGAAGATTGAAGGGGTGATAGAACTAGAGCAAAAGAATTTTAGGGCAAAAAGTAGAGAAAGAGGGAGGAACCCTAATAACTTTATTCTCGATTCTTCTCGATTCCACGGTCTATCAAACACCTTATTCTGCCTCTCTTTTCCTCCCTCTTCAATTCACCCACCACTCTTTCTCTCTCCCTCTTCTGGGTTTTTGCTTCTGCCACTGATCTGCTTTCGCTCTCCAGCTTAACACACATTTACATAATATATTTATAAATAAAAATTGAATTTTTATTCAGATTTTTCAGTAGATGGGAGAAAAGGACGTTCAGACAGGACAGTGGGACAGTGAAACAAGACAAAGGAATCCGAAAGGCGGTGTCTTTTTTCTCTTTTTAAATGTGCTACGCCTTTTCAAAAGACCTAATTTCATTGAACAGTTCGACACAGCTTTTCCCTTGGATGAATGGATTCAATTAAAAGCTTTCGTTTGACAGAATGATTCAACAAAAGTTTTTGTTTTGATTAATAATTCTTGAGCTTCGAACTGAGTTCTAGGTAGTCCCTGAGTCAATTGTATGAAATTTAATGAAACTTAAATCAGAATCTACCTATTTCTTCTGCTTCTGGTTAACCTAACTCCACTCTACTCTAGACTTGAAAATGTTTGACAGAGCCAAAGTTTAAAGACCAACCAAAATTCGCCACGTACAATCCATCCTCTTTGTACCACGTGGCGCTCTGTTATTGGTGGGACGGATAGACCTAGTGGCACCCTCACCCGGCTGTCACTCGATTACATCAGGCCCCACACTTTGTACGACAGTGGTCAGTAGTGGATGAAAGAATGCTGCAGCAACGCCATATGTACCAAATTGAATCGTGATTGTGATGGAGCCCTGTTCACTGTTTGATCAAATTGAACTTTCCATCAGAACCGTCAGATTCCATTGGTGATGTGGTGGCGACAGAAAAAAAAAAAAAAAAAAAAACCAGTTGACTATGCTCAACAGCAACCCTTGGGAGAAATATATTCGGAAGATCTTTCCATGTGGGCCCTACCCTTTTGGAATATCTTTTTACTCCTCCCTTTTGTTTTTCTTGCGTCTTCTCAAGTTAGATCAAGATTAGGGGATAATTAATCCAGGATTTTTGTTTATTTTTATTTGCTTATTGTGTTGTTGTAAGCATTTGTAATTAAAAATTATTTAATTTGTCTTTTAAATAATTTGAAACCATACTAATGAGATATTGTTTAATAAGATCACTTTTGAAACTAAAAAAGGAAAGCAAAAGCACTTCCCATACTCTAAAATTAAACTTAATTATTTTTAATCTATTTATATTATTTTAATTGGTTCAATATCTAATAAATAAAGTTGTATAAACCAATAATTAAGTAAAACAGGAACAAAAATGACATATAATCATCTCCAAAATAGAATATAGATGGCCCAAACGTTGGGTCCCTTGGGCAATGGCCTAATGGACTCACCGAAGGATTACAAAAGATGTCCACATTGTCTATCCTACTACTAAAATTTTACAACTTCTAACTCATACTGTATTTCGGCAACAACAAGTAGTAAATTATTAATGCAACTTTTATACGTATCGAAATTTTAAAATAAAAACGAAGAAGAAGATCAAAGCAATTGAGCATAGACGAGTTATAATGGTTGCCCAACAACATTCACGTTTAACCACCTTCGAACCAGCCCAGCTCGGGCTGGTCCTCTGATGAGGCTGACATTCTAGTAGACATAACCCACCCATCTTCCACTCTCTCCTCATTTTGTTCTTTATTTCTATTCCAATTATAATATAATTTTTTTTTGAATAAATTAGCCTAAACAAAAACTATTACAAATAATTACTGCCTTTTTGAGGTTTACACCTCAGCACTAAGGCTCTTCTAAACCAGAATTTTGGTTGAAGTGCTATCGACCTCCATAAAGAACGCAAGTTCGATCTCATCTCCCAAAAGTGCAGGCTTTAAAAACTCTGCCCATGTACTCTTGCCTCCGAGTGCCAATATCTCAAGTCATACCTAAGCCTGACTTGTTGGCCGAGTCGATGGTCCAAGGTGGGATGGCCACACCTTGTACCATCATTTTTTGCTCATGTTTTTAATATCTTTCCAAGACCAGACGCTACTAAGAAAGAAATTTCCATAATACAAAAGAAAGATATCAATATACCAACAAGCATACGCGTAATCACTTATACCTACATCAGATAGAATCAAAAATGTCAAGACTAAGCTCACTCGAGACAAAACTTAACGTTTCGGTACCAATCAACAAACAAGTTAGAGAGCATAGTTTTCTGATATTAACGATGTTTGCAAAAGAAAAAAGAAAAAAAGAAAAAACCGATTCAGAAAAACAACACTCACAAGACCCAAAAGTTTACAGTATCTACCACAACAGGGCACATGATCAAAGACGATCACATGAATCAAAGGGAAAAGTAGAAGATGAAGGAAGGAAGAAGGACCCAGCTGGCCTAGGCCATGTACGTATAGGGGTGAGAGCCGAGAGAGGAGGGTTCATCTTCATCATTCATGTACATAATGAAGACGAAGAAAGCGACCTAACAGGAATAGAGGTCCAACGGTTTCTCAGAGAGGACAGTGTGGAGGAGCATGCCCTATACACTATTAGAGTGGGGTTATTTAATTACATTAACCTACTTTTTAACAAATTCAAAGAGCCTGCTTAATTTACTGTTTTATCTATATCTGTATCAGAATTACAGTATATATGCAGCTGATCATCCTGCCCATTTTTTCCTGTTCCTTTTCAACGGGAAAAATCGACAGGATTTTTCAATACCCAGATAGATTACGAGCCTGCCCATTTGAATTTCAAAAAGAATTCTCTTATAATCTGCAAATCCTAGTAAATTTGATCGTTGAACTGTCTACAAAAATCAAGGGTTAATCCTCTAACACTTCAGCTATCAGGGTGATGGTGATTTTGTTGTTTCCTTTCCATCTAACATAATGGACCCACTTTGCTTCCTTTCTGTATTTCGTCGATCTCCTCCTGCTTTCAAGTATTCAGTCTGATAATAGTTTAATCTTAAAATCCAGCTACAATCCTACAGCTAGGGTTTGTAGTTTAGTTTAGTTTAGTTTTTGGTTCGAACGATCTGGCTTATAATGGAAACTAAGAGGTGGGGTAGTAGGACTGTAGAGCCACTGCTGCTCGCTAAACCCGACTGCACAACACACCCATTTCTGCAAAAATAGAATAATAATTAGAGCAGCCATGTGTAAGTAGAGGTGGCTAACGGGCGGGCTGGCTCGCCAGCCCGCCCGCTCAGCCCGTTACTGTAGCGGTCCGAGCCCAGCTCGGACCGCTACAGTAACCGAGCGGGCTTGGCCCGGGCCCGGTAAGCGGTCCGAGCCGAGCCCGCATGCCTCAGCCCGCCAGCCCGCCAGGCTCGCGAGCCGGCCCGCTTACCAGGCTCGCGAGCCCCAGGCTGGCGGGCTGGCGGG